>JACDJE010000250.1:463738-509882 GCA_016647715.1 Pavo muticus | reverse complement strand
ATCTTAAAATTTTTCTGGTCCTTCTCCTCTTCTTTCAACTCCTGGATTTTAATTTTAGTGCTGTGTGGCCATATATAACAAGCATCAGGTAGTAGCAACTTTCCATCCCTTGTACCATTCATGCTGTCTCTAACAAATAGAGAGAAGCAAATAGAAAACAATTTATGCAGATTAATTTAATGAATGTGGTTTTGAAGAGACTTTGCACCTAAGGGAAGAAGAGTAACTTCTGTTAAAATGTGTGTGATGGTTGTGGTCAATGTCTTTATGTAATTCACTTAAATGAGACTCATATGGTTAAGCAGAACCTGTTTTGGGGTCAGTTAAGAGAAGAGTGTTTAAAGGATACTGTTAAGTGAGATAAATCAATGAAACGCTATATTCAATTAAGAATCATGAACATGTAACAAACTAAACAAAATCAAAATCTTAATGTACATACATCGCAAGTATTGCTGAATTAGTAGAAAGTGTAACAGCATAGGAAAACCAGATTTTGCCTTATGGGAGAATAATGTTACATGAAGAATTATGTTTAAAATCTTAGTTTTATAATTGAAGTTTAACTTGACTAGTATTACATTTTGCAATATCTAGAGAATTAAATAGAGGCCTCTTAACAAAGCAAAAACATCTATTAGCGATGTTCTTCAGATGAAGATTTTAATAGAAGAAATAAAATTAGAAGAGCATGAAACTAAAACTGTATTAAATACAAGAGCTGGATTATGCAATGGAAAACTGCATTAAATTGGGATTCTATTCTTATTATGATATATCGTTTCAAAGATATATATTTTCAATTTCTGAGATTCCTATAGCAAAATGTTAAAGGGGAAATAAGTGACTTTCTGAGGGAGAGGGAGGATGTTCTATATGGATGCTATTATTACAATGTTGTGAGAACTTCTGGCCAGTTTTGCCCCTGACTTCATATGAGAAAGTCATGGGCAAAGCTCTTCTGGGGACTGCTGAGTTTTGCATAAAGCAACCTACATGATCATGGAACTCCACCACTAAAATGAATAACAAGGTTCACTGAGGTTTATACACATGAAGAAAGGCATAGTCTCTTTTGTTTCTAGATCCTGTAACATAATACATACTAATGTGGTTTGTATCTTAGTATAATGCAGTGATCTTTTTTCCACCTGGGTTATTTCACCGAGGACTTAGAGGTAGTTTCTGTTGTCAGTGTTCTTCATGCAATTGTTGTTGTTTAATGAAGGTACTTGCTGCAGAATGTCAACCGACTACAAAAGGCATCAGCAATCTCTGACTAAAGCCTATAGAACTCCGCTGTGATGTAGCTGGCCACGAACACCTACATCTCAGGATATTTATGCAAAGAAAAAATTGTCCATGTTTTTACATAGGAATTAGAGATATCTGTCCTTATTGAAATCTATTTAGTCAGAAGATGATACTGGACACTTCTCAGTTTTACCAACTTCGTGTTACTATGCCTTCTGTCTTCTAAAAAAAAAAAAAAAAAAAAAAAAAAGGCAGGGCAGTTCCCATGGGAAATAAAATGTAAATTAGTAAGGGTGAACTACTAGACCAAGTTATACAAATTCACAATCTTTTGGCATTCCTGATGTGTTACTAAAAGATAAAGAGCCTACTGAGATAACTCTAGTTCTAGTCTGTTGATCATAATTGTCTCAGTATTACAATATTCCCTACAGGATCCTACATTAGTCATAATCTGTGCTTTCGGTAATACAAAACTCGCACTCCTCAGTGGGTGCCTTCTGTAGAGAGAGTGCACTGTACCTTGGTGCATTGGGGGATGCCCTCAGACCTGTTGTATAATGTAAAAAAAATAAAATGTATATATATATATATATATGTGTATATATATATCAAAACTTTGAAGTCTGAAAATGCTATCATCAGACTTTTAAATAGGAAAAGACATACATTATTCTCAAATACTTGCATTATGCATTCTCATTATTAAAAAAAATAGGCTTATGAATTGTACTTAACTTAGTGATTATTGTTTTAAAGAGATTATTTCTTCAGTAATGGTTCCCTAAAAGTAATTTCTTAGGCTGGTTTTAGCAACAGTAGGTATAAATAGTAATCTAATTATATGTAAGAGAGATTTATAACTTTGATTACTACCTCTTTAAAATTTCAAAGGGACTGACATGAACAATCAACACATCCCATACCGTGAATTCATCTTGCTATTGTAAAAAACTACCTGCCAACTGCTTTTCTGCTGAATGATATGTCAAGCTACACATATTATTTCAGGAATTAATGATGCATTTGTATAACATGTGCATTTTGTTCAATGCTATTGCATAAACCCTGAATGCTGTCTGCTAAAAGTTCTTAGTTTTCCAGCCTTATGGTTACTTCCCTCGTTTTGCTTCTAAAGATATATTTTTCTCTTTTCTGGATTTGTCAACCAACTTACATAGGGACTTGTTGTCCCTATGTGAATTACACAACACACAGACAAATGATACTAAAAGCACATTACTGAAGTTTTAAAGTCAAGTACACTTATGTGGAGGCACCAGATCAGAAGATGCTGTATGTATACCTACTGGTGTTTTTATTCACGCAACACATCTAACATGAAATTCTAATCTTACCATTTTCTACTAATGGAAGCAGGGAAGGTATGTGGGCGTAAACACGGGTAAATAGTTCTCTACTCCGTGTAAATATTATCAGCCTGCCCTCCTTATATTTTTTTTATATTGAGGCTGAAAAACATCTGTCAGAGTTAAGACAAAACCTGAATACCCAAGTTTGTTCCTAGTAGCTAATTTAGATGCACTCAGTTTGTTTTGGGATGAGGAGGAGATCTTAGTCATGTAGATCTGGACTGCACTGTCACTTGCTCTTAGTCAAAGAACAATGGTTTATTTTGTTTGTAGAGTGGTATAGACACAGGTGCATATTATTTTTTGGAAGTTAATATGGACTGTTATAAGGAAAGGAATTTATTCATAGAATTCTGCCCCTTCTCCTCAGTACTTGCTGCAAGAATAAAAATAAAACTTTAGAAACAAATGTAAAAGAACAGAACAGCAAAGTACAGGAAATAAGAAATACAGACAATAATAATAATTAAAAAATACTGAGTAGTAGCATGTTAGTTCATATCTGATGCATCTTGATCTCTGACAAGTGCCATCTGCATTCCTTATATGTTTACGTCCGAATGGATCTGCATGAAGTGTTTACACAAGCTAGACTTAACCTAGATTCTAGCATTTCTTTCTCTTTGACTTTGCAAATTCAGCAGTATTCATTCAGAATACTTTGTGTACATATGTAATTTATCCTTCTTCTGAAAATGAGACCAATGTTCTTCTAGAGGGGTAAATCTTAATGGTTTAGGGGAACTGCTCAGATTTCTGCTGTTTGAATTAATGGAATAATTGATTCTAAGTCGTTGTCTTGTATCAATAATCATTAGATGAGCATAAGACACATGGACATCAGCATTTGTAATGGTCAAACAATGTTGGATGCTGGGCTTCACTTCGAGCCCTATAGGAGAAACTTCTCTCCTGGACAGAAAATTTTCTGCTCGTTTTCTTTCAGCAGCTTGACTCTTTTTTCTCTTTTTCCTCTAATCTGTTTCTGTCATGTCTCCATTTCCTTGCTAGACATCTTCTGTAGCCTCAAGCTCTGCTGCCTCATGAGATTAATTTTCTCCATCTTTTGCTTCCCCACATTCTTCTAGTTCCCAATAAATTTGCCTAGACATACCTGCATGTCTGTTTTTCTTGTGCCTCGCTCCCTTGGTTTTACCATTCAGTTTTTCCCTCTACGTTTTCTGTACCAAAATGAGATGGTTTCCTGCCATACGCTGCTAGCAGGAGGATTACTGAGAGGTGGGAAGAGACAGGTTCTTCGTCACGGTTCCAGCAAAATCCTGGCTCTGCCAGCCACAGAACTGTAGTTTGGAGAGTATTCATTTAAGTTGCACATATGCAATCCAGGGAGCCTGGGGAGCTTTGAGGGAATGGAAAAGTGACTACTAGGAGTTGTGAGAGCCACAAGGACATTTAATGACAAAAAAAAATCTTTAAAGATTTTTAGCTGATAGAATCTAAAGTTTCTAATGCCCTGTGTAAGCTGGGATTTTTCTTCTCCCTCCATCCTCATGCTTATATCATTGCAGAAGAAACAGTGAAGACATACAGTGTTTCCAGTGAGTGGGAACTGTTTCAAAAACTGTATCATCATGGTTTTTTAATATTGCAAATTATTTTCTTCATTGTTGGAAGCAGCTATATCTTTTTAGGGTAAATTCCCATTCTGCCCATACTGCAAGTTATATGGCTGGCTTCTTCTACATTCCACTTGAGAAAATCTTTCCTTTCTGGCCTCATCAGACCATCTCATAAACTTTTAAAGGGGTTTAATTAAGAAACTTTTTTTTCTCATAATAAGATTACCTAACTTCCTTCATGTCTTCCTTTCTAACTTGAGTGTGCTCTCAGATTTCATGTGTGCTGCCACTGTGGACTGCGTAGTAATGAGCAGAGGTGATGTATTGGTGTGATTAATTGAAATGCACATAGTTCATTAGCTTTTCATTGAGCAGTCACTCAGAGCACTCAAACTGTAGAGTAGGAATGCAATACTGAGGAAAAATTTGCCTAGATATTCCAAAATGGAGAAAATGTGCTGCCAAGTGTAAATGAAAACCATTTGGTCTGAATGCTGGGGATAACTGTCTCCTTCATTCACCAGGTTTAGATATAGTCTGCATTGCATGGATGTTTATTTTGTATCATATTCTGGTTCCATTATTAGGCTATTATGTGCAAGTCTCATTAAGCATGCTTGTTCAGTAATTTCACTCATCTGTGTGGAACAAATCTTCAGATCAATAACTCTTCATATATTACTATAATCATACAAAGACCTGTTTCTCTCTTCAAATCATTTTAAACTGCTGTCATTTTGCTCAAGTCAGTGCTATATGTAGATGTAAATGCGACAAGAACCATGCCTACTACCCTTAAAAGAAAAAAAGCATCTTCATATTCTCTTTCATATCTCTCCAAATCTGCTGCACTTTGGGAAAGTGTGCCGGGGAATAATACCAGCACTAGTGCATCCTTGAAGAGCAGTTACCCTACATGCTCTAACCCTTTCAACTATTGATGCTCAGTGGAGAGAAATCTTTGTTAATTGTTTTTTAAACTAAATTTCACACAGTCAAGGGCACCACCTTCACACAAGATTGTGTATATGCACAGACTTGTACACGTATGAAAGTGTACAATTTCATACGTGTATAAATACGTGCATATACATACTCACCGAAAGTCATGTGTATCAGTGCACATGTGCACACACATGCATGCGAAATCAAAGACTCCAGAGAAACTCCCTGTCTGCCTGCTTTTATCTTAGCTTCTTCTAAGATTAGCAGAGGAGTTTTTCTACAACTCTTCAGACAATAGATGCAAAGAAAGAGACTGCAAGGTCCTACTTGTTTATCCCAAACGCCAAGGAAAGGTGTTAAGCTGTTCTCACGCTTATTTCTCTAACGTTATTTAAAAAACAAAATGGAACACCCTCTACAACCACCACCCTAGAAACATTTTCCTACTGTTTACAATGCATCTTCCCAACTGCAATTGAAAGGTATTGTTTTTGTCCTACTCCAAGTGGGTAAAGAGAATCAGTTGGTTCTTCTGTGTCAGCCTTTGCTGTATTTGAAGAGAATCACAATGCTCCATCAGAAAGCCTTCTTCTCTACACTAATTCTAGGCTAATTCCTTCTTTCCATTCTCAGTAGATCTCCCCTGGACACTCTTTCAGAGGCTGTCACCCCGCTGATGCCCAGCTTTGGGGATAGAAAAAGTAAGGGGCTTCCTAAGGCTGTCTTTCTTGAAATGCTCTTCTTTTTATGTCTTTAACTATTGGATGGAATTTTTTGAAACAGCCTGGCTTTGCTGACTCATATGCAGTTTGGAATCCCCCCAGACTCTTTTCTGCAAAGTTTGTGATTTGTTTGCTTTACTTCTCATTACATTTATAGTTGTTAATTCTGATTTAAGTGCAGGAGCTTGCACTACTCCTTGCTGATGTTGACTGTATTTCAGAGTACTGCTCCAATCATTTCCTTCCAGACTTACTCTCAGAAGTGTCTGCTACTCACCCTATTCAGTGAGTTGCTTTCAGAGGCCACATATATATTCTTTACTCTGTTGTCCAAGTTCTTAATGAACCAGTATAATATTACGGACTTCAGGATGTTGTATTTAATGAATATTTCCTGTTTTAATGTGAATGCTGATATTTACATTTTAAATACATCTTTTGGGCAACTGTACACCCATCTCAGAGTAATTTCTTCTAGGCTGTATTCCCTATTTCACAGGAGGAGGTTAAGGAAGAGACTGGCAGTAGCCTATCACATTACATCAGACCCCACTGATCTGTTTGTCTCTGACAGATGGATAAATTACAGAAGACATTCATTATTAATATGAGTACTTCATTAGAATAAGGAAATAACTTCTTCCACTCATCTTCAAGACTGTAAAAACTGTTGCAGTGATGATGCAGTATCTGTGTCTATTAGTAGAACCAATTTTGAGATCCCGATATATAAATTTACATGTTATCTCAAAGCATTGGAAAAACTTTTGTTACTATTCCTTCAGCAGAACTAAATCAACAAACACCTTGTTTGTTAGATAGATACAGTCATTCGTGTACTACCAGCTTGGTAGAGTGATCTGTTTCTTGCTGTCTCTTAAAGAATTCCTGTTATTGTTGAAGATGTAAATACAGCAGAGTGTCACACAATGAACTCCCACCAGTATCAGTATTTTTACCAAGGGCCTTTCAGTCAGTTAAGAAGTTCTCAGAGTGTGATAAAAGTAGTCAAAAATGCATGCCATTAGAGGGGAAAGAATGAATATTTTGCCTATGCCTCATGTCTACTTTTTTTTCTCTTTGAATTAACAACTAATTGTACTTAAATATACAAGTACATCTGATGTGCTACAGATAATAGTAATTCTTTGTTTCTACACCAGGGTCACTTGCAGCCAATTGGGAAGTCTGTTTCAGCAAACTGAAACTTTGATTTGGTGAATTATTTTAATCTGTGAGTCATTTAAAGTCTATTAGTAGCGCAGTTTTCCCCTTTGAGGTTATTTGCATTTTTAAAGTACGTTGAGTTTGTGCTCCTTCTTGTTCTTTGCTGGCATCAAGTATTTTTTTTCTCAAATGAAGAAACTTGCGATTGAAATTAGCCACATGTTTATAAATCAGAAATTTGATTGTAGAGATATTCTCACATTCTTGATAAATTTGAATTTTATTTGTGTCTTCACTAACAGCAGGTCAGTTTCTATTGACAAAAATGTATTCTGGATGATAACAATGGGATAACTTTATGCTCTTTGTTTTCTCATCATGAAATTGTTAGAGTTGGTATATAGCCTCTTCTTGGTTGGTTTTGTAGAGATGCAGTCTCTAATGGTGTGGCTTAGTTTTCACTTGTCTTAGTTTATGTCCTAACATTATACCATACTATATACTAAGCCCATCAAGTCTGGTGGAATGGCTTGTTTACAGTTGTTTGCTCCTGAGACTGAATGTCAAAGCACTCAAAAATACTTGGTCTGGGGACTTGAAGTCATGGGCACTTGTTCTTTATGTCTTTATGTCTCTTTATGGCACAATGTTAACTTTTGTTCTCGACTACTGGCTCAGTATTTTTGAAGGGTGAGAGTTCAAGTACCAGACAAATTTTAAATGAGCTAGAGATTTGTGAAGCAAGTTACTGTTCACAAAACTAAGGGATGAATATAGACAATGCTGTTATCCTAAAACCTCATGATTTTGTTCCCTAATTCCTTGGGATCGGTAATAAGCCAGTGTGATCTTCAGATAGAATCATATAATTGTTTGATTTGGAAGGGACTCTTAAAGGTCATCTAGTCCAACTACCAAATGCTGAGCTTTCTGTCTTCCTCAGAATATTGAATTAGTTCATTGCTTGTTATAACTGAGACAAATTTTCTCAGAAAAAAAACAAAAAACAAAATCCCAAAACTTATATGTATTTTTAGGAATAAACTTTTTTTTTTTATCATAAGGAAGGATGTCTACTGGTTTCTTAGTAATAGCAGAAAATTATCCATCTTCCTGGAAGCACTATATACAGTGAACAACATCAGCTGAGACCTCTTCTAGGGAATTCGGTGTCAACCCTGGTTAATTTTCTTTTGAAGTTCAGTCAGTCATTAAACAATCCTTAATGTTCTTGTTCTACGTTACTTCTAAACAGAAATTCTTGTCTTGTTGTATAGCCTTTCTTCTTCTATATCAAGACTGCTTTAAAGGCGGAAATTGTTGATGTCAATCAATTACCCACTTGTGTGAAATCAGCTGCTAATATATGTAGAAATGACCAATGTTTTCTTGTTCCTAGCAACTTTCCCTTTGTTGATTAAAACATGTTATTTTCCTGATACTTCTGAGAACGAATAATGTTCTAATGGCCACCACACATTCCTAACTAGTAGCCGAGTACAACACACTTCAGAAAGTCCGTATGTGTTGAGACTATTTGTATGTGTGTGTAATACTTCCAGCAAGGATCATATGAGCTTTGAAGTGTGTTAACTTTAGCCACTGTCAGTTAAATCTATTAAACTTTTAGGTGCTCAAATCAACTTTGTCAAGAGTATATCAGAGGCATTTCTTTAATCTTTTATTCTTGTCATTCCCTTTGGTCTGACTTGATTGATCTCTTTGAGGATTCTTCTTGAAGTTCTTAAAGTGTTCATTATTCATGGAGGTCAGACAGGCTTCTTGGAACCAGAGGTATCCCCACTCCAGAACAGACAATACATACAAGCATTATTAAATTGTGCAGTAGTAAGGTTTTTTGCATGCTGGAGATCAAATATCATTTTATAAGACACTGCTATAAACGCTTTATCCTGTATTAATCATGAAATACTATGATGGCATACTTTCTACATTTGAATTATAATTAAGATGACGGTTACATGTCTGGACTAGGTAGTGTACAGGACAGAACTGGAGCTTATAAATTTGTGATAGGGCTCACACTGTGCAGGGGCTTAGGAGGGAGGATGTGTATCTAAAGTAGAACAGTCATGCAGCTTTCAAAGAAGAGGGAACTGGCTGCCCTACTTATGACCCTTCCCTGTTGGCTGGGTGAGAAGGAAAAGTAACTTTTAAAGCCCACCTTTCTAAGTTTGAAAGAGAAAAGAACTGAGAAAAACGCAGAAGAAGGGAAAAGAAACAGAAGAATGAAAGGAAGCACCCAAATATATTCAAAGTGCTGATCCTTGCCTTTGGGAACTTGTTTTTCTGCCTTGGTTAGCTGAATCATGAGGTTGTTTTTATATATTTCCCCAAGATATTCAAGCTCTTAAAGATTTTTGGCAGAATTCCAGTCATTCTCCAGAAATTTTTTCCACTCTGCCTCTAGGGTTTCAGCATGGGATTTACTGTCAGATTTTTAGGGCCTGATTCATTGCTAATTTTCACATCTCTTATGTAGGACACTTTAAAGAATTTACCCAGAAAGAGAGAGAGAGATGGGATATATATAGGGTAGTGGCAGGAGACAGGCATTTCTCAGCTTTGTTTAGAGAGGGAAAGAATAGAATTTTCATAATCATTTCTCAAATGACTTCATATATTGACTTCCGTACTGCTCGATACCTATGCAAGTCTTCACTGCACAGTGAATGTGCAGTTCCTTAATTGCCTTGTTAAAGAAAACGGAAAACTTTCCCCACCTGAAATGCAAGAAGTCTAATAGATAGTTCATACTGTATTAAAGGTATTGGATACCTTTGTGCTGTAATTATTGCCTTCCCTGCATCAAGGCTCACTAGGAACTTTTTGTTAGATAACTCAATCATTCTGTACTTTAAACCTCATGTCAAGTTCTGACATAGTTGGTCTGAACTTGCAGACAAACATCTGCCCTGGAAAGCCATCAGGACTACTTTCAAGTATTTCAGCTGTAGGTTCATCTGTCTTGTCAGAGTTCAAAAGAGCACCAGGTTGTTTTTCTCCCTTCTTACTCTTGCCTCACTTAAAACCCATTCCTTGAAGTCCTACTTGAATTCTTGACTCTCTGACAGAGCTTCCTGATGCTGTTAGTACAATCTCTCTCTCTCTACTGTATTTCCCAGAGCAGACAAGAAAAAGATTACCAAAACTATTAATTAAAAAAAATTCCATACTAGCTACTGTTTATACCAGTCCAGACTCATGAATTTCATTAATGTTAATAGAAATAAATAACAAAGCTTATTGGAACATTTGCACCTGCAATTCTATAATGAATATTTTTCTCTTTCTCTTTTTCTTTTTCTTTTTCTTTTCCCTTTTCCTTTTCTTTTTCTTTTTCTTTTTCTTTTTCTTCTTCTTTTTCTTTTTCTTCTTTTTTTTCTTCTTCTTTTTCTTTTTCTTCTTCTTCTTCTTCTTCTTTTTCTTTTTCTTTTTCTTTCTCTTTTTCTTTCTCTTTTTCTTTCTCTTTTTCTTTTATTTATTTATTTTTTTATTCTGTGCAGACTGATTTCTTTTCCTAGCAGCTGTTTGGAGGAACAATATCCCATATGAGACACATAGAAAGATACGGTGAACTGTGCATCAACAGTACAACTTGTATCAAGAGGAGAGTGACCAGCAGGTCGAGGGAGGTGATTCTGCCCCTCTACTGTGCTCTCGTGAGACCTCACTTGGAGTACTGCATCCAGTTCTGGGGCTCCCAACACAAGAAGGACATGGAGTTGTTGGAGAAGGTCCAGAGGAGGGCAGTGAAGATGATCAGAGGTCTGGAGCAGTTCCCCTACGAGGACAGGCTGAGAGAGCTGGGGCTGTTCAGCCTGGAGAAGAGAAGGCTCTGAGGGGACCTCATAGCAGCCTTCTAGTACCTGAAGGGGGCCTACAGGAAATCTTGGGAGGGACTTTTTATAAGGGCAGGTAGCAACAGGATGAGGAGAAATGGCTTTAAACTGGAAGAGGTTAGATTTAGACTAGATATTAGGAAGAAACCCTTTACTGTGAGGGTGGTGAGACACTGGAACAGGTTGCCCAGTGAGGCTGTGAATGTCCCCTCCCTGGAGGCATTGGAGGCCAGGCTGGATGGGGCTTTGAGCAACCTGGTCTAGAGGGAGTGTCCCTGCTTGTAGCAGGGGGTTGGAAATAGATGATCTTAAATGTTCTGTCCAACCCAAACCATTCTATGATTCTATGAACTGGGACTAAAAGGGGTGTGATAGCTCTTGGAATCCATCTGCCCAAGGAAAGATGTTTCTTCTTTTGTATACAAAAATGTGTTCCAGGATATAAATCTCAAGCAAGAATTAAAAAAAAACAAAAAACAAAAAACAAAAACCAACCAAACAAACAAAAAAAACACAAAGAAGTGGATTCTGGGATTTTGTGTCATCATGTAAAGTCATTCTCTTAAGACAGGGACATTGTTTAGATCTCTGTCCACACACTGTTCCCATGTCCTCATGTGCACTAGTTCTGCTCTCTTGGCAGGAAGATGTGAGTGACACAGTGGTTTGGGCCAGACTGTCAGTTCACTCAAAACAGCAGTAAATTGCAGACCACTAACCTGCTACCAGTATAGTTCCTTGCCAATCTCCATCACAAACCACATAACTCATCACACTAAGTATGCAGAAATGTGGGACTACATGACAGGTGATCATTAATGTCAAAGTTAACTAAACTGAACAATATTTCTGCAGTTAAAAATAAAAAATGCAAACAACAAACACAAAAACTCCTAGCAAATTTCTTGTTCAGGGATATGTAGTGCGGTTTAACTCACTTTAAACTATCATACCTGGTGCACTGCTGCCACTTCAGGTTGTCATAGATTTCTTTCATTTTCCATGAAATATCTGCTATTCCTACCTGGAAGTCTTGGATACTCTGCAGCATCTCAAATGTCCTAGGCACAACATGCCATATGTATGCAAGATAAGCAGTCTCTCCATGTTAAAATTTCTAAAAATATGAGAAGTAATTTAATTGATGTGTTACAGGCTGTACAGTACGCATACAAGACACATTATTCTACCTGTTTTCAAATCCTTCTAGGAGTTAGTATGCTTTATAGGCAGCTCCATATTGAGACATGTAAATATGTCAGAAGCCATGTTGAGACATCCTAGCTGCTGTAACTCTGCTGTGGGGTTTGGGGCTGATAGATGAGATGTGGGACCTCCCGGAGACATTACCCTCCCCTGCCCCATAACACACACTCTTCTGGACTGGCAGACAAGAGTCCTTAGGCATCTAAACTTATACTGCATTTAGGCAGCTGAATCCCAGTGCACAGCCTAACCAGAGAATTCAGACAATCTCAGCATTGTGAGGTGGGTAAGGAGGAGGCGAATGAAGGCTTCTCTCAGCAGCATGCAGAGTTTACAGCACAGTTGCAGGCTGTGTAGTTCAAAGGATGGTGTACTGTGAGTATATGACATGACTCTGTGACTCACTGCATCTCTTCATTCTGAAGGAAATGCCCTGTCTTCCTCTATTTCTAACAAGCTGCCTATATTAAGGGCACAGGAAGGAGTTTCTGGGTCACCATCTCTGCTTCCCTGCTTACCTCAGAGTCCTCTGTCATGCAATCCCTTTCCAAAGCAGTGCAATCCTTTCCATGGACTCAGGGAAATGTTCCTCATTTCTCTCTACTATCCCATTCAACTGTCCCATTCAACTTTATCTTTCCACTCCATTCAGCTTCCTGGACTCCTACCCCAAAATATTCCCCCCTTCTCCCTTTAGCAGCAGAAGTCAGAAGGTCAGCTCACAGTGTAAATATTTACACACTAAATGTTACTCCTTCTGTACTTGAAGATAACTCCTCATGTTTTTAACCTCTCAGTGAACCTCACTGTAGTACTAAGAAGTCTGCCTTCTCAGTGAGGCCTGGAAAAAAGAATAGGAATATGTAGGTCAGCCTGTCTTAGAGAGAATGTGAGCTGAAGCAAGCAACTACCTCAGGGACCAGCGTGAGGCAGACTATTTTCTAATTCTCCTCTGCTAGCAAATGTGATTATTTGAATCATGAGGTTTTTGGTACTTGATGTCTTTGTTAAAGTTTCCCCTCCTGGAGTCCTGCAATGTTGCCTTTCATTGAAAAAAAATAAATTAAATTTAATATAAATTTTATTATAGTATGGGAAAGCTGGAAGACATGAAACTCAAAAATTCAATATTTCAAAAGGAGATTGAAGATATAACTGAATTGTTATTATTTTGTGATATTTTTCTGGAGACTGAAAGGTGGGGAAGACACAGAGAAGGTTGATCCAAGATTCTTGAAATTCACAGTGTTCCAATTTGGGAAATTTTTTTCTCTGCTTCTGACTGACTGTTCTGTCCCAGAAATGTCCTATAGTTTTCAATTTTAACCTACATTATGTCTTTCCTTCTCTCTTTCCTGTTCCTTATTTCCTTCTTTTGAAGGTGTTTTCTCTTTTTCCCTAGTTTTTAAGCCCATCCAATTTTTTTAAAATACAAATAACCATATTTAAAACATTTCTATATTTGATTTGCTGACATTTTACTTTCTTACCTCTGAAATTATCTTGCTTATTTTGGTTTTGTTTTATTTTTGTTTGTTTTTACTTGTTTTGTTTTCTTGATCATAGGCACATTATAGCAAAGAATATTTTCAAGGTGAGATCTGAATACCGATAGTGCATAATTGCTGTTGGTGTTGACAGGAAGTCTCTTACACATGAAGGGCAACATAAGATAAAACTCGTGTTTTTTCAGTTTTCAAACAAGTGACTGATAAAGGCTGGTATTTCATACTGAAAGGATGTAGAAGCTGACATGGTTTTAAAACAAAGAAGATGGTGAAGTTTGAGCTCAAGACGAAAAGCTATGTTTTAACCACTCTGAGATTCAGTATGGCTATTTAATGACTGGGAAATGTCTGAGGAAAAGCTTAAGAAAAGAAAAGGAGAAGATATAGGTTCACTCCTGGAAGAATAATCTATGTCAACTGCAATGAAAAATGTTATCAGAGCAGAATAGCCTGTTGGCCTGTTTGATCTCAGAAATATGGCTTGAATTTTGAGAAGTCCTAGGTGGAGTCAAGCTTTGGACTCAGTGATCCTTGTGGGTCCATTCCAACTTGGGATGTTCCAAAGTTTTTGTCTTTGGATGTGAACTTGTGAGCAGCTGCCCTTACAGCAGACTGGCTGGCTGGGAGAGGGCTTGAGGAGAGCAGAGGGCATGCAGGAGGGTCTACCTGTTCATTCATCAAGCTTATTCTGCTAAACCACAGTTATGGAAGTCTCTGTTTTCTTGGCCATATCAACAAAACCAGGATTTTTGCTTCCAAATCTGCCCTTCCAGCACTTTATGTGAACACTGTTTCCATGCAGAAAGAGCTGGGAGAAAAGACAAAAAACCTATGCACATGTGTATTTGCATATGGGTAAAGCTATTTTGAGTTAGTGGTTTTTCATGGATAAGCAGGATATCCAAGTTAGCTTTCTATGATTTATAGTGAGATTTTTATATAAAAAGCTACATTATTTCTGTAAAGTATTATACACTTCCTTTAGGGAGTGCTAAATCAGCCATATTAATTCAGCTAAATTCAGACTTCTTTGATAAATGAGGGAAAATGTCTTTTAGATAGTCACAGGAAGTCTATCCAACAGTGTTGTGATAGAGAAATGGGCAAATAAATAAAGACTTGGTTGAAGCTGAATAACAGAGGGTCCATCTTAACAGTATAATAGAGTGGCATAAAAGGAAAACAAATGCATTTGTTTTGAGAAGTTACTATAAATCACCGATGGACTCAAAAACGCTTCTCTGAAAAGGGCATGGAAAGAAGTCAGGTTGTATGAAAACACATGAGTAATAGGATGAAGCAAATCAAAACATTTTAAACCAGGAAAGAAGCTGTTGCAAAGCCTTGGGGAATTGTTTCCCTGCTCTGCTCCTAATGGTTTCTTGGACCATATAGTTTTATGCTATGGTATCACCTCTGTGCTAATGGAAAATCTAAAAGAGAATTTGAAGTTCCTGTTTGAGAACAGGACAGCTCAATCATACAAATGTGAAAGCTCATGGCAGTAAGTAACAGTCGTGTAAAATGACTACAATATTCTGTTTGTCTGCTATTGATATAAAAATCCATATGCTAGTCTTTTCATCAAATTTGTTTGTTTCATTACATGTAAAAACATGTAATTGTCAGGAACTGAATAAAGAACAGCATTGCTGACATGTAAGAAATTTTCCTGAATATAATTTTCCCTCTCCTCTCACCCCTTTTATCCACCTAAACACCTCAAAAATATGAAACTAAAGATTATTAAACAGAGCTTTAGGTGTTTGCTCTAATCTCCAAAATACAATTTTACTACAGTTAGTTTTTCAGTATTCTCTGTCTTGCAGCTACAGTTAACAGTGACACACTCATGTTAAGAATCTACAGTGGTTTGTCTTTTCTCCAGTGGCAGACTTTGGTAAAAACTTATTTGAGATGTCTACAAGAATTACAACACAGCACCCGGGATTTGGATGTAAAACTAGAGACAGATAGAACTTCTTATACCAGCTGGCATTTAATTTCAAATGGTGAAGAAAAACATTTGATGTTTTTAATAGGTTGAATTTAGCAGAGTTTTTTTGATGAAGCTTGCATGAGCTTAAAAGAAAAGCCTCTGCAGCCTTTGTGAAACAGGACTGGTTGGTATACCAACCAACAATTTATCACTGTATATCTGAGTTATCCATTAGGAGTGGAACTGGAACACCTCAAACAAAGATAGTGCCAAAATGCAAGATCTTGTTGTCTGCGGAAGGAAGAACTGCTGGCAGTGCTGCCAGCTCTCTGAGCTTGATCCTAACTCTAATATCCCTTTGCTACCAGGTAGCCCCATGTTGCAGTTCTCTAATGGCTATCATGAGTTCACTAGCAGGGATACTGGAGAAATATGTTTGTATAACACAATGGTGGTATGGTATAGTAATCCTGGGCTGCTAAAGGATTTTGTTTCTTTGTGGTTTTTGTAACTGAAGTTATGAAAATGTGCTGGTTCTTTCTTAATTGAAGATATATCAGGTAAGTTTCTGTAAGTACTCATTCCTGACTTTATTTCGCTCACAAAAGCTGGAACCTTTTTTCCTGTTCTTATCTCTTTGCTTTTTATTCTCTGTCCAAGAAAAAATATGTAAAACAGTGTCAACAGATCTCTTTGGTTTCTTGGCCTTTCCTGGAAGCACTCAGATGCTGTCCATTAGGACACATCATATGACTGTCCCACTGCTACTTACCAATGACAAATGAAGTGTGTCTGGCCATGTGGAATCAATGCTCATATACATGAAGTCGTATGTAGAAGCTGGCTGAATGCACTGTCGTAAGAAAGGAGATTAGTGAGGTTAATGCCTTTTACTTGATGTGCCATGCTCATATACCCTTGCCACCAGTAGAAACACACCCCTGATACAAAACCGCCAATGCCTGCCTTTTGGTCACTGTGATGGCAGAGGACACAGGGATCATGAGAGAGAGAGACAGAGCATCAAAGTCCAGTTGCATAATTTTGGCACTCAGGATTTGACTTGTGTCACTGCATGCTAAGAATTTCTGGCATAAAATATAGTGTACTAGTATTTAGACATTTAAATACAGCGTAACAAGATTTAGAAATGGGAGGTTTCTAGGTAAAGCTTGAAACTGCAAGATAAAAGATCAATTTATAGAAAAAAGGAGCTAGAAAAGCAAGAGAGGCACAGATTCTGGAAATAAAATTTATTCCAAATTAAATCACAATCTCTTGGTATTTTGTTAAACAAGGATAACTGATATCTGTGTAAATCCTAGAGGTGGTAAATATCTTAGATTCATAATCTGCAAGCTAACTGGTTATGACTTCTTGAAAGGCAAAATTATCTTTCTAAGTTTTCCAAACTTCAGAATTTTTTTTTTCAGTGCTTGGGAATTTTAAAAAGTTCTGTAGGCTAAGAGAGAAATGCCTAGGGTGTTGTATGAGTTTTAAGTCTCCACTCTGGATGAAGCAGAGTTTGCAATAGGATGCTCCAGATAGCTTCCCTGAGCAGCGTGTGAATAGGTGCTCTCAATGTCCCCATTAAGGGACATTGAGAGTGATGTCTTCCTTCACTCTGAGCAGGCACTTTGTGCACAGCTGAAAAAGTAAGATCCATTCCCAGTGAAAGATTTGGTTCCAATAAATAGAAATTACTCTCACAAAAAAGTAAAAGAGAAACAAACAAAGGAAAATCCGGAGAGTATTTCCTGAGACTATTCCTAGCTTTCTCTATGGAGTAGATTAATTTCAACACCCTCCAAAATGACTTTTAACTTTTGCCACCCAAGAAGGACCACAGGAGGAAATAAATAGAAAATTCTCTGCTATGTGTGCTGGTAGCTAGAAGGGGCTGAGAAATGTGAGTATGTATAGCAGTAAAAAAGTTTGTTGTTATCTACCATGTATTGTTGCTATTTTAAAATTAACCATAAGAAAAAGTGTTAGGAATCCACCTGGGTTAGGGAAGAGTTGTGCTTTTGTTGTGTTTGTTGAGAAAGTGAGAACTTTTCTTACTAACTGGGTTAGTAGCAATAGAATCCATTTAAATCTACATACTTAGAGTTTGTGCTGTTTCATTTCTAGGGGAAAAGCTTGTGTTTTCTTTCTGAATGCCCAAATATTTTGAAAAGAATGTAGATTAACTGAAGAAAAATATTTTCAAAAAGAGATATTATGGTTGGAATTCCATTCCCTTGGTGAAATATTGTTTCCTTGCACATCTAGCATCCAGCTAGTGGGTAGTTGGCATGTCACAAGTGAGTCCATGTGCTGAAGCTGTGATTGTGGGTACGTGTTTTGTGGCACGATACCCCAACACTAGATTCTCATACAACCTTTGGTTCCCCACAGACCTCTTGCCATTGAGGCTTTCCTTAAACCCAGGATATGCTGGGATTTTTGCCGCAGTGAGGTCCCAGTACCCACTGAGATGACTTCATCATTTCTGTGGAGAGACCTTGCAGCTGGCACAGCTACATGTGATGTTTGAGATGTGATTGTGTTACCAAGTCTTATGGTTTCTTTGCTGAAATCCACTTGGAAAAAAAAAAGCTAGCCTGTAGCCTTGGTGTTTGTGAAGGAATACTTCAAAAACATGACCCGAACTCACCCTGCGTTAAAAGGCAAATAAACCACTCAAATGTATTTATTTATTTTTCATTAACTCGTGTTACAGCTAATCTCATGATGTTTTGTGGTTTGACTCGTGGTTTTCAAAAGCTTGATGTTGGCAATAGTGAGTAATACATAGAATGTCACATACCAAGTAAAACTTTTTTTTAAGTTTGAGAGTTGTATAATGCCAAAATCAGATTCTACCCTGTTTTGCTCTTGCCTGCTGCTATAGGATCTTTGCTTGAAGGTCCAAGCCTCTAGCTCTGATGAGAACCTGAATCTTGACAATAACATCCCATCCTTCGGCAAAAAGTTCTATAATACATAGAATCATAGAATCATAGAATTATAGAATCATAGAATCATAGAATGGCCCTAGTTGGAAGGGACCTCAATGATCATCAGGCTCCAACACATCTGCCACAGGCAGGGCCACCAACCTCCATATCTAACACTAGACCAGGCTGCCCAGGGCCCCATCCAACCTGGCCTTGAACACTTTCAGGAACGTAACTAGTCTAGAAGAGCCCAGTTTCCTATGAATTTGTATTCATCATCTTTGAGGACATCATCTTCATGACCTCTGAGGCTTCTGTATTCTGCAGCTCTGACCGAATCTGGCCAATAATTTCAAATTATTAGAAAAGATTCTGGGTGTATATACACCTCATTTCACTTGGAAATTAGAATAAGAAAAAAGCTTTTTCGTAAAGTACATATGAAGTTAACAAAAAAAAGCAAAGGATAAAAAGTTGAAGTCATTAATTAATTAGTTAATTCTGTTGCTAGCATTGTTCCATGTATTTTCTCAAGAGCAAGCTACTGTAGCTGGTTTCTGTTCTTCCTTTTATATTTGCTGCTTTTGGACTGGGATTTTATACAAAAAGATGGGCAGACAAACAGATTCTGGAAGGAAATCTGAAGTATTTAAGATTACTCATTTTCCAGATCTCCTATTACCATTTCATCAAATTCTTGGTCCACTTTTTCTAGCATAAAGAAAAGCTCTCAGCATACAGCAACAATCAAGGAGCAAATTAATTTTCTTGGCAGCCATTATGATTCACTTAGTACTAATGTTGATTTCCTGCAAAATGATGCATTGATGCCGTGCTATTATCTTTGCTGGAGGATTCTTAATCTGGATGTACAGAGGTGTAGAACTCTAGTGTATCAGTATTTGTTACTGCAGTGTGTTGCCATTGAACTTTTCCAAATGCTTTACTCCATGGGTGCGCAGCACCTTTAGTAAATCCCCATCTGTGCAGCCAGGGAAGGGCTGGTTATCTGGCACTGCATGCAGGAAATATGACTGTGTCTTCGCCTGTTTGCAAGGATTAAGCCCCAGCCTGTATCCATACCTGGTGAGATAATTAACTCTTCAATTATTGATTCACACGTTGTGCCATGCACACATATGATAATTACCTTCGTGTTTTCTCCTGTTCCATTGTCACAGATCAGAGCTACTTTTAGCTAGCCAGTGTCTTTCCCAGACCTTGAAGAGAACAGATTCTGAATACTGAGATGTCTGTCCTCTGTGGGCCCTGCTGATGTGAAAATCAACTCCTCTTTTGCTCCTATCAGCAAACATGGAACATTAAGTTAACTAAAAAGGTTGATTATTCAGAATGTCATTAAAGTTGGAAAAAAAAAAGCGTACCATTGGGAAGATCCTGCTTTCAACAAAAATATGACACTGAGAAAAATATGATCATGTTTTCATTATTAAATATTTATAAGCATCTCTGCATTTCTTTCTGACTTAGAATAAAATTCTAATACATTTTTTATTTTTAAAAATCAAACTAAGCATTACTATTAATTAATGCTGTCAAAAGTAGTAACAGAATTATCCTGGTGTCCTTTTACCTGTGCAAAAAATGAGTACATTCAAGCATCTACCCTTCTCCTATTAACAGTTGGGTGTCATTTGAAAGCTGAGTAATAGTGGCAACTATTCTCAGTAGAAATATTGAAGCCCTCCCTCTGGAGGATGGTATACAATAAAATATGCATTCCACATTTCAGCCATAAAGGTATATATGGCTAGATTTTTTTTTTTTCTGCACAGTAATTGAAAAGCTAGGGAATTGGTGGCATAGATATCTGCAGGATGTCTTCTGAGGTTGCAGAGGCTGGTCAGGGGTCAAGATCTCATGAACCTTCCCATAACATTTTCTTAATGTATCAGTAAGAGAGATTTGTTTTAAATAATTTCTGTCCCATGCCCCAAATGTTGAATCTTAAACGAGTCTTAAATTTCTTGTCATCTGTGATCACATCTTCACTTCATTCGTCCCTCATCTTTATTTTTTTAATTCTTTCTTCCCTGATATGTGATATGCTCTGCATATTTCATTTTGCATTGCAAATATAAGGCAAGAAATCTATGTGTATTTGCAACGAGCCGTCTATATTCTTTAGGTTGTTCCTCTGCTATTGTTTAGTTCATCTGCGTGTCAGGGGACTATGTCTTTCCTCACTCATACAAAATGTATCTTGCACATCATTATCCATTTAACCGTAGTCTTCACAACTGTAAGGCAAGAATATAATAACAATTTCATGTGTTAATTTGACTTCTTGAGTAAAATTTTAGTGGATAATCAGATGATACCTGTGGGAATTACGGCTTTGTTCCTTTTGTTAGTATTTTTGGAGAGAGTATATTATAAAGAGTCCATACACTATAGTAATTTTTTGATAAGCCTGGGTTTGAAATTTCTAATTAATCACGTAGACACCTACATTAAGTAACTGACTCCCCACCACTGAGTTTGCTAGAGGAAGGAGGCTTTTATTAATCCAGCTTGACAATAATCTTCCTTTATGTAGAATGGTAAGTTTCAAGTATAGAATTAGTGGAAAAAAACATCTTCAGATAGTCATTTCCCCTGCTGTTCGCTTTAAGCTAAGACTTTTGCTATTGCAGAAAGCACAGCCATTGTACTTGTTAGCTAATTTACAGTAAACACGTGTCCTCTTAATTGCATCATAGTAGCTTAAACAGATTTGTAGAGCCATTAAAAAATCAATACTTAGCTTTTAGGTGATGAATTCATTAATGGGGTGTGAATGCTGTAAGTTTTCTTTATCCAGCATGCACTATGACTTCTCGTAGTTTCAGCATCAGTAGGAGGAAATAGAAAGCTGTATGACATGAGTAGACTGAAAGGGCTTTTGAAAAGATATCACTTTATTTCTGGCTTAGAGACCATTCCTGTAAGCTTTGTGTTAGTCCAGAAAAGTGGCACAAATTATTTTGTATAAAATGTATGTATGTATATAATGAAGTCTGTTCTCCTCTGCCTGTACTTTTCACGTTCTTGTTTTGCTAAACCTCAGTTGATATCAAGGTGGTTTAGGTCCAGACTTTGTAAGGGGAATGTGATCAGCCTTGCAGCAAGAAAACATTCAGAGCAAACTTAAAAGGCATATCTAGTACAAGCGCGACTATGTAAGAACATATTTCATCATTCTTTTTTTTTTTTTCAGTCTTTCCTGTATTGCAGCTAAATCTAAAAGTAGAAAAAACAAATGATGGGAAGAATATATTCTCATTTTAAACCAAATATGGTTTAATTCAAACAGTTCTCTAGATCATTTATAGTATTTATAAGTTTATAATCTATCCTTTTGTTTTAAACTGGGATGAGCTATAAAATTCTGAGACTAGTAATTATCATGTTTGTTTATTTATTTATTTATTTATTTTATTTCTAAAACCATTTAACTTTGGTTAAGATGAATATGCTACCAAGATCATGTTAAATAAAAGTTATAAAGCTAGCATTATCCTGGCTGGCTTGCAAATGTAGGAATCAAAGTTAGTCTACATATTTACAATCCTGTGTATTCGAAACACCTATTCCTGAGTTCTATTACTGTCTTCTATTCATGCAGAGAAGCTCCTTTAGACTGTAAATTGTAAATTCATCTTCAGTTTTGTAGTGAATGTTCTTCACTCGTGGCAACGCAGAAGCAAAATGAAAGTTCATTCTAAGTTCATTGTTCAATTAATACAAGTAATATGTTAAATAATTACACCAGAACAAAAAGCTGGATATTCAGAAGCATTACATATTTGCAAATTATGTCACTGAATTATTTCAAAATTTAGTTTTAAATGAAAATTGCATGCTGTCCAACTGCACAGAATTGCTGAAGGTAAAGTAGCAGCTGGTGGTAAAAGCTACTTCAATAGAATCACTAAGATTCACTTGGTGTTTATTCTTTGGATTTATAAACTGCCTAGTTCTTTAAATGCTTGACCTTGTTGCACAGAGTATCTGCTCTTTAAAATGGCTTCAGTGTTTTGTAATTAACTGCAGTCTTCATTCTGTGAGACGGGGGAAAACAGAAATAGGGAATCATTTAAAGGACTGTCAAAAAGAGCATTCCATTGTACCACTTGAGTGTGTTTTGATATTATATTTAGCATATTCATACCTGTGTCAGAATTTCAAGGAAGAACATAAAAAGACCCCAGTAGGTGCATCTTTTATGATGGGCATCCTATCATTGAAAGTCCCTTGAGCAGAAGTGGGTCAACTGTGTTGTAAAAGGGGATTTTTCACTCAGCTTTCAGGTATCGGATCAAAACACACTGGCTTTGAAGTGTTCAGGCTTTCATTTGCCTCTTGGAAGGCAAACCACACTTTCTTCATTCAGCTGGAATTGTTGCTTCTGTAATATATACAGATAAAATCCAAAATATCTGAACCAATATTTTTTATGAGAAGTGATGGCAAACCTGGAAATGTGGCAGCACTATTTGATTTTAAAGCTGCGCTGGTGATTGGCACATCACACTGTGTTTGATGTCTATTCTCTGACTACATATGCTCTGGTGGAACATATATACTTCCTGTTGTTTTGCTCTTATCCTCACTCTTCTATTTTGCGTTTAGAGATATTTCTCAGGAACAAACAAGCCGGAACAGATAACTTATGAACTGCAACATCCCGAGACTAACATTTTCTGACATCTAAACTGATTATCAAATAAATATGTATTTTTTCATATTGGGGATCAAATATGAGAAGGGAGCAGAAAAGGAAAAAAAAAAGAAAGAAAAAAGAATAATTTAATTCCACATAAAAATAAGCAATACTTTTGTTTTTCTTTGTAGGTGTTCCGAGCAATTTTCCTCACTTGAAGATTCAGCTAAGATACTGTTGAAAGTTTGCTTTGCAGTTCTTGTGGGAGCATAATTGATCTGAATGGAATATTTGATATGTGAACAATGTTTCACATACCAAAGGACTCATATGTCAGTTTTGCATCCCATAGTATCTGTATGCCTATTTGTTGTTGCAATATTAGCTACTTTTCCAAAGCAGGTTTCAAGATGCTCCAGCAATTTTATTTACTGATAAGTTTGGTAATGTGTTCCAAATTTTCATTCCATATACTTTCAACGTGCAGGAGTCATTTCTTGCTCAACATGTGAAGCTAAACAGAACCGCTACTGCATATTTTGCATTCACAAAGACACCTTCAGTGTATGGTTGCTTGTTTGTTTGTTTCTGTTTGTTTTTCTTTGTTTTCCTGGCATGTAATCACAATGCAAAGGGAAGAACTGCATTGCAAACTTTTTTTTAAAAAGCTCTACCTTTTTCATTTTTACCTCTTTTTCACACCTACCACAATGCTTCCTATTTTTTTTTCAACTTCATATTCACTAACGAATGCTTCCTCAAAGCCAGTGTAAAACCGGAGCGTGAAAAGAACTGGAGAGATGAGAATTCATGTTCTCAAACTCAGCAAAGCCAATGTCAACAAATGCCAGGTTATCAGCAGGCTATTATGTGTTGAAAAGGAAGTTTTTTTCCATTGACTGTCTGGTAAATATATCTGCTCAAGAGGAACACGTCTTGTGATTGAAACTGCAGCCTCACAGTGGGCTGGACAGGACTTCAGAGTAAACTGAACTGCTGAATACACATTTATTTTTTTTCTTTCTGTGGTTAAATTGCTCCTATATAAAGCACTCAGCCATTAATTTGACAGAAAGGAAACAATTTACAGTACTTTTTTGTAATAGTTTCACCTGTACTCAGCTACCCACTACAAACTGTCCCCTTGGAAGGACAGTGAAGAAGCAGACTTCGACCCTGACATCCTCTGCTTGAACTTTTTCTGACATGGCACAGCAGACTTCAGTGCAGATCCACTTGCCATCCATCTTGTTTGCTCTTAAGCTGTCAGCCAAATGCTGTTTCAGCTGCAGAGAAGTCGGAGCAAGCGGTTTATATTTCTGCTCTGCAATGGGGCAGGTGGGTGACACAGTATGTGTCTCACATTAGTGAGGAGCTGCTGGCAGTTTCTCTAAACTGGTAGCAGTAAGGGAGGTAAGAGAAGACTAGAGAATTTATAGTCTGAAGAAAATAAATGAAGAGAGGAATAGAAGATATTTCTGTTATTTTAGCCACCAGTTGATCTAGTAAAGCTTATAGTTTACTGTCAGAAGGAAGGGATCTTCTTTCTCTGATGTTTTTACAATGGCATGTGACAACATGCATTGCTTTCTATGTTTCATATAGATAAAGAGTTTGGTTTAGAACATAAAAATTGTGACTGTTCCAGCTGGATTGAAGTCCAGACTGAGACTTCCTTACTGCTTAGAAAATAAGAGAATCCTTTAAAGAAGCTGTATTAGAGAGACCTGTGGAGATGGCAGGTCCACAGTGTTTTTGTCTAAGCCTGCGTCCAGTTGTCCTTTGTTTTATGTGGCTTTCACACTGATGGAAGGATCAATGCTCAGGAATACACAAAAGAAGGTTTGTGTGATTGCCAGCTGTCTTGGGTTTCTCTAGGATGGGTTTGTCTGTGAGTATGACTAGGAAAAAAATAATGATGCACATCACTCCCTACATGTTTGTCTGCTAGGATGACAGCACCAGACTGGGAAAAACGAAACTGATAAAGGATGCTTGTTTCTAGTATTTAACAATCCATGAACTTCCATGCAGTAATTTATGGGAATTGAAAGGGTATTCCAGTTCCATTTCTATTCCTCATACATAAAAGCAAAATTGCTTTTTCCTTTTATGGAAACCCATTTGTCTATGCTAAATAAAGTTTATGTAGATGAAAACCCAGGAAGTGCCTTACCTCACTTGTTGGGAGTTTGCAGCTTTCATTGCTCACGAGGCTCCTGATGTTACATCTTTATACTCTATTACAATTTTCTTTTTCATGGCATACTTTACTATTTCAATATCTTCTGTTGTTTTGAAATAAAACAATGCCTCCGATACCCCTGTGGGCTTCACAGCTTTGGTCAATACCAGCTTTATTTCTCGGTGGTTAGTTAACACATAGAAATTTTCCTGTTTCAGTAGCCATTACTTTCTGATCCCCTCTATAATTTGCTTGGATCTAGATTAATTTCTGTCAGATCTACGCATAACAGTTCTAAGAAGTATGGCAACCACAATTTTTTACTTCCCTTTCATTACAGGTGGCTCTTGTGTTGGTCTCTGCGTTCAGATTAAGATCAATCGAAAAAAATGTCCTTAAAACCTAATTGCCTATTTTCCCCTGCAGTCTCCTCTGGCCACATAATGTCCTGCTGATTGCATAGCACAGTCATACAAAGCATAAAAATATATAATTTTCAGGTGCCAATAAATGTATGCACCCTAGAGCAATGTTCATTATTTGAAATGAAAACAGAAAAAAACTTTTTTGCTTGTTTGTTGCCTTGTTGATGCTTATTTGTTCTGTCTTTTCCTCAGCATCTCTCCCTCTTCTCCCTTCCCTTCTCCTCTATTTTGAATTTGTTGATTATTTGTCCACCGCCTAAGCCAAAGTGAGGAAGACTGGGCTGGAAAGAGCTGTGTCAGCACACAGCTTGGGAAGACTCCTGTAGCAGTTTTTAATACTTCTTAGCTGCCAAGCTGGGTATAGTAACAGAAATAACAACAAAAGTCAGGCTGCTCAGCCTGCTATTTCACCAGTGCAGCGTGCAGTGAATGCTTTCTTCATGAGACATCTGCAGAGCTAGGTCTGAGCAGTGTCATCTTTCCTACCCTGCTCTACACATGCCCATCTGGCCTATTTCCCCCCTTTGGGATTGCCTCGCATTTTTAATTAATGCCAATTGATTCCAGATTAAATGTGGCTGTGATGCACAAGATAAACAAGCAGTTACGGGTAGAATGTCAATGTTTGAGTTTTCTGTATGGATTTCACTGCCTTGATCATTTGAAACAAGAACAACTGGATTCAGTTGAAGGAAGGACCATTCATTTCTTGACTAAAAAGTAAGACTCAGGAAACAAACTTGGAAAGGACAGTGATCAGAAACAAATTGAGTGATGAATCTAAAGCCTATCCGTATGGTAAATTAATAACACAGTCATACCAGACAGTGAATGGAAGTGTCTATGTTGAAAGGCTGATGAGCAGAGTTTTGCCTATCCACTAGTCATTTATGAGGAGCTAAGTCATATTTTCAATGTATTGAGTTTATGTGGTATGGTCTTGGTAGCAGGGCCCCGCAGGAATAGCCTCTGTGAGCAGAGCCCCTCAACTGACTCCCATCAGATCAGAGCCAGCCCCAGCTGCTCCACAAGGGAAGCACCACTGCCCAGAGCCCAGCCATGAGTGACGCTGGTTGTGCCCCTGCAGGAGCAGACTTAAGGAAGGGAAATGCTGCTGGGCAACAGCAGCTGGGCGAGAGGAGTGACAAATGTGAGAGAAACAGCCCTGCAGCTATCAAGATCAGTGCAGAAGGAGGACAGGAGGTGCTCCAGGCACAGAGGGAAGCCCATGGGGGATCAGTTTGGGAAAGAC
Organism: Pavo muticus; assembly: GCA_016647715.1. NCBI lineage: Eukaryota > Metazoa > Chordata > Aves > Galliformes > Phasianidae > Pavo > Pavo muticus. Next base: position 482,855 of record JACDJE010000250.1, on the reverse strand, counting down.
AAGAAGTGTGCCTTCTGGTCTTCAGTTCTCAATTACCTCTACATTTTTTTTCTTTCCTTCTACCAGAGAGAAACTTTTCTAGGCCTATCTACTTGTGCACAGATTTTTTTAGTTGTATGCAACTGTATGCTTCCTAGTTATAATTTTCAGGTGTTTTTTTTCCCTTTATGTTTTCATTGAGATCACCCTTGATGTTTTCTTTCTAACATTTTCCTTATATCACTGTTGCTGAAGCAGCTATCAGTTCCCAATTTACAACTTAGTACTATTTTACAAAATCAGTAGGGTAATAGGGATTTTTTGTTGTTGCCTTTTTTTTTCTTTTTTTGTTTTGTTTTGTTTTAAATGGGAACAATCCAGCTTCAGTCTTCTTCAGAGAAGAAATGAAGTTATTGAAGGATAGTTATAGCTTTGGGTTTTTCTTTGCTGTTTGGGTTTTCCTTCTTTCAGGAAAAAAAAAGAAAATAGTCTGAATGATCTTACTCCAGCAATAAGATTCTGTTACTTTGTGCAAATAGAGAATTTGTAGGAATAAAATAAATTTGTGTAACAGTGTGCTTTTTAAATGTTACTCACCTTTTAATTTGTGATGCGCACTGCATAAAAAAATAGCTATGAGTTTTCTATGCAGAATAGTTCTGAGAAAAGCATTTAAAAGCAGAATGAAACAATGCTTTGAAGCTTATGTTACTCTTAAGCTAAGAATCCAGAGCTTCATTCTTACAGAAAACCATTAAATTGATGTTAGATTTAAGCGATGTAGAACCATTGCTTCTACTTCCATTTGAGATACAAAATACAGATTCAATCTGAGATTTCACCATTAAATGAATGAATGAATGACTAAACGGACATGACAACTGAAAAGGTTTATTATTCAAACACTTTATTTCCAGAGCCATTAAATAAATAGATAGATATAAATAAATAAAAGCACCTGAGAACAGTGAAGCTTTATTACTCAAATATTTTCCAGAACTATGTACCTGTGGCCTCTCAACTTATGAACCTATAACTGGTGCTGCTCTCCTTGCTGTCTGCAGCTGGTCCCATGCTAGAGTGCTGGCCCATCACCCCTATGCCCTGTGAGAGATGCAGGTGCAACTTGGACAGTACAGGGCTGGCTGGATCTGCCTGTCAGGTGACATCAGCATGGCTGCTGCCAGCACCACTGCTGTGGGGGATGAGGTAAGGAGGGCCCTAGGAGCCTGCTGCTCTGCTGCTTGTGGAAGGAAATAGAAAATGCTCTGTGATGTGTGCTGGTTAGGACAGTTGTAAAACTGGGTACCATGGAAGGTGGAGGATCAGAAGTAGCAGCCAAGGTCTGGCTGCTGCTTGGTGACAGCAGGGATTGCGGCCAGAGGCTGACACTTCTCCCTCTCTGCTGCTGCAGCACTATCTGGAAGGGTTGGAGCAGTGCCGGCTTGGGTGGAGGTTCCCTTCCAATTTGAGATATTCTGTGATTCTGAGTCTTTATTGCTCATAACAGTAATAGGTGAGTGATCTCCCTTTCCTTATCTCAAACTTCAACTCCTTGTTCGTTGCATTTTCTATCCCAGTTCCTTTGAGGAGGGAGAATGAGAGAGCAATGTGGTAGAGTTTAATTGCCCATTAGTGTGAAAATATCACAGTCAGAACCCTCTTTATTATTTTATATTTCTTCATGGATTTCCATGCCTAGCCTTGGTTTAAAAATTACATGTATATTTCTTTTCTTTTGTGGCAGATGAACTTATAATTTTTGTGATAATATGCCACAAAAGATTTTCTTTGAAACAAAACTTTGTATGATTTAATCCTAAGTTAGGTATTGTGGGAATACAAGAAAAACTGTTCAGAGCAGCAGCTGTGGAGCAAGATAAACAGCATGAGAACCAAAGACGTCTCTAGAAGAAGAAAGAACTCTCACAGCTCTGATTGGATAAGCGCCTGCATGAACGGTTGAAGAGTGTTTTGTAGAATGCTCTGTTGACATGTAAAGGCGGATGGGAAAGTTGTAGGGGTGAATGGGAAAGCTAGAAAAAGAAAACTTGTGGAGGTATATAAGTGATGTGAGAACTTGTAATAAATGATTTGGATCGTTCACATCTGAGTCCGTGCATTAGACACTGCAAGGTATGCTGTGTGTTGTCATTCCAGCAATTTCTCAAACTCTATTTTAAAGTAAATTTTGCATTACATAGTTATGCAGCCCTTTCTTCTAATTTCGTGGCACTGCTTGATATCAATCTCAGAATTCAGAGCCAACATCTTCACTTCTATCCTAGGAAAAAATTAACAAGTCCCAAATCCTATTATTTCTAGTCATCCTTTCAGATGAGCAAACAGATTCATGTACATTTGAGTACTCTTACACTGACTTAAGTAGCACACTTATTTTGTAAAATACTGTTTCCTCTGAGGAACACTTTTGCAGTGTGGGTCTTCAGCTTGTGTTTTCTGTAATTCTGGTACATCAGCTGGACATCTAGAGCTTCAGCTTTTATGTGTTTTTATACGTTGTCCCAGCAAAAGCATGGGGAAACAGCATATATCCCTCACTGTTATCTTCTGTGTGAATTGTGACCTAAGTATTTTCCCACTTTTATACTGCACCCTGACCTTCTATAGATACTGTTGATGAGGTGTCTTTCGTCTCTGCTGCACCTTGGAGTTTATATTTAGCATCTCTGCACATAAACACATCCTGTTCCTTGCCATCCTTGACACCCACCACAAACTTCCTCTGCCTTTGTCAGTGTCAAGCTCCTTCAAACAAACACTAGCTATTTTAGACACTTTTAACATTTATTTTTGCACAACCTGACAACGCGCCTGCTTGATCTATTTCCCATTAAAATGTTCCCACAGATGTGTTGTTTTCTAAAAAATTATGATACTTGGCAAAGCAAATCCTGTCTGTGCTTTTCATACTTTTCTGTCTGATCCATTGACATGGCAATTCTGCCATGCAGGTGGTATGTCTGTCCCCCTGGTTCTCCAGAGGGATGCCATAAATATGGACATAGGGAGTGGCAGTGCACAGGAGGTGGCCAGTGCTACTACTACGTGAAAGTGTTTGGAGATCCAACAGACAAACCACAGAAGCCATCTTATCATTCTGTGCTGAGGAGCTGATCTCCATGATATGAAGACTGTTTAACTGAATGTTCTGTGCCCCACTGTCAGAGGAGAAACTAATGGTAAAGGCCAGAAGGTAGAAAATGAATAATCTTACTTTGTGCTTATTGCTATGTTTTTGTAATCTACTTCTGTGGAGCATTTAGAACATGTGACATAGTCCTTGAACTCTTTCAGATGAATACGTTTCCTCCCAGAAATCAGCTCATGCACTTCTGCATTAACTTCAATATAGTTTATAGTAGATTAGCTACCTACATGCAGCTTTAATGCTTAACTTCTTAAGCAAGACACTGATGATAGGAAGAGTTACTCTTCCTATCATCATGTAAGAGCACTTACATTTCCAGAAGCTTTCTCTATCAATGAGGGAGTTAGTGTAAGCTAGGATTTTGTCCTTTAAATTTACACTTGTTTTGTTTCATTTCTGATGTGTTACTTTAATGAGATGCCAAGTCCTTGCAGTGCTAACGTCACTAAAACTTGTCTGAGTGGCCCAAGTAGTTCACCTTTCTATTGAGAAGATATTCCATCTCATGTTTCACTGCTCTCCTGAGTTTCCCAAATGTCATATTATTCGGCTTTTTTTCACACCTCTGGCCAACTCATCAGCACAGTCATTATCCAGCCTCTTGAGCTTATCTACTTAACACCTCATTAAAAAAAATATGCTCAACTCATCTCCTCTCACTGCTCTTCACTTGTCAACAAGCCCTGTTTTTTCCCGTTTTTCATGCACTGTGTTTGGTGCTTAATATTTGATAGTCATTAGTTTTTACCCTCTGGTACAGTTTCTTCATACTGGCATTACTAACTATATCAATTTTAATATATGCCACTGTTTTTTTAGCTTATATTCTGCATCTATATACGATTTTTTTTTTTGTTTATCTTTGAACATGAATGTGAAAGCCAAGGAGTAATAAAATATTAAAGTATATTCTATATCATTGGATTTTATTATTATTTTTAAAGAAGTGGATTTTTTATATACATAATGCTATTGTTTTGCTGCAGTTGTCAAAAACTTTTTGTTGAACTTTTCCGTAGAAATGGTTTTCTTAATTGGTTTGATGATTCAATATTTCTTTAAAGAGTTCTTAAGTATTTCCGCGGCAAACTTATTAAAAATAATTTCACAAATAAATATACTGGAGCCATTTGTGGATTTTGTTGTTCTTTGTTTGTTTGTTTGTTTGTTTGTGTGAAACAGTTAAAATCAGGGGAAGTTTTTTACTGAGAGAGATGTGAGGTGCTGGAAGAGGCTGCCCAGAGAAATTGTGGATGCCACAAAGAGGTGTACAAGGCCAGGTTGGATGGAGCCCTGGGCAATCTGATCTAGTACTTGATCTGGTGGCTGGTAACCCTGCCTGTGGCAGAGGGTTTGAAACTTGATCCTTGAGGTCTCTTCCTACCCAAGCCATTTTATAATTCTGTGATACTTTGAACTTAGTTTATATACACAGGTAACTGTCGTAGTTGTATTTTCATTCTTTACTGCTCTTCCCTGTGATTTTACTATAAAGTGCAAATAGATCCATAAGCCTGGCTGCTCTTGAAACTGGTGATGGAAGTGCACAATTAATGATGTCTTTGACCATAGGGGAACAGTGGGCAAGTGAGTAAATAGTGATATTTCTTCAAAAATATTTAACAATTAGTGACACAGCTTTTTTTTTTTTTTTTTTTTTTTTTTTTGGTACTACAATCATTTAATATATTTTCTTCAATACATGAAACAGTGACTATAGTTTTGGGAAACACCAGTTGTGTTAACTACAGACAAACGGCAGATTCTCTACAGCTGACCATGGTGTGTTTGAGTAGCCAGAAAAATAGCAGTGATGTTTGTGGCTGTCATGCGAACACGAGACCAATAAGATAGTTGAGAATCTGGATTTTTCTGGTAACTAACAACATTTAATGACTATTGATAACAATTTATCTTACCATTATCTGCTGGAAACTTCAACATATTACTTTGCCACAAATATCAATGACAGTTTTTCTTTGACAAAGAATTTAGGACACATTTTCTTTTGGCACATTGCCTATATGGGAATAGCAAGAGCATAGCAAACAAAACTGAACACTGCAGGACAAGATAGGAAAATTCTGGAGAAAAAAAAGAAGAGTAAAAACATCTTGAAGATGTTTCAAAGAAATCCAGGGCTCCAATGAGTTTGACATTCTGGTGATTTATTTTCTTCCTCCAGTAGCTGATATAGTGAAATGTTTTTATGCAGGAAGATTGCTTTTTGAGGAGATACATTTAACATTTCTGCATTTAATGTAATGAAACACTAAAGCCATGAGGTTCTAGGCACAGACTATAGTTTTGATTTAAACTGTTGAATTCTTAGTAAAGTTTCCCTAAAGAATTAGCTTAGCCAAGTTATGACTAGATTACAGGGATTCTCATGATGATGCTGTGAACCTCAATTTTAAGTTCAGGCATATATTACCCTCGTTAGCATTAATGTTACCACCACAGAAGTGCTTTTGAGTGTGCACGGGAATAGTACATTCTATGTCACTAATTACAGCCATGTCATTTTTCTGTCTGAATTTTGGCTAGAACTGAAAATCTGTTCTTAGTTTTCAGTACTTTTGAGGAAGAACTGCAAAGACAATCTGACTCTGAGCAACATGTTATTTAATTTTTTTTCATTGTGTTGCCTTCTCATAGGCTGTATCTGCACAGGTCCTGAGTGGGAAAGCATTTAGAAAAGGAGGAAACCCCCAAGCAGAGGATGTTTTGGGAAAAAAAAAATAATATAATCATTTAACTCACCATAGCCAAACCTACCTGAGTGAAACCTGCTATGAAATCTCCATAGTGCTAGAGTGCCTTTAAATAGTTCCTTGTCACTGTTAAACAGTGAATAATGAAAACAGTGAATGAGAAAGGTTAAGGACAATGCCCTATCCACACCCATCACCTCTTAATTGTACCTGTCTATTTATGCATGTCAATAGTGTCATAATGGCAACTGTCTTCAGAGAAGCTGTACATAGTGAATCCTTTAGGTTGGCAATCTATTGAAAACGCTTATTTGTTCTTTCTCCCTTTCTACAAAGAAATGCCTTTAAGATGGCTCATGACCTGAATCTTTTGCTGAGAGGTCTTAGGTACACCAGTATAAGAAGTTCATTGTAACTATGATGGGGCTATAAGAAAGAGAAAAAATATATTAGCACAGCAAATGTCCTCAGGGCTGAATTATTTTTCCTTCCTTGTCTTGCTAAAGAGTGGGAGCTACAAAGTATTATAATGCTATCACCTCAATGCCTTAGCTCCCTGTTATTCATAGGAGGGCAGAGGTCACTTCCATACGCACTTTGCGCAAGGAAGTCTACTGTTCTCCCTTACAGTCCTGTAGACTGAGAGCTGCAGTGGGAAATAGTCTATTTCATCTCCATGAAATACAGATTTGAGCCATTCTTATGTTGTCTAATGTAGTCTTATGCATGTCATAAGCTAGAGTTTTCAACAGACCTAAAAGCATAAGATGAAGAGTGTTATTTTCTTCAAAACATCTGCACAATTGTGGCAAGCTTCAAACACTTTTATAGATGAGTGAGACCTAAGGGCTTTAACTGAAATTGCAGTATAGGGTTTATTTTAGCAATTAGATGGAAATTAGCCATGCTTCAAATATGACATAAAAATTAAATGTCTTCCACATCAGACTGACATCACAGTCCTGGAACTCCTGGTCTCTTGTATGCAACATTGTTTTCTTGTCTCCATCTTTTCAGCCTTTATACCCTGAATGATAAATAAATAGCTAGCTAGCCATGGTGAGAAAGAACAACAACTTTCCATTAAATAATTTATACTGAATAGAATACATCAAATATCAGCTAAATTCATATACCTTCTACTTACTGGAGTATTTTTTTGAGTTCTGTGTTTCCTTAGCTTCAGCTTAATAAAGGATTTGAAGAGCAGATGCAGAGATGGCTCTACAAAGCAAAGGAATTGTCCCAGAATTACAACTATTTTGATTCATTACCAAAAATTAGGGAAGATCTTGGGCTCCTTGATAGAAAAGCTATAATAAATTGATTTTACATTGTATGGAATAGACAGCTTGCTTTGCTAGTTTTGGAAGGATTTGGAATACCTCATTAATAAAGTGAAACTATAAACAAGTTTTTCATTATTACTCAGGACTGCAAAACATCACATTCAAACAACAAAGTGAACTCACTGATAGAGAACATGCAAGCATATTTCAATAACATCAAAGGAGAGAATTTTGTAGTACTTACTTGCACCTGCTGAATTGTTAATTTTCCTGGGGCTATTTAAGATCCATGGGGGCTCTGCTTCTTCCACTTTGGCCATATCTACTTGGCTCTCCAGCAGCGATGTTCTATCTTGTATCTATTACACTAAAGTTCTACCCTTGTAATGCATTAAAATCCATATGAAATATTCATTAGAAGAGCATGGAAAACAGACACAGGCACTTCTTAAAGCAAATGAGATTCTGATGCCTCATCTGGAATACATGGAGATATTAGTTCCTTAGTCCTTCAGCTAAGTCTCTGCATCTCACTAGATCTGAAGTTATAGGAGGATTACCCTTCCATTTCAAAATGTATTAAATAATTCCTCTTTGAAATGATTTATTATGAAATTTATTCTTAAAATGCAGTTTTACTGAAGGAAAAAAAAAAAGCAAAAGGCTCAGGCTGGAAATCCAGGGCGTTTACTAAAGTACAAAAAGTGGATTAGCACTCCAGACCCATGAATTTTTCAGTATGGTGAAAAAATTACAGAGGAAACTGTGTAATTTAATACACCAGTGTTGTGGTTTAACACAGCCGCTTGCCCACTCTCCCCACATGAGATGGGGGAGAAAATCAGGAATAAGGTAATAGTGTGAGAACTCATGGGTTGAGATAACACATGCAAAACAAGGAATTCATTTGCTAATTCCCGTTGGCAGGCAGATGTTCTGCCACTTCCAGGAAAGCCTGCCTTGTCACTTGTACTGGTTTCTTGGGAAGACAAATGTCAGAACTCCAGACATCCTTCCCTTCCTCCTTCTTTTCCCCACTTTTATTGCTAAACATGATACCATATAGTATGGGATATCTCTTCGGTCATTTGGGGTCAGCTGTCCAGGCTCCTTGTGCACCCGCAGCCCCTCATTAGCAGGGCAACATTAAAAGCAGAAAAGTCCTTGGCTCTGTGCAATTACTGCTGTGCAGCAACTAAAATATCAGTGTGTTCTCACCACTCTTTTTATCACAAATCCAAAACACAGCACCATAAAAAGCTCCACAAAGAAAACTAACTCTATCCCAGGCAAAATCATGTCATCCAGATATGATTGCTCCTGCATGACTTTATTCATGTAAGAAGTTCTGATGTGTTACCTTTAAAATTTAAGTCTTGCTTTCACTCTGCCTTGATAAAGGGAAAGATTTTAAAATTAAATACCGTTTACCTGTGAACTAAGCATCTTGAACTAAGCATGTCCAAAATCAGGCAGCACTTCTTTACTGTGTGGGTGATGGAGCGCTGGCACGGGCTGCTCAGTGAGGCCGTGGGGTCTCTCTCCTCTGGGATAATCAAAATCCATCTGGGTGTGGTCTTGGGCACTCTGCTCTGGGTGTTCTGCTTGAGTAAGGGTTGGACCAGAAAAGCACCAGAGATCCTTTCCTACCTCAGCCATCCTGTGGTTCTGTGATTCTCTAAACCCATTTCACCTCTTTTTGCACCATGGCAGTAATGTGAAGGGGACTTGCAGCATCTACTTTATTTGACTGAACACAACATTAACTTCTTTCCTTTAGTGCAGATCCAGTTGAGTGCATACATTGGGAATTACATAGTAGCTGTACATTTTACTCGCATGAGTCTGTGTGGGAGCAGTATTCAGTATTTTCAAATGAGCCTGTTTTATTCCTATGTCATGTATAATTAGCACTGATGTCCCTGCAGCAGCACCTTTAGAACTTTGGACTCTGGATTTAATGCAAGTGGATGAGACTTTGTGTTGACTGTTTCTATGCTGTACATGTGTTCTGTAGCATTCTTCTATACAGGACAATTCAGACCAAATACTTTTTCTGCCTGAGTGTGCAGTTCTGCATTTAGTGGCTGACCAGATAGCATTCTTCTTCCTGAGCTGCACAGTGATTACTGTAGACCTTTGCCTTTGAGAATTTTTTGACTTAGGTCTGAAAGAGTTCAGTTCTGTAAGTCCCTTGGTACCTGACTGGGTGCGTGGACAGCTAATTTGCTTTTAGCAGTGCATTGTTGCTCACATTAGAAGTACTTGGGCCCGTTAAGAATCTTCCCATATACACATTTGCTGTTTGAAAGTATTAGTATGTTAAACGACTGCCATTATCCACTGAAGTAATTGATTGATTTTTTCATTATCTTACTGTTCAATCACAAAAATTGCATTTAATGTCACATTGTTTATTCGATTTCACTCATAGATCTGATTCTTATGAAGTGCAGCATTCAACATCATAGTGTAATTGCAATAACCAGAGACCACTGATGCAAGAGCCTGTATACATGTGAGAATCTACAAAACAGTAGCATCCAAAATAAATATTGCAAAGAGAAGTTAGTTGGCTTTTTTGTTTGTTTTTTTGTTTTAGTATTTTTTCTTTCTTTTTCTAGGTGTGGGAATGTGGTTTATATAAGGTCTTTGTGCAGTAAAACTGCTAACTTATCTCATGAAAAATCATAGGTGTTGTCTCCCTGTCATAGCTTCTCAGCCCTACCACCAGTAATTAAAAATGATACAAAATTATTAACTTCAGCATGTGATGCTAACACATTCACGGCCTGCTCTTCTTTCTCTGAATCTTAGTACTGCTCCCTCTTTCCTTCTTAGACAATATTAGATTCAAATTTTTGTGATGTCTGAAAGTTTTACATGGGTGCGCTCACCAGGATTTAACTTTAGAAGAGCCAACTGGTACAGAATCACAGGATGGATGAGGTGCGAAGGGACCTCTGGGTCCATGGCCCAACACCTGCTCCAGCAGGGTCATCCAGAGCAGGGTGCCCAGGCCATGTCCAGGTGGTTTTTGTGGGTTTCCAAGGAAGAGACTAGATAGCCTCTCTGAGAAATACCTAAATTGTCTACTAACAGAATTTCAGCATGAAGCCAGAGAAGAATCGATGTTTTCACATCTTACTAAGAGAAGTATTTTGCTCAGTCTTTAATTTTGCAGGTGACATAACAATATTAACTTGTTCCTTGTTGACACAATCTGATTATTTTAGAGGATGTTTTCTCTCTATGTAAACTTGATTAAACAACTTGAAAAGCAAGCTGGAAGAACAGTGATTGCCTTCCCACTGATTGTTGGAAAAGTCTGACTCCTTCAGATCCTCTCAAGGGCTCTGGAAATAGCTTGTGTGACCTCTCAGCTTACTTGTTTGTAACCTACAGAGCATGATAAACCTCCCAGTGGAGCATGAAATTATCTGATACGGACATCTACAGCAATGTAGTTGCATGACATTTATATCAGAGCTTTTCCTGCCTGCTGAGATACAAGTCTTTACTTTTTTTTTCTTTTTTTTTTTAATTTAATAAATATAGATCTCATTTTTACATGTTGGAATAACAAATCCAGGTTTGTTTGATACTTACCTGTACAACTGGTTTTAATACTTAAACTGGTGAGGCTTGATTAGCTTGCTGTGCAGGCCCAGGATTATCTCAAAAGGCTTTCTTTTTCAATATCCTGAATACTTCTGTGGAGGACATACTCTGATCTGCACGCAGAAAGTTAAATGATACTAAATTAAGTGGTCTGTACAGCTGTATAACCTACTGAGTTTAATCCTACAGTGAATAGCCTCCCCATCGCCTTCCAAGAAATTCCCAAACCTCTCTAGAGAAAGCCTGAGGAGTATAGGATATCCCACACGTGTTCTGAGAGTGTTTGTATTGCTTTGTCAGTCTGGAGAGAGTACGTAAGGAGGCTTGGAAAAGCCATGTACCTGAAAGAAGCAGCCATGCCTTGTTCTAGCAAATGAACTTTTGCTGTGACAAGCAGCTAGCTTCATATATCCTGGTTCAAACTAGGGCTGGAGCTGTGAGCAACAAAATGCTATAGCATGACTTTAAGCTCTGTGATCTGTTATCCTCTTGGGCACCCTTTCTGCTCCCTGCATCTGGTTCTTCCTGCTTCATGCCACTCCTATGTCCCCAGCAGCAGCTTTATCAGTGGAATGATAATACAAATAATTCCTGAGCCTGATATCCATATTTCATATAGCTGGCAGTACTCACTTTTCAAAATATTATAGTTAAAAAAATAATGAACCAGATCAGATTGGGCAATACTGTGTGCATATGGGGCTCAGAGAATAATCAACACATCAGTGTCATAAATGGAACTGCAGAACCCATTTATAAGAAGTATCTCTTCTCAGAGCCTCATATATCCAAAGGCATTCCTGGCCAGGAATTACTATCCACAAGAAACTTTACTGTGTCTGTGATTCAGTGTTGTTAAGTTCATGAGATATGATGGTAATATGTTTCTGGAATCCTAACATCTCATATGCATGAAAGAAATCTTAGTTTACCTTAGAAGTAGATGCTTCTCAAAGCGTATAGCACTACTGCAGTGTTTCACAGGTCATGAGATATCAGCTGATAAATTGATCCCAGTAAGAGCAGGTTTTCCATTTGCTGTCAAAACTCTATTCCATGGGTGCAGCACTGGATATTGTAGGTTAAGCTGAAGGAGAGAAAATAATTTTTGAGCTAGTGTGCACTGTTTGCATTACTTTGTAGGAAGGCATTAAAGATGCATGCTTTTTTAACAAGGAGCTACAGCAGTAACTGCATCAAACTCCAGAATCAGCAAGCAGTAGTTTACAGGTTAGCACTTTGAAATATTTACTTTCTCCACTTTTGAAATGTTTAGCCTGGAATATTTTAAATGATACTTTCCCACTGTGTATATTTGGCTTGTGGAGCCTGTCTCTCTAACTCTGGACAAGAATGGACTACAAGTTACTATATTTTATTGTTTAGAAAACAAGTCTGTTGTTGAATCTCAATGTGAAAAGCCAAGTGTACATTTAAGAATGCCAGGGTTGGTGTTCAAGGCCAAAAAAAAAAAAGAAAAAAAGGAAAATGACACATTAGGAATCTTGTGAGATTTCCCTGGTGGGTATAGAGTCCTCACATACACAAATACAGTGGAAATTTATAAAAGAGTCTCCAAATGCATGTGCCAATGGAAGAAAATCTTATGTGAAGTATCATGATTGAGTTTTAAAACAAATAAACTAAAATAATAAAATGTTTAACTCTTAATTGCCTAACTGGATTGGCCTTTTTTTTCCTGACCAATGGGAGCTTAAAAGTCAGTTTTTAATATTTTGGCTAAGAGTTTGCTGGTTCAAAAAATGTTCCTAAGGAAACTGAGTCAATAGACATACATGCTTATCTTAAAACTCCCATTTACAGGTTGTTAACTATCAGTCTTTTGCTTTCATCTTTCTTTAACGCTACCTTTTTACACAAATCTGAGCATTCATGTTAGCCTCTGACAGCTCGTCACTGGAGAGGAAAGGACTGGGATGCCAAGACAGCATGTCAGATATTGGGCAGTTGTTGGAGGCATAGCAAGGAAACTAGGTTGCAAAAAATATATTCAGAACCAAATAAAAAAGAAGGTAGGAAAGTCAGTCTTCAGTCTGATACTAGTCAAATACATTTAGTGTCACAAGTAAAATAAATTGGAAAGGGTGCGATTAAACCTGTTTGCTTTGATTAGGACTGGATGGTGCACTGCCAGAAGGATGTATAGATATATGCATAAGACATAGAGATACGCACTGATGCATCTGTTCAATAAGTGAGTAGTAAGTCCTGTGGGATGGGGATGAAATGCTTCATTATATGGGGACTTTGTAATTCATTCACAACCAAGTCAGTAGGAATTGGAGAATCTTCCTGATTAGGCATCAGGAGAGAAAGTTTTTCTGTGGTCTGTTTTTCCTATTTATGCTTTCCTTAGCTGCTTGCTTTTCTCTGGACTCTGGCTCTTTCCTTTTATTTATTCATTTATTTATTTATTTAACAGAGCCAACTCTGTTTACACTTATCAGCGTAAGATACATTTGATAGAGTGAGAGCAGAGATTGGCTTTGTCTTCAGGGACTGTTACAGATAAGCCTCTAATGGCATTTTCATTTGCAACAACAAGGGAGATGGCCAGACTTCCACGCAGATTGATTTAGGTGAGTTTAAGAATCTTCCCCAGTTTTGCTCCAGAAATCCTAATGAAAACTCTCTAGAGGTGTGTCACAACAAAACCTACACTGATGACAGACCTGCTCTAGATCAAACTGTCCAGGTACAATCAGTTCTCATGCATATTTCCTTTGCAAAATTAAGATGGCCTTCACCAGGATTTTCTGTACCCTTGAGATATATTGATGCTTAATAATGAAAATAGCTTTAGACACAACATGGGAAAGTGCTTTATTTTCTCTCACCATTTCCCTTCAATTATGGCATAAGTGAAACCAGATAGGATGCAAAATAAAATCCACTTGACAGAAGTATTTGCAGCCTTCATGTATACACATACTCTCCAACATTCTGGTGAAAGTCTATTTCTCTCAATTTTCTCCCAACTTGAACATGACCTTTACAACTAATCGTATCTCTGAAGGCTGGTCTTTATTATTTCTTTGTGGACAACTAGATAAGAAACTGCATAATTTAAAACAACTTACTATGGTATGGTGTTTATGGAAGAAAGAAGCATGTGCTAGAACTGGAAGAATTATTCCTGTTAAAAAGATGTCTACTGTTTGGTAATCAGCTTCTAACAGTCTGCTAGGACTAGGATATACAGGAGAAGTTTGGGTTTAACTCCTACAGTCGCAGTTTTGTGGTTTCCTGATGCAGTGAACCTGCCATGGGAGGGTCCCAGGCCACAGAAACAGTGCTTAGCCACCTTGGTGCCCCTCACATTCACTGCTGAAACTCAAACTGCTTGTGTGGGAATGCCTTAGGGTCTCTCTCTAAAAAAGCCAGTGCCCTGATTAAAAAGTCATTCAAGGATGTGTGTTTAGAAAATCTGTTAACCATGGAACTAAAGGAAGTTCATTCATGAATTTAAATGTGGATTCTTACTTCTGAAGAAGCTGTGACCCAAATCAGGCCCTACTGACTTGTAGCCAAAGTACTGGCTATCCGTAGTTGCTGCATAAATTTACCAGCGCAACTCTGCAAAGGCTTACCATCTTGTTCAAGTACACAAAGAAACATTGCGTTATAAATAATTTAGGACAATTTTAGGACAATTTGGTAACAAATTTGTCTCACTGTTGTGCTATAGAGAAGAATCAAGGTTTCTGATGCATGCATTCTTTTTCCTAAGCTTCTTCATCTGAACTACAAACTACATTAGAAAGTTTTAGAATAGATGGGGAAACATGAGCTTATCATAGTTGCCTAAGAACTGTATGGATAAGCTTTTGGCGTATTTGGTGTTTCATTAGTGAAAAAGCAAGCTGGCAGGAAGCATATTTCTGACAAGATGTCTATATTTCTTTTATAACAGAGATACTTTTGCTTTTTTCATCAAGTCGTTTTACTCTCTTTGATGTGTATAGTTAGCTGCTATAGAACTGAACTCCTTTTTGTGTTCCTCCTTGCTAGTTATGTACTTAGTCTGATGTACTACCTGTACGGCAGGGGTAGCAACACCAGAAACAGACCTGTCAGATAACTTTTAGTCTTTTGCTTTTTGGCAAGTCATGCTGGAGTGGAGGTAACTGGGGGTAGCTGTGCTTTATTTAGTTACTTAGACACTATATGGAAACCACCATTTGTTTGTATTAAGCATGTATTTAAGCAGGATTAAGAATTTAGAAGAAAGCTGCCTGGGCACCCAGCCAAATAGAAGATACCCATTTATAGCTCAGCAGCGATGAGCCAGCATCAGGAATTGCTAGGCCACTCCTTCACAATGAGAACTAATATAAGCAAACCTGAGGCCCCAGTGCATGAAGTGAGGTTATATTTCCCCAAATGTAACAGATACAGAAAAAGAACTCCCTGTAGTCAACTTGTAGAGGTTCAGTATTAGCATACGAAATAAGTGAATTCTGGCTGGATGTGAATTTACATGTTCTAAACATCAAGATTCATACCAGAAGGGAAAGATGCCAATGATATTGGTTTTTGGTACTCTGAAAGTAAGATCTTGTTAAAAACATGAGGCTCTCCACTGTGAAAACAGGCAAGGAAGTACACCTAATTTCCCTATGTTAGTTTCAAAGGGAAGGGACCTGATTTTGGAGATGTGTTATGTCTTCTCTAAATGATTCCTCAAGTTGGAATTGACTGGATAAAGCTGTGAAGCTACCCAGAGACAATGTGTACCCTCCTCTGGAGATATTCAAAATTCACATGGACACTTTCCTTTGCAGCCTATCGTAGGGAGCCTGCTTTAGAAGAGGGGATGGACTACATGATTCCAGATGTCCCTTCCAACCTCTATGATTGTGTGAGCATGTGAAATATGAAAATGCCTACAACGAAGAGGCTTTAATTTTTAAAAATGTATATACTTTTTACCCCATATTCTCCTCACAGAAAATATTAAATTTTTAAATAGCTGAACTTGTTGTACACTAACTTATTTTATATGAAGGCATTTAGTTACATGTTGCCACATCCAAATTTAGCTTTAGCTTTTTTGCCTAAAAATTACCTAGTATTCTTTGCTTAAGCAAATTAATGCAATAAAAAGCAACACAATATTGTTTTTCTCGCCATATAAATACAATATGAATTCACAAAACGCTCAACAAACATGATGATTCCTTTTTTAGCTCCGATGTAACTATGTTATCCTGAATTAATTAATTTTCTGAAAGATTGAAAGCTGTGCAGTGGATTGCCTAAGACTATATAAATGATCCCAGACATTGGCTGTCAACTGTCTGGTGTCCCTACCCGTGGGAAAATTATTTAAGTGCATATAGTTGTGGATTACTCTCAGCCTAAAGGAACTTCAAAGACCTCTCTGGTCTCTATGGATGGAGTTGCATCCTTGTCACTTGATACACCACCTGAAAAAAAATGATATCGTATGGAAATGTATTATCAAGGGCTTGTCTTTTATTTACTTTTGATCAATGCTGAAAGTTGGAGTTCAGAAGTTGAGGTCAACAAAACTTTTTCTCTGGGATTTGAGCATCACAAAGACTTTTGCAACATCTCAAGACACATGTTATGTTTTAAAAAGGTCCATTTCAGATAGAATTGTTCTCTTTCAGATAAGTAGCCTTAGAACACAGGAAACATGGCTGAAAAACTGGCATTTAAGCAATTTTCCATTTGATTGTCATCCCTATCAAACAAGGATATTGGTGTAAAACTGCATGAGACTCTGGGTGCTTCTTAGGCTAATCTAGCCCTGAACGTTAAAATCATAAACAAAGTCACACTTTTAATACTATAATAGCTTATACTCTTGTACTTGCTAATTTTTGCAAAATTGTGCCCTTGAGAAAGAGTGAGGTTAATCATATTTGGTTTAAGGGACAACAGAATTTCATAGCTGATACTGGAGTTATTAATGATGTCTAATTAATATATCCATTAAAAGTTTGCAAGATTAATCTAACAAGTAAATTGTAACTAAGTTTAAATTGGATTTTTTTTCTAAAATTGTTTTTCCAGTCCTTTAGGAAGGATTCAAAACAGAAAAGCTGTGGTTGATAAGAAATTCTTGGCACTGTTATTTAAATGAAGTAGCAGGCTGAGGGATTGGTAATATGATACTAAATCTTTTTCTTTACCTTACCCCTGTGACTGTAATCCTTGGTGATTTTAATGTATAATTCTTACAATCTATTCATTATTTGGCAAGATACATTAAATTACTAGGTCTTGGATTGGTTTAGCTGGGCAGCTGGCCACACTGCAGAAAGTAGTGGTGTTATTCGAAACAGATCACTCGTGGAAGGAATGCCAGCCCTTCCAGAAGGTTACCGAGGAGAGAGTGAGGGCTGAAGGGAAGGAGAACAAAAAAGGTCACTGAGATGTGGTGTCAAAGCCAGGTGATGTAGACTGTGCTATTTGAGATTAACTTCTAAAGTTAAATAGCATTTGCTCTGTCTCTCTTTTGGACTTCATAGGGTTCCCTCATGAACTCGCAGCGTCATTAATATTTTTATGTGCAACTATTTTTCTCTTCAAGGGTTCTGAAAAACACTAGGAGGGCTTTGTTGCTACCAATTACCAAAGTATTTCCGTAGCATGAAATTGAAGGCATGTGCTACATGTATGGATGTGGCTTTGAGGCATACAGGAACATTGCAGGGAGCAAAGCTCAGGGCAGGTAAGAACTCGGGATACCCTATCACAAATACATGTAGTGAAATCCAGATATCAAGTTTCCTTGGACAATGAACAGCGAGTATGTTATATGTACAGGCCTGCCACGAGGGAGAAGATGCTTAAGCCAGAAAGAAACACTGAAAATAGAGGGGTTCATTTTTTTCAGATTTATTAAGGCATTTTCTTATGGGAACTAAACCAGCTATGTTGATGAAGCTAGCATTTTCCAATTGAAACTGCTTTTTGGACTGAATTACTCTATTTGCCTCTTTGAACCCCTGATGCACCTTTTTAATGTTAAATGGTGGAATAATTAGTTTCACTTGCCTCATTAAAGATGGGAATTTAAAGTTGGATTTATTTATTTATTTATTTATTTATTTTGTACGTAAAGGACACTGAGGCATAATAATAATTTGTGAAATCCTAGGCACAGCGAGAAGATAAGTTGCAAGATTTGCAG
Source organism: Pavo muticus (assembly GCA_016647715.1). NCBI lineage: Eukaryota > Metazoa > Chordata > Aves > Galliformes > Phasianidae > Pavo > Pavo muticus. Next base: position 464,894 of record JACDJE010000250.1, on the reverse strand, counting down.
CTTGGACAGAGTGGCCTCTGGGCATGCACAAAGTTATTTGCTTTATTTTAGCGGCTACAGTGTGAAAGCTGCAGTCTCTCAAGTGTTCAGCTGGACTGCTGAGGGACTGTTCATTTATACTTAAGTACCAAATCGGGTTTATGTTGTTTTCTTTGGCATAGGTAAATTTTATGTACGTAGCTCCATGTGATGTGATTAAGGTTGTACAAAGAGTCTGTCACAGAGACCTGAATCTCTTCCTAAAGTCGTAACTGCTGGACCATACGTTATTCATCCCCCAAATTCTCTAAAACTGCATTAATTTTATGTTATTAGGCTAAACATGTGTTAGAAAACTACAGGCAATCAAGCCAGGGTGCTTTGAACAATTTTTGCACCTTCTGCTAAATGTTAGTGATTCTTAAGTGAAGAAGCTGTTAAAATAGGCACATTTGAGTTTACTGAAAGGATCTGGCCACATGTCATTGCAGCATTTTTACTTATTGTTGGCTTGGACTGGCAGTGCAAACAGATCTGAGCTGAAAGAATGGTAACAGGCAGTTGTCAGCAGGAACAGTTTCTTAACGTGCTGTAGCTCAGTTGCTTGAAACAGTTTTTACAGTACTTTAGGGCTAGATTAGAAGCATTTAATGTTATCTTGCCAAAATTACTACATTACAAAATATCAGAAAACTTCTTAATTTGTAGATGTATAAACTGGGTGAAATGAAATAGGAGGAAATCTTATGAAGATACTCATACTTTTCATAAGACTATATTATTAGTTAGGTGCTGACAAGGTGTAACAACTGGCAGGGCACAACTAGACTTCTTTTGTAAATGCAGAATTCCCCAGGTGTTTGGGGGAGATTACTGTGCCTTCTAAAAATCCGTATTTTCTCTTATTCAGGTCTGCACTAACATAGGCATTCTGTTTCAAGCAGAGTGTCCTCCATGTCACATGTTGGTAAAATTGGATCAATTATGTAGGACTGCATTTACGGAATTCCAGCTTTTCGGCTATTATGTTACTCTGTAACAGTTTCTGTGACAGAAAGTGATTCATGCTTATGGAAATGAGGATTTTCTTTCTTTCTTTCTTTCTTTCTTTCTTTCCTTCTTTCTTTCTTTCTTTCTTTCTTTCTTTCTTTCTTTCTTTCTTTCTTTCTTTCTTTCT
>JACDJE010000250.1:384633-463245 GCA_016647715.1 Pavo muticus | reverse complement strand
TTTCTGGCTCCATATCTTCAGATTACACTGGAAAATCTGGAAATAATCAGTTCTTCAATACTCTGTATTTTTAGACCCTGTGTACATAGACACCTCTGTTATATCACAATTACAAATGATGATAACACTGAAGGGGTTTTTCTAGAATTAAATAAAAGGAAGAGTAAGAAAGCAGTAAAAAAAAAAAAATCTGCACACAGCCATTCTTTGTGCAGGATAATTCTGTAGTTTAAAAATGTTGGCCAAATTTTGCTTTGCACTGACAGAAAACTGGAATATTTACATGGATTTTAGAAAGAATATATTTGTAAAACCTTAAGCCAGTGATCAATCAATATCAATCTAAATACTTAAGTATGTATTTATTTCCAGAAAGTACAAAACTTCATGTATCACACCTGCATTTCCTTCCATTGTTTTAGTATAACTTATTTGATACTTATTTAAATATGGGAATTGGAAAGTAAAAGGTATCGGGTGTTAGAGATTCTCAGAAGTTGTCTGATTTTTATTTATTTTTTTTTAACCGCAGCTGCTGCAGTGAATATAAAATACTTTACAATCTGTATTATACCTAAAGCTTGATTACATCATGTCAAATTGGGTTTGTTTTATTAAAGACGATGAGAAGAGTAAGTAACAACATTCTTCTCATATAAGCTTGAGTCGACCATTTCCTTGTAATTACAGTGTATCTGACAGAGGTGTAAGTGGAAGGAGTGATAACAATTTGCATATTTTAATCCAGAGGTTAGGGACCTCTGTCAGAGTAACATCCTGGTCCAGGTCAGCCAGGAGGAACAGAGAGGAGAAAAAGAATTGAAAAGGCAGTTCGCAACAAAATGAAATTTGTCTCATTGTCACTTAAGGTTGTCTTCATGTCTGTCTGAAGAGAGGTCAGCTTAAGATTGAAGAGGGGAAAGGTAAAAACAGGTCTCAGTAAGGACCAAAAGACAATTTCCTTGTTCTTAGTAAGTTGTAGTAGAAGCATTTGTAATATGCATTTATGAGGAAGACTAGGGAAAATCCTTCATGTCATATTCCCATTACAATACAACTGGTGTCCATTGACTAGCAGCGCTGCAGAGAGCAGGTACATCTAAAGGCTGTCCTCAAAGATTAAATGTGTACAGAGAGTAAGAAGTACTGAATGAAATAACTCACGACGGCATATTGATTTTGAAGGCAAGAGGGCAGGAAAGGATTTTCAGCAAAATTAGAATTTCTCAGTTGAAACAGCTGCAGTGGTAGGCCTCCTATGAGCATTTTGTCCTCCACATTAATTATGGTTGCTGTGCATATGTGTGTGTTTGAAGTCTTCTTGATATTGTGTTTTCAATTGGGTTTTGCATTAACAGGACCGTGGCATCAGCAAGAAATGAGGGTAGGAGAATTTTAAATTAAAATGGTTAGCTTTAATGAAGTTTGTCATCTTGGCCAATCATCTCTCTCAGGAGATGGAAGAAACTCATGCTTGCTGCACGAGCAGGCCGTGGAAGCAACCTCTGAGTGTTGCAGCATCCTGCCTCTAAAAAAATCACAGTGATATGCCCCTCTTCAGAAAGGATTTACCTCTACTGTTGAGAACATTCTTAATCACAGAAGCTGAGTATGTTTGTGCAGTATATCTTTGTGGAAGTGCTTGTGAAGCGTCTACCATTCAAGCAACTGAGATTCTTTTCCCTCTCTTATCTTTTAGGACTTTTCATCTGCAATGGAGCAGAGAAAAATCTTCAAATGTGTCAGTGTGTGATCTCTGTTAATCACAGAAAGCTCTTGCACTATTACAAAGCATGCTGGTTTGGTCCTCAGGGTCTCCACTCATTCCTGGGTTTTAGAAGAGCTTTCTGATCTCATTTAACCACTGACTGGCTTGAAAAGATGGAGCAGGTACACGGAAGGTGAATGTCCAAGCAGTGGTATTAGCAGGGAAAGCAGTTTCAGTTTTCCTTTCCATGCTAATTAATGAAATCACTTTACATCAGAAGTGAAAATATAAACAGTAACACTTGACCAAACACTCTAACCTGGAAAAATCTTTTGAAAACTGTCAAGGAGTTGCATTCTGAATGACAATGTAGAAGTGTTGTTATTTTGGAAAAAAAATTTGGACAAGTAATTGCACAAAAATATGTAGTGAAAAGTGGTCAATATAGCTGGGTATCCAGCTTACCTGTGAGACTTACTTCATTGCGTATATAAGGTACTTCTGGGAGGAAGAACTCTTATTTGCCTCAAAAAAGCATGCTGGTATAGTAAAAGTAGCACTGATAAATTATATTGCAGGATGAGACAACTGAGATCAGGGTGCCATTGTGTGAACAGTGGCAGAACTACAGAGTACTGAGTGTGGCTGCAAAGGTCTATGTTTAGAGTATGATTCATAAAACTCTAATTTGTCTGTCTATCTATAAAAGTTTAACTTATATGCATGTATGACCAGCTGAAAATTTTACTTTCTTTCTTCTGCCTGGTAAAGGGTAGAAGTTTTGTTCACTCTGTGTTTACAGACCAAGTCATGACATTTGTGAAATCAAAAGTCAGTAGCAGAGCAGGAACTGTAGCCTTGCTTTCCAAGGGGGATAATTCCCTTACTGTTGGACCATTCTTTCTCTGTGTATGTGAAAACATGCTTATTTACAGTTCAGGTCTGAAGCAAAACTGATAGGGTTAATCCCTGGAAAATGTGAACTGATCAAATGAACTGAGGAGCAGGGTCCTAATCAGCTGAAATGAAAGGAGAGGAGCAGCATCATGAGTGTGCATGTAGTGCACTCTTGTTTGCTCTTGCAGTAAAGCAAATGAGTTCTGAAAAGAGGATTGTATTGTTAAGAAAACAGCATCTTCCCTCACCCTCTCCCCCAGTGCCTCTGCTCTTTTTTATTATGCCACAAAGTAGTAAAAGTTTTTATTTCCATGCATCACCAAACATTTCCCATAGGCATGTGATATCTTTCTGTCTTGCAAAAATGCACTTGTGTCTAATTCCATTTCAGAACAAATCCGTACTAGGTCTGAATAGTTATATCAGCATGTTATGCTGGCAAACGCCTCCCTGTTTGTAGTGCTTTTACACAGGCAAACCCACAGCACCGTCAAGAGTTATTCAAGCTTCCCCACCATTCCCCTGAGTATATGCAGTTATGCTACCCAAAGCATACTTTTAACAGCATATCTTCATATAAATTATTTCATATATACATTTTCTTGTATGTTGGTCACGATATGAAGAAGAGAAACCTTCAACCGACTGATCCTTGCCAGCAAAATAGATACTGCAGATCTGGCTTAATATAAAGAGATTATAAACAAAACTTTCTGGATATGGAGTAGGTAATATCTTGTGTAGATTTTTTTAACAGTGGCAAGACACTATATTCACATAAGTGTTATAGTGCAGCACAAAGCACATCTCTGGTTTTAATTTTTTCCAGGTTTGAAATATTGGCTAACATTTTTTTTTTCATTCTTTTATCTCTCTTTCCCAGCAAAAAAATACCAAATCTCATGCTTCCCACAAAGCAAGTACTAACCCAAGGGAAAAACCTCAGCAAGCTACCTTTTCAGTTTTGTGTTACAAAGATTACCAGCTTCCAGTGACGACAACCTTCATTCTAGACCATGGGCAGTGCAAACAAGTGAGTTCTAGTTTAACCATAATGCCATGAATTTGTTGGAAACTTAGAGAACTTAGCTTGCATTTAACCTAAACTATTATTGGTATGAGACAGCATTTTATGACACTTATGCTTTATTTATTTCTGATCCAAATGCTTATATTGCACAACTTCCCTCAACTCAACATACGGCTAGTGACGCTCAACTTCAGAATATTTATGTTTAATGAATAATGTGGCAATATGACATTCTTCTGGCATTTCACCACTTCAGATGACGCATTTATAAATGGGAGTAATGCAGTTCAAAGGAAATGTGTTACAATAGCATAAGATCTAACATATGCTCTAATATGGAAATTACGAAAAAAGGGAGTTGCAAGAGATTCACTCACTTGTTTATAGTTCAAATTTCAGCAGTACACACTGTGTTGTTGGCTTTGCTTCTGGTAGGAATTCCTAGCTCAGCTGCAATTTTCTGCCTACCTCCCTAGCTCCCTCTGCCAGTAACAGTGTGGTTAATACCACCGGTGTAATATGGGTAAAAATATGTATCTGACCTGTTTGTTTTCATGCAATACTGTCATAATAACCGTATCCATAAGGCTGTCCCACAAGAGGCTTTGCAGAAGGTACATCTGAGGGATGCAGAATCTAATATGAGTTCTTGAATCTGAAGACTGGGAGAGAGGTCTGTGCTTGGCTAGTAGGAGCTCACACTACCCTGTTTGCTGTGATTATCCATCAGGTGAGACAGGAAGCCACTTTTTTCTGAGCTTAGGATGTAAAGGCTAGAGAGACTGATTGTTTGCTAATTGATTAAGCTAATTCATTTTGTTATTTTGAATCTTATTTATTTCAATAAACAAAGTACTTAAAGAAGTTAGCAGCATGTTAGATAAAGATACTAGAATGGATCAGCACATTCAGAGGATCCCTGGTTCAGCATCTGCAGTGGCTAAGGTTATAAAAGATAATCTACTGAATCCAGTTGGAAATTAGTGGCAGAATGATTTTTGTTAGAAAAGACCAGCTAGTCACAAATAAAACTGTATTTTCCCCATCAGCCAATAACACCATTTTTAGTATCGGCCATCACTGCAGGACGTAACTCTGGCCCAAACTGACAGGACAGGGAAAAAAACCTCATGATCGGTAGATTTTCTGTTTACATGCCTGAAGGACTGAATCTTACAACTGCTGCTAGCTGGTTCTGTTTTCCACTGCGCAATAAATGAGTGGGAACTGGCTTTTCCATAAGAGAGTGAGTAAACAGGCTCTTGCATTCAAAGACCCTAAGAAGAATGCAACTGCCTGGCAGCATATGCTGTTTAACTGCAAAGGAAAATTAACTCTGTGATCCAAAGAACCAATAACACTGCATGTGCAATGTACTTCATTGAGACCAATCCACCAGAGAAATTGTGACCCCGCTTACTGTATTTATGGAAAAGACCAGGCTCTAAAATGATGAGATGAACAGAACTTACCTAGGGGCAGAGGTCTGTGTATACATCCAGGTCTTGGGTTCTGCCTTTTTTTTATTATAAGTAAAATGAACCAAGGGGATGGTGTTTTTTCTCTCTCATCTCCAATTCAGAGGCACTCTGCACTGCTGGCAGTTTCATCTGACAGCAGTGCAGACAATAGTTTTAAGAAGAAATGGAATTACATTCTGCTCCCCTTTAGTTTAGGCAAATTTTCAAAATTAGGCTTTAAAATGCAAAAACACTGTAAGAATGAATTAAAATGCAGAAATTGCCACTCACAGGAAGCCTGCACAATTTTAATTCTAAACATCATTAGAAAAAAAAAAAACATTCTGTGTCTAATGATCTTTTTTCAGAAAGGGAGGTGGAATGGCTAATTTGAATTACAAAAAAAGCCTTGATAACCCCCCACACATCAATTTACCTGTGAACAAAAAGATTCACACAGAGAAAATGGGACTTGGGACTATTTGATAAATTACCGCAGACTGCTTGAATATTCCATTAGCAAAATAATAGCTCGTTATGGAACCCAGAAGAATGTAGTATAATTATGAGAGTACCATCCCCCACACACACTATGGGGTAAGAGGAATGCAAATGTTAGAAATGATAGCTACTTAACCACAGCTTGGAGATAGGCCTGAAAACAAATGGAGGGGTTATACGATCTCAGGCATTCATAAAAATTTCTCCAATGTCAATGCCTTAAATTGCATTCCAACTAGCTGAAGGTCATATTATTAATAGTAATCTTTATTGTGGTAGAGTGCAAGAGCCCACAAAGGAGAAGGCTCTTTTGCAGATGAGATGTAAACAAAGAGCAATTGAGAGCCTCTGCCCCAAATTTCCTACAAACTAGACCTAAGCAAACAAGGCAAAACAAAGGGTTGCTGCAGTGACACAAAATGGCATTTTAGTCCCACATCTGGTTTTGTTTGTTTGGGACTTGGAGGGGGGAGGGGTGCAGTTTGCAAGTATACAAAATGGGAAACCAACCAGTGAGTGAGACCACGGCAGAGAGTAGTGTGAGGAATAATCAATGACAAAATTAATTTAAAGTTTAGCAACTTACCTGAATATTTATTGCTTCTGCACTTGTGCCAATGACCAGAGCTCCTGGCATACATATGCAAATGTGGTATATAGCTATTGCCCCCTGCCCACTGTGCAGGATGCTTGGCATGTGGCACAAAGCATGATAGAGAGCCTTAGTCTAATTAACTCAGCTTGACCTTGCTTCTCCCAGCTTTGTATCTTGAGCTCCTCCAGCCGGAAACTTCCATGCAGTGCCCTCACTCCCGCACTCTGCTGTGATGTTGATGTATCCCTTCCTCAGTGGGCACTTGTATGTGTATTTGAATGCAAAATGGACGAAATACAAGGTGTGCTTTTTAAGATCAGGTGACTTTGAATTCAAAAGTATGGTTGTAAAAATTTACCAGGCTGGTTTCACATTGGCTCCGTGTGCGCAAAAGCACCTTTTGCTGCTTATGCGGGACCTCGATTTTGGTAGAAGAACATATCCATGTTGAAGCTTTACCTCTTACTGTGTTCTACTACTAACAGGAGGAGTCTGTGATCTCTCTTTCTTCAAGGTAAGTTGCTAGCTAGTCATCCTGGTATTTTCTTGGGGGTAGAAAACAACTTAAAAAAAATCTCAAAATATTTTAAAGAAGTCCTTAATACATAAGAATTAAAAAAAAAAAAAAAAATGAAGACCATTAATTCAGTTGATCTGAGATAATTTTTTTTTGACAGCTCTTTCAGCTAGCTAGGTAACTACCTATGTGAGAACACCTATGTAAGTCTTAAACACTAAGGGTAGAAGGGAGGAGAATGTTGTTTACAACCATGTTAACTCACACCATGTAAGTTAAGATTCTGGCTTCTTTGTATTTCACACCGACTCTGTACCAGCCTTTTCCTTTTAGAAACTGGTCCAGTGAAAACACTGGGATGGCAATCTAATGATATTGGCTCCAGATTTCAGTTGAGTTAGAAAGCTTTATGATTTGAGTGTCAGCTGATTTTTAAAATGAGATTCTTGGAGCTTCCTAATGGAGTGGCATCAAAGGTCTCTTATGTGAATTATTGATTCTGTTCCATGAGCATAGGTACAGCTATATAAGCTGCACCAGGATGAGGGATGGAGTGCTCTTTCTCCACTGAAGAACTGTGTGCTTCATTGCATTCTTCTCTATATGCTTCCAAGAAGATGGAAGAGTTAGAAAAAACTGTTGCATGAGGTGCCAGAATGTTATATGTGACATTCAATAAACCATCTAGGAAAAGCTAAACAGTGCTAATCAAGCCATTTTTTTAGAGTTACGAGCTGCAGTAGGAGAACACAAGATATAATTAATAACTCCAGCAGAGAAAGTGAAAACAGGAGCTAAGGCAAACATCTGGTCTTTGTTTCATGAAATATTTCAAGATGAAATCAAAACTTTTTTCTACTCTTGTGAAATGTGCAAAATTTCCTGAGTTGTAAGCCTCAACACAAAAATAATTTTACACCTGCAAATAAAAATGAGCTGCTCAGGTATGTGCACCTGATCGTGCATGTGAAAGTAAATGCATGGATGTGTGAGTACCTGTCTTTCTTTCTCTCTGAATCTGTCCTACTCTAAACTCTGAAATGATATCATTTTTTGAAATTCTGACAAGGGCACCACCTGTATGTTAATTCATAGTGCATCAACTCTCAAGAACTACAATTATAAAATGTGCAGCAAAACATGTGGCAAACCATTTCAGCTGCCTTGTGATTAGCTACCTTTCTTTCTTGGTTTTTCCAGCTGTTATTATGTTGGCCTTGCATTGTGTTGGGTATGCACCTTCACAGAACTTTCTTATAAAATAGGAATGCACTGGCCCCCTTTTATAGATGAGGATCTGTGATAACACTAAAATGAAGTAGCTTGTCAAAGGTCACAGAGGAAATCTTAGATGAGGGAAGGATGAAACATAGTTTAGGATTCTGACACATGATTTGTGGATCATTAAAATCCTAATGAAAGATGTATAAGGTGAGTTACACAGTCTTACAAATATAACAGGCTGATATGATACCTGTACAGCACCAGTGTTGACTGTTCACAACCAGTTGAGTGGTCACAACTCAGCCAATGTTGTCAGCACTAACTTGAGCATTCAGTGCACTGGATTATCATTCCCTCTCATTGCTGTTGCCATGGGAAGTCTTGGGAAGTCATGATTTAGGAATGTAAAGTCATGCCTTTCTAGACAGTACTCGTAGCTCTCATATTTGAAATTACTGCTGAGGATTGTCAGAATACAGTCCTCACTCTAGACTACAACTGTATGTCCTCTAATGAAATCCTGTGGTCAGCAGAGCTCTGCAAGTTATAGAAATGCTGAGCATGCCTTTCTTACCGTTTCAATTTGTTTTCAAAGCTGTATATATGTTTGTTGCAGTTGCACAGCAGGGAAGAATGTGTTAGTGCTCCCGGTATGAGCAACTCTGCATAATCTTATGTGAAGAATTGTAGCACTTCCACTTTAGTTATAGCTTTGCCTATCTGGGAAGCTTTGGGGTGTGACAGGGAAAACAACATCTAAGACAGTGACTGCGGAAAGAGGAAAGTCCAATAGTGCCTGTGTTCTTGCAACCACATGTTGAACACCTTACAGAAAATAAAAGATCAGTCTTATAATTCCATCTCAGGACAGAAGAAGCACTCAAGACAAATCAATGAAAAAAATATATATCTGTATTTCAGTAGGGGAAATGTGTAATGTATTTCAATGATATATACTAAGAATCCATTGATTTGGGAACCCTACACATGACTGTGGTTTGGGTTCCCATCTGAGAAGTCCAACTGCAAACTATGGATGAGATGCATCAGGAAGAAAGGAATGAGTATCCAGAGTGCAAAAGCACTATGATCATCATTAAAACCTGTGTGGGGGTAATCTCATGAAAGAATTCTAACTAAATACTTGAAATAGCGCAAAAAGCATACCAAATTGATCAGAGGAATCAAGAAACTTCAGCAGTAGCTAGGTTTTTCAATTTTGTTGTGATTTTCAAGTCTATTTTATTCTGAAACAAGATAAAAACAAAAGTATAACAAAAAAAAGTATAATACAATACTTTTGTTATTTTACAATAAAATAACAATATTATTAAGAAAAGCCAAACCATAAAACAAAATTTTACTTTGTTTTTGTTGTTTATTTTTTTCTTTTCCGTACTATAGAAAATAACAATAAAAATTATTTCCAAGAGAGAAAAATTAAACATATCATTCCAAACAGGTTCAAATGGAATATTTTGACCTTAGCAGATGTTTCAAAAACACTTTTTGTTTTGAAAGAAATCTTTCTCAAAGGCAAAACATAGGATTTTAGGTGACCCTATGATCCCAAATGAAAAAATATTTTTCTGAGATTTTTCCAAGCAGTTCTACTTTATGTTTCAAAGAAGTTAATTCAATTAGAATACTTCTGTTTTTCAAGAAAATCTGTGATGCGGTGAAATCAGATATTGCTTTTGTACTTGTGCTCCTTGATTGACTTGTTATACTAATATTCAGTTTTTACAAAACTATCCAGATAGTTGATGAACATAATTTCTACAAATATTCATGATTTGGAAAAGGTAGTCTGTGTTCTCTAATTGTTAGATGGAAAGTTATCAGAGGTAGATATCAGCCTCAAAACCTGCATGACCAGATAATTCATGAGTGAAAATGATCCACAAAGAGTTTAGTTTACAGTAAAAGTGATTCAGGAGAGTAAGTCAGACAGAAAGCGATTCATAATCAAATCATAAATTCTACATCATTTGTTAGTTACACTGCTCATTCTCCAGTGATAAAGAAGAAGAAAAGCAGAATGTACCTAGTCTATTAGAGTTTTGATTTGGTTTATGCAAGTTTTGGATTCGACCCAAATATTTAGCCTCAGTTGGATCTGTTCATGTGCTTATTTTACATTCTTATTCCTTCTCTACATGAGATAGGGTGATTTAGTTTGCTTGTCAGGACTCCTAGCTAACATCCAGAAAACAGCATCAGTTGCCATACTTATTTTTCATAATTATATTTCTCAGTGAATAGGGAGAATCATATGATTGAGTATTTAAGAAAAAAAAGCCTTAATTTTAGCTTTGCAGAGCTATTTCTGATACAAGAAGGTCAGGCTGACTTGAGTAAATCAGTCATTCTTGTCCTTCCCTTGACTCCAGCATTCATGGAGTTGCACACGACACAGAACTGTGTGCCACTACTTGGGCAAGCATGGATGGGCTGAAATACTGCAGGGAAGACCAACCTGTCCATGTTCCTAGCTCAACCAGGGTGCTGTAAAAAGTCCTTTCTCTAAAGACACAAGCTGCAGGCATGAGCTATGCAATACGTCTGGCAAAAAAGGAGCTGGAGATGCTGGTCAATGGGCAGATGAACATGAGACAGCAGGGTGCCCATATATCTCTAGGGAAGAGATTGTTCCTCTGTACTCAGCAATTGTGAAGTTACATCTTAAGTCCTGCATTCAGATGTGGACCTCTCAATAAATGAAGGATTTGGAGTTACTTGAGCATGTGCAGAGAAAAGCAATGAAGCTAGCGGAGAGACTAGAAAACAAGATGCATGAGGAGTGTCTCAGGTAACTGGGACTACTTAGACTGGAGGATGCTGAAGGGAGACCTCATCACCTCGTCACTCTCTACAACTACCTGAAAGGAGGCTGCAGTGAAGTGGATGTCAGTCTCACAGGTGACAAGTGATAGGTATCCCTGGAGGCATTTAAGAGATATGTGGTGCAGCAGTGAGGTACATGGATTAGTGATGGGAATTGGTAGTGTCAGGTAAATAATCAGACTTCATGATCTTAAGTGTCTTTACTACCAAAATTATGCTATCATTCTATGATATGATATAGATTTCAGGGTTGTGCTGATGAGTAACTCCATGATCCTTAAGAGGACCAGATGAGCTGTGATATAAAGGCACGTTCTTCAAACAACATGGAAGAATCAGCAAGAGTCTGAATCTAATTTGCTTTCCCTACCTTGATTTCATCAAGGCATTTGACACTGACCCTCACAACATCCTTGTTATGAAACATAGCAAGTGTGGAATAGATGAATGGATGATGAGGTGGATTGACAACTGGCTGACTGGCAGAGCTCATAGGGTTGTCAACAGCAGCACAGAGTCTGATTGGAGGCTAGGTTGAACGAGTGGTGTTTCCTAGGGATTGGTGCTGTGTCTGCTCTTGCTCAGTATCTTCATCAGCAACCTGGATTAAGGGATAGAGTCCACCCTCAGTGAGTTTGTTGATGATACAAAGCTAGGAGGAGTGACTGACACACCCAGAAGGCTGGGCTACCATTTAATAAGACCTGGACAGACTGGAAAGTTGGGCAAGGAGGAACCTGATGAGGTTTAAGAAGGGCAAGTTTGGAGTCTTGCACCTGGGGAGGAATAACCACATGCATCAGTACAGGTTAGAAGATGACTTTCTGGAGACAAGCTCTGTGGAGAAGGATCTGGGTGTTCTGGTGGAAAACAGGTTGGCCATGAGCCAGCAGTGTCCTTGTGACCAGGAAGGCCAATGGTATCCTGGGGTGCATTAAAAAGAGCGTGGCCAGCAGGTAAAAGAGGTGATCCTCTTCCTTTACTTTGCCCCAGTGAGGCCACATTAGACTATTGTGTCCAGTTCTGGGCTCCCCAGTTCAAAAAAGACAGGGATCTCCTAGAATGAGTCCAGCAGAGGGCCACAAAGATGATAAAGGGCCTGGAGCATCTTCCATATGAGGAAAGGCTGAGTAACCTGGAGTCTGTTCAGCCTGGAGACGACAAGGCTCAGGTTCTGATAAATGTTTATAACTATCTAAAGGGAGGTGAGAGTCCAATGGATGAGGCCAAGCTCTTCTTGGTGGTATGTAGCAATAGGACAAAGAGTAATGTCCTAAAACTTGTACATAGGATGTTCTGTACTAACGCATGGAAGAAATTCTTTACAGTAAGGGTGATGGAGCATGGGAACAGGTTGCCCAGAGAGGTTGTGGAGTCTCCTTCTATGGAGATATTCAAGACACATCTGAATGCCAATCTGTGTGACCTATTGTAGGGTACCTGCTTTAGCAAGGGGGTTGGACTTGATGATCTCTTGAGGTCCCTTCCAACCCCTACCATTCTGTAATCCCCCTCTCTCTTCCTTGCCCTTCCCCAGTCCCTCCCGATGTCCTGAAAAACATTTTATCTCAGAGAAAATACAGAGCTTCCCAAATGGGTAAAACCACACAGCCAGGATACTCTATTACTTTGTCATCCTCCCTGCCTAGTCAAAATTATTCCTCATCCTCTTGTTTGAGGGGTTATCTGCATGAACATTTTTGTTTGGCTGAAGTGTATCCACTATAAGAGAGTCTCAGTGCCCGGCTCCTGTGCTGTTCCTATTGTTGCAGAGAGTTCTCAGGCTTTGTAACGGGATTATTTTCAAATTAAACTAAACCAAATGATGTATTCAATGAGCATATACAACTTCCCTCCATTATTACTTGGAGTTCAATCCACAAGAGTAGTAAGTATTCAAAATAAAACCCCTTGCAGTATTTACGCTTTGGGCTCTCAGCTCTGTTTCATCAATCTCCTTCTATTGGTTAGCACTAGATTCTAATACAAACATACCTTGTAGATATGGCTGAAAAACAAGTACCCTGCAAGTACTGCCAATATCAAAATTACCATTTTCATTAACAGATTTAGGGAACTTATGATTTCCCCTGTGATTGCTGGGAGATTTCATAATTTTCCGTTGTAAAACTCATGAGGCATCAGTTTCATTCAACAGCTGCAAGTTCCAGGGAGTCTGTCATCTGCGGAATATTACATTATTATATTAATTTTGGTGCCTTTCAAATGAAACCTAAATCATGAAAAAATAGACATTTTTTTTTCCACCTGTGTACTAGCCATACTGCTTTTTTTGGCAAGCAAAACTGTTTTTCAATCTTTGACCTGCAAATTGAAGTGGAGATATTTTATTCCTGTCCGTTCCAAGGCGAAGACAGCCTAGTTTGCTATAGGCCATTGAAGAGAGCCATGAATCTTTAAAGAGAAGGAAAAATGTGTCTCATTTTGAGTCTTGATATACACTATGAAACGCTGGTGGAGCTGAAGGCATTTTGTCACCACCAGAAAAGTCCTTTTCATGCTTTATGTTTGAAGAACAGATCAAAAACTCTTATGTGTTTTTCCATAATAATTCTTGAGTGTGATATACCAAGTAAGTCTTGCATTGGCAAACGCCATTTTTTTTCTGTAAGCCAGTATATATTCCCAAATATAGTGCTATAGCCCTCTAGGTTTGTAGGTTTTCTCTTCACTGCATACACTAAATCACCAGCTTCTTTTTTGTCAGCACAAATGCCACAAATGAAGATTAGTTTTAATCATTTTGATAGTAGGCCCCTGTTCTTTATATAGACACTTTGGACTTTGTGCCACAGACCTTTTTTTGTTGTTGTTGTTTGTTTGTTTAATATTGCAAAAATCCAGAGATCTGAAAACTTTTATTCTTACCAGCCCAAGGTTATCAATAGAATCCCCTATATGAGCCCATATGTCTTTTACTGTTCTGCCCTTACATCTTTTCTCAGTAGTAGAGAAGTAGTTAAATATTGGGATGTAAAAAGGATACAGTACCTGTCTGGCACATATAGACCTTTACTCATAAGTGATAGAAAGAAATGCTCAGAATGCCTCTATCATCTTTCTCTAGTCTTGTGAGGATGGTGCTATATGCCAAATTTGTAGTGACCCTTGGCTTCCCTGGGTTGAGAGTGTCCTGTGTCATCTCAAGGGAAGATAAATACATTAAGTTAATTTTGTTTCTAAACAAAACATTCACAAATCTACCTGATAATTCTTAAAAATAGCGCTTACTGTGTGCTTTCTTCTAAAGTGTGTGCCAACAGTCCTGGCTCAGAATGAGCTTTGCCAGCAGTGACCTTGTGCTTTCACTCTTGGCTACAGCTAGCGAAGTCTCCTGAGTGTGTTGTTTTTGGTCTTTTTTTGACGGGAAGTGGGGATTATTTTTTTAAGGTCTTAGATCCTGTCAGATCTTTGCAAGAAGCACTGACGTGGACTGAACCTCCGCCAGACTGCAAGAGATCTCTCAAGAGCTGCCTCCCTTTTCATCTATCATGGATTCATGATGAGTGAGGTGAACCACCTGCTTCACACACTTGCCTCACTGTGCCACAGTCTGAGACATGCCAAAGTATTGTCCTGAAGTCCTTCTGTGAAGGCTGGAAAAAACCTAGACTTCTTTGATCTGTTTGCTGAACCAGGGGAGTTCTGGTAAAATAAAGTATCCCATCTAGTCCTGTAGCCTGCCTTTGAGGCATTTGACTGCAGTGCTTCTGCACCAGACACAATTTTGGGAACAACCTGGGTACTTTAGTATGGCAGCATTTATATGACAAGACGTGTATGACATAAAAGTTATCCAGAATATTTGGACAATTTATGGGTCTTTATGTCATCCAGAAAATAAGTTGCTATTACATTTGGGGAGGAAAACCCACAGATGTTGCAATGGTTGCTGCTAGCATTATTTACTGCTGGCAGAGGTGAAAAAGGGATCTGGGATAGGCTCTCTCCTTTGAATGGAGAGAAAGACAATTGCTGTGTGGCAAATCTTTTGTTAACAGAGATGCCAAAGCTCACTACAGCTATAGAAATACCCTTTGGCTGCCAGTTAGTGTTTGGTGTCATTCTAAGTAGCTGTCAGTAGCAAAAAAAAAGGTATTTTTTTATCAGTTCACCACGCAGTTACAAAGCTATGCTGGCATAGGAGAAGAAGTGAAAGGACAACAGCATTAGGATTGAGTAGGAGAGAGATTGCTTCAGCTGGAAGCAGATCTGTTTAACTATGTCTCCACCAACTTCAGCGGTCTTTGGGCTTCCCTTTTAGTGGTTTCTCTCGTGTCAAGTATTACGGATGGATAAAATGATTAATGCCATCAATTGCATTATTTTGATCATTGGTAATTGGTGTCTCTCCTAATGAGGATTCAGAGCAATATTTAATTCTTAAGCTATTGATTAGGGAGCTCCAGGAGTGTAGACAGTAATTGGCTATTGTTATTTGTTATTTCAAGGTGGTGTTTCAGGCTTTTTTGATCTGCTTGGACAGTTCATTTGCTTAATTTTTTGTCTGAATCTTTTCAGTACCTGAAGCTGCGACTTTCAGCATTTTATCCACTGGTATAAATCTCAGTATTGTTTCCAAGAGGAACATAAGTAGCTTCAGAAGATTTTTTGCTGTTTTTGTCTCCTTCCTTTTTTCCCTCTTACATACTCGCATATTGTATATGATGAGATAATGAACAGCAACATCTGTCATATGTTTTCCAGGAGCAGATAATACATTTGAAACTTTGACCTGGTAAAGACTATTGAGCAGCAGATGGCTCGGAAGACTTTAATCCCTTACTTTAAAAGTTCACAGGGGTCCTTTGGTCCAAATTCTCGTAGGTTACTTGCATTATTGCTTGCTCAATTTTATTGGATGACAGTTTTTTAGGAAGTGAACGCAAAACTTTGATTAACAAAAAAAACCCACTCTTAGATTATTACCTCCCCCCCCCCACACACACCTATTATTAAATATAAAACTAAGTCCAATATTAAAAAAAAATAAATAGCAAGAATATGAAAGCTGACAATCATTAGATGCTAGATAACATGCTCTGTTCTAAAATTTAAAAAAAACCCTGAACTCTGGTTTTGTTATGGATATTGTATTGTCTGCCTGAGGTGTGCAGTGAGACAGAAGTATGTGAATTTCTTTGGCAAATGAACTAAAGGCAATTAGTGAGTCACTTTTGATCTCAATTCAGTTTTTCTTGAGTGCAGTTCCCTTGACTGATAAGTGATTATATTATGTCACTGTGCAGAGGTGTAGCTTGCCTGCCCAAAACAACATTAAATGACTACGGTTGTAACTGAGAAGCACAGCTGGATGTGAGACGAAATCCCAAAGGGTCTCTGAAAGTTTAGGAAGTTTAAATCTTGAACCTGGCCTATTTCTTCTTAATGATTTCAGTCCAAACCCCTGGTCCAAATATTGCTGAACTTTGGGAGTGTTTGGGTACAATTCCAAAATCTGTAGCTTGAATCCAGCTATATCTAGGAGGACAGATCTGTAAAACAGATGTTTTCCCACTGGAAGTGTATACATGAGACCTATTAGCAAAACAAAAGAGGTTGTCCTGCAAAACATATCTGAAACATTCTCTAACGCTCTCCATGAATAGAAATGGAAAGTTTATTCTCCAGGCAGTAAACTAATGTCTCGCTCTGAGTCAATTTGAAAAAATTCCAGTATGGCTGGCATCTGTCAACATGTTGAAACAAAAACAGTCACTTTGAGGAGTATCATAGAAATACATTATGCCCTATTTGACTTGAGGGAATGGTTAGGAAGCAAATGAAGTATCAAGTGGTTATTCACTCATCCAGAGGTGAAATCCAAGCCCCACAAAAATCCATGCAATAAATCCCATTTATTTCAGTAGAGTTAGGATTTTAAGGCAGATCTTTCACACTGCAACAGGAGTTACCTATTTCCATGCACAGAAGATCTGGAAAATCTGTATGCATATGAACTAGACATGTTTCATGAAGAAGATAATTTTAAGTGCTTGTTATAGCTAAAAGCTGTATGATACAAAAGGTATTTATTAAAAACTAAATGAATGAGTCAGTACCACAGTTGTGATTTTTAAAGTAGAAATGTGCTGCTACTTTGAGTTTCTAACGCTTAATAAAATGTCAAAGAACAATTTATTATTACCAGGCTAGATCTTTGAGTCTGTGTTTCAGCCTCCTTTTTCTCTTCTCTTCTCTTCTCTTCTCTTCTCTTCTCTTCTCTTCTCTTCTCTTCTCTTCTCTTCTCTTCTCTTCTCTTCTCTTCTCTTCTCTTCTCNTTCCTTTCCTTTCCTTTCCTTTCCTTTCCTTTCCTTTCCTTTCCTTTCCTTTCCTTTCCTTTCCTTTCCTTTCCTTTCCTTTCCTTTCCTTTCCTTTCCTTTCCTTTCCTTTCCTTTCCTTTCCTTTCCTTTCCTTTCCTTTCCTTTCCTTTCCTTTCCTTTCCTTTCCTTTCCTTTCCTTTCCTTTCCTTTCCTTTCCTTTCCTTTCCTTTCCTTTCCTTTCCTTTCCTTTCCTTTCCTTTCCTTTCCTTTCCTTTCCTTTCCTTTCCTTTCCTTTCCTTTCCTTTCCTTTCCTTTCCTTTCCTTTCCTTTCCTTTCCTTTCCTTTCCTTTCCTTTCCTTTCCTTTCCTTTCCTTTCCTTTCCTTTCCTTTCCTTTCCATTTTAATGACCCAGAACCAACTAATTACATGTATAAATGTAATCCTACATTTTCTTTGGCAATGGATCTTTATCTGTCGTCATTTTAATCCATCTACAGAGGGAAACGATAGACTGCCATACCTGAGAAACAAAGAATGCTATCTCAGATTGCTCTGTGCTTGAAATTTTTCAACAGATGCCATTTTATGTCATTTCTTAGAATAGTCTCTTTATTTGAACTCTGAATACTGCTGTTTGTCTCATAAATATTTTCTAGTATTTAACCACCGTGTACTTGACTTTTTGAATGACAGACTGTAATTCCTCTTTAGCCATGGTAGCCTATCAACTTGACATTATCAATTTTACATCATGTTTCTCTTATCATTCCTTTCACGATCTGTGAGGCTACAGTCTGATATATTTAATGCACTAAGGAAAACAATTATTTTGTAGTTACATGAAATCACTCAAAAATTCTTCCAATTAGATAGACAGACGTTCTGAACAGTGCTACCATTAAAGGACTCCTCTGAGGAAAGAAGATGAAAGTGTACAGTAACAGACGCTAAACTCTATAGTACCCAGTCCAAGATGGGTGAGGAAAACCAAGGAGGTTAAAACAGAAAAAGGAGTTACCATTGCTCTCTGGTGGGTTTACTGTAAAATCAAGGCTAAAACCCAGATCCATTACTTTCAGTTGCCTTCCCTCTATCTACTGAACAAGACTTCCCTTGGGACAGGCAGGGCTACAGGGAGGTGGATGATGTGGATGAAAGTAACCATAATAAAAGTCTCAATCATTTTAACAACATGAAGGCCTGTCCATATGCAGAATCCTGCTGAGTGTACCCCTTCAACAATGCTATATATCTTGGTATCCATTTTATGATCATAGTACACAATGTATGAAAAAGAATTAACATGGTTTCTGGCGTTTCTGTTCAAATGAAAAAGGAAGGAAAAAAAAAAGTGTTATTTGGCAATCTTAACTTTTATTTTAACGTGTAATATTGGGTACATCCACAGGCAGCTGCCTGAATACTGTTTAAGCTGAGTGCTATACTAGGTGCAAGTAATGACAGGCAGTAGTTAAACTGCTCTTATCTTTTTTTCTTCATGTCATTGATAATGATACTCTAATTCTTTTCAAACTGAGGTCCTTTGGCTATGTTTTGACAGTGTGGTTGCTATTCCAGTGGTCTATGGTATTCTCTTACGTTGTCATTACTGCTGAAGATTTTTCCCTTAAATTTCATTTTTGAGCACCTTTAAAATAAAACTCTTTTTCTTAATATTTTCTACCAATCACTATTGCTTTAAACAACAAAGATGTTCTTAGCTATTGTGTTGTAAATCAGTAGCGTTTTTGGATTTCATGAGAATGTTTATACCTTGTACTACCTGAAAATCTGCTTTTATGTTACTTGAAATATGAGGCAAAGGAAGGTTCTGTTACAAAGTAGGAATTTTATTAGCAGAAATGAACAAACTTTTCAGAATGTTCTACACACCAATCTCTGATCTGAACTGGAATGGACAAATTATTTTTTATCTACAGTCACATAGATCAAATCTGGAAATTCTCTATTCAAAAACTGTATTCTTGTTGAACTCGTGAAGTAGATAAACCTCTGGTAAACTGCAGATTACTAAAGGTCACATGAGTATGCTGGTAGAGAGATTGGACTCAAGTCTGTGAGGTTGACTGTGGATAGTTTATGTGCTAGGTATACAGGAATACTGAGAGCCATGGGTGGGAGTAGCAGGAACCTTTCTACTCTGTTATCCGGTGGCTTTGGGATAGCACATTGCGGTTCCTGAACTGCAATGTTACTTCAAGTTGTGAAGCAAGTAGTTGTGAAACATAGTCAAACTTTGTCCTCATCCCATTGCTATGGCAGATTAGTGAAGAAGATAACGTCTTCCTGCTTCCCATTGCCGTTGGCTACTTTGTTTATCAGTAGATGACAGAGAGGCGGAGGCAAAGATTGTAGTCCCATTATGGTACCACCTGGTGCAGTTTTATGTATTTATTTTTAACTAGGAACATAATGTTCTCATAATTTTCCTTCATTTTAATTTAGATTGTGATCAGAAGCTAGGGATGCCACCATTGAGTTGTCAATGCAATTTGTATTTGGATCGTTATGCGGGTTTGTGCTGCCTAAGCATGTACTTGTGTGTTTTCTTACATTACCTTTGTGTCATTCAGTAAGGCACAGTAAACATATTCAGGGAGCAAGTAAATTTTGACTAGTAAATAAAGATTTTACCAGAATACTTGTGTCTCACAGATAGAAGAATTTGGAAAGTGTGAAGTAAGTGAAGCAAAAGACTGCAGGAAGAGATTGCAAGACTTTGGAGCAAAGGTAGCAAAATACTTGCTATCAAAATGCAGCTCTAATCTCCCTGGTCTCATATGACCTGCACAATTTGGAAAATCCATGGAAATAAGATGAATTTGGATTTCTCTTTATCTGTGTCCCATTTTCCACAGTCTCAATTTTAGGTACCCAGTAGCAGTGCTGCAAAGTTCTGAGATTTAACACATGACTTTCAATCATCTTTTTTAAGCTGTCAGTTGTACAATAAGAGGAGGAAAATGAAAAATTAGATCTTACGTGTTAAAAATCAGGAACAAAGATGCACTCCCTTGAACCTGTGTGTACCTTCGCTCCTTGTATATTGAACTGAAAAATACTCTACTCTCCTCTGATATAGAAATTTGGAAAATCAAATCATTAATACTTGGGAACAACAAAAATATTAAAATGCTGGATATCCTGGTGAAATTATTATATCTGTGCATGAAACAAGATTTATGCGTTGTCCTGCGCTCAGGTGTGAGTGCAAGGCGTGCTACAGAAAGGATATTGACTCCCATTCTGGGGGTGCTTTCTTTCTGTAATCTAGGTGAGGCAGAGCATAAAGGAAATAGGACATGACTGAGTGTTTGAATACACACAACTAGGCTCAGTTAAATATTCACAGGCTTGACTTTGTGGCCTAAATTTTCTAATGCAGTTGATATTTTGGAACAATAACAGTCTAGACTTTTTCTTCTGAGATGCCTATAACTATGTGTAACATGTATTACTCATATCTGTAATATGGTTATAGCCACTATTAGTCAAAAATTAACATTTAATAAGCCCTCTGTAAGTGGGCCCTTAGGGTGACTTACTGTGTGAGAATGTCTCCCTAAGCTTTTTCAACCAAACCTTACACTCTCAGTGATTTCTCAGGCCCAAAGACAGTATAATCAGCTTTCAGCCTCAAAACACAGCCAATGCTGTATATATCATAAGAATTGCTATTTGCTAAAGGAGTCTTTGGCATTATTCATCCATGTAGTCAAAAGTTACTTCCAAGTCTCTTTGCTCATTTCCAGGTTCAGAAAAGTTCATCCCATGGGAATGAATTTCCTGACCTTTTTTCTACTGTGAATAGCTAGCACACCCACTCAAAAGCACATCCAGCCAATCAGTGATGAAGCAAACCTCCTGAAATAATCAGAACAACCTTAAAATAGTAGTCTTTATTTACACAGAAAACAGAAATGACATAGTTTTTCCTTTCCTTTCTTTTCTCAAGATAAACTAAATATCTTCTGTGAGTTTCACACTTCAGCTACACTCAGAATCCCAGGCTGAATATCTTGACCTGCAGTATCTGAAACCCACTCTAACTCAGCTTTCCAAGCCAGCACTTCATTAATTACTGTTTCAGGGAGATTGGGTTTCTCAGGACTGCAAGAAATGACTATCCCAGTAAAACTAGCAATCAGATTCAATTTTAAGCTTTTTTTTGGTAAGTATGCAATACTTGCTACCACTGCACTCTGCCAAGCTAAAACCTTCCTTTAACTCTGTGCTTGGTAATTTATACCTCTGCCTCCATAATATTAGTGAGATATTAATATATGCATGAAGAAAAGCAGTTAGTGTAATTACAGCTGTAGAGTGATAAACACAGAGATATTTTGCCTGGTAATATTGTGTATTTAACAGGTTTATTTGTTCAAGAGTTTTTGCTTTAATTATATTTTGCCAGTTGGGATTTTTATATGTGTAACTGTTGTAGCTCTTTCATGAATATTATTCTTAAAGTTAGTGTTCATGCATTATTAAAAAAATGCACGTTTGCTTATTTATGTATTCACAGTGATTAAAAAAAAATACATATATATATTTCCCTTTCTAATAGTGCATTTTTTAAAACTTGGAGAGAAAAATCTCAACTCATGCATTGGAAGAAAGGATATAAGATATAAAACAGATTCCTCACTTTGGGCCAGTTCTAGTTAGGCTTTATGCTGTATTTTGAGACAGGAGCTAGAGTTAGGTGCCACTCCTTGCAGACATGATCCCAGAACCTCCCATGTGTTCTGCGAATGTACAAAAGTAATGGAAGAAAATTAACAAGAAATTTGTATGGCTATGAATGTTCAGACACAAAGGGCCAACTTTAAACATAGCAATTGATCTTATTGTCATGGGGCTCAGTTGTGACAAAATATTCCCTTGGAAATATTTGCATGCTCCAAAAGAGAAGTTTTGAGTAAAACCAATGTAGGATACAATACCTCAAATACAGAGAGTGCCTTTAATGCAGAATATGTCATACACTGAATACATTTTTACTCCTTCTTACTGATTTCTATAGTATAGATCTAACTCTGTTATCTCTGACTAATTCTTAAGGAATGATTCAAAATACACGTTTATAGGTAATACATAGTTGTCAGAGTATATGCAGTACTTAAGTTAGAGACAAAACTTGGTTCTCAGGTTCTCTGTTGCTGTAAGCTGAGATAGATAGCTTTAGTTTTTACTTAGAAGGTGGTGAGGTGCTAGAACAGGTTGCCCAGAGAAGCTGTGGATATCCCATCCGAGGCAGCGTTCAAGGCCAGGCTGACTGCAAGCTTGAGCAGTGGGCCCAAGTGAACCTCAAGAAGTTCAACAAAGCCAAGTGCAAGATCGTGCACCTGGGTCATGGCAACATCCACTATCAGTATAAGCTGGGGGATGTAAGGATAGATTATGGCCTTATGGTGCTAGTGGGTGGCAAGCTGGACATGAGCCAGCTATTTGCCCTTGCAGCCAGGAAGCCAACCATACCCTGGACTGTGTCAAAAGAAACATGGCCAGCAGGTTGAGGGAGTTGATCCTGCCCCTCTAATCTGTTGCTGGTGAGACTTCACCTGGAAGACTGTGTCCAGATGTGCAGTCCTCAGGGCAGGAGAGATGTGGATCTGCTGGAGCACATCCAGAAGAGGGCCACAAAAAATGATCCAAGGGATGGAACACCTCTGCTGTGAGGATGGGCAGTGAGAGCTAGGACTGTTCAGGCTGTAGAAGAGAAGGCTCTGGGGAGACCTGAGAGCAGCCTCTCAGTATCTAAAGTGGGACTATAAGAAAGAAGGGAATAGACTCTTCAGTAGGGTCTGCTGTGACAGGTCAAGGGGAAATGGTTTCAAACTAAAGAAGAGAAGGTTTTGATTGCAGTAAGGAAGATGTTTTTTACAATAAAGGTGGTGAAGCCCTAGAAAAGGTTGCCCAGGTGGTGGATGCCCAGTCTTTGGAGACATTCAAGGCCAGGCTGGACCAGGCCCTAGGCAACCTCATCTAGCTGTGGACGTCCCTGTTCATTGCAGGGGAGCTGGACTAGATGACCTTTATGGGTTTCTTCCAATTCAAGTGGTTATATGATTCTATGATGGGGACCTGGGCAGCCTGATTTAGTGGAGGGCAACCCTGCCCATGGCAGGCGGTTTGGAACTGGATGGTCTGTAAAGTTTCTTCCAATCCAAGCTGTTCTGTGATTTCATGATTCAACAGAGCAATTAAGCTTTTGTTAGGAAGTCCTTGTTTGGATTGTAACCTTTGTACAGTGAGCTTTCTGTGATTTTGTCATGAGTCTCATAGCATGTTTTTCAGGTCTCCAACTTTTTTAGTCACATGATTTCCAAGTAACTGTAAAGGAGCTGAAAATCAAGATTCTACTAATGATAGCTGAAAAGCTTAAAAAATGTATCTTAATGATTTAAAACTTAGAATACAAAAGTATCAGTTACATTGCACTGCCCCCAAAATGTCATAAATTGTAAGTAAATTTTCCTATTTTTGGAGTCTGACATTATTTTTGAGTGGTGGTGGTGGTTGGAAACGCAATCATCCTTGGCTTTTAGAGGGCTAGTAGTGTCAGTGCTGGGAACTCTGACATTTTCTTTGAACTCAACAGATTGAGTTTCAGAATGTTTCCTCCTTGAAATCTGATAGATGGGAAGGCAGTGAGCTTCAGACTGAGGGTGAGGGGCTTGCTTGCTGGAGCTCAAATCCTTAGTGAACAGTCCACTCCAGCTCAAATTATAAAAACATTACAGTTCTAACAGTTGCCTGGCCATGAATTATTCTGACAATGTTTAACCTGCAGATAAGAAACCACTATCAACCTGTCACATTTCCCCCACTAACGAGTTCAGCATCAGTTTAAAAGGAAGTTCAACTCATGAAGCAATGGCTCTGTGTCATAAATTATAGGTATCTGACGTGCATTACAAGGACAGAAACAGTAAAATAACATGGGACTCTTTATTATACATTCTGACAGTCACAGAAAAACAGTGTTCAATCTACCATAGCTTGTTTATTCCCTTTCACATCTATGCCAGTTTTGGTGCTGCATTTTACTACTATCTGCAATTAGGACAAGTATTTATTTAAAGCTCGAAAGGAGAGAAAGAGGTTGTCTTTGATAAAAAGCACTGGACTCTCTAATCATCCAGACAGTGGAAAATAGTGCTGTCACAGAAGACTTACTCTCATTTATTGTTTTGTGAGTGTATGTGTGTGGATGTGTTGCTGTATGCAAGTCTGTTGTTTTCTCTTTAATTAAGTACATAATTCCTTTGTGAAACAAAGTCTTATAAAGATACCTGCATTATTGAAAATGCTTATGGTGTACATGTTCAGGGAAAAAAGCAAACAAGCAAGCAAACAAAAAGGTGTGATGATACGTTGTTCTCATATTGAAATGAAGAAAAACATTAAAAGAAAAAGAAGGAGGGATAATTTCACATCTAGTTGCAAATACATAAAGTGGATGAATCATGTTTGCTGGTGTGAAAGTACGATACTGCAGCAGAAATATAGGAGAATGTTCTTAAAAACTTTTCCTACTTCTGTCTTTATTCCTGGACATGTTCTTCATCTCTCCATTCCCTCTTTTGGAAACAAGGTAAGCAAAAAAAATGTATAACTTTATCACAGGACAATTTAACAACTACTTTCATAAAGTCAGATTATGGTATTTCTCTCATAAATTTGTGCAAAAAGACTATTTTCACGCTCTTATGCAGATGGGATTGCTGAAAGCAGGATGAGAAGGTAGCTGGGTACTCAGAAGAATGAGGGGTGACATTGTGGGATACAAAGTGTGAAGTATGAGAAGGCAGCGTCATCAAGCATGCTTCAGATCAGACGTACGTGCTCAAAAGGTTCTTGTAAAGAGGCAGAGGAAGGAACTGTAGTCTTGTCTCTCTTTCCTGTATCATGGTTTTTGTCACTAAAGAGCTAGGTAAAAAAAAAAAAAAAAAAAAAGCCACTTTATTTAGTGGTTTTGTGACTCTAGCCCTTAACTTTGTCAATGAAATATTATTCTATTTTGTATTCAAACTGGAAAAGAGGAATTCTCCTTTTCTGTCTTAACGAGGAAAACCACAGCAACACATCTTCATTTATCCTGAATTCTTCTTTCTTCAGGCTTCACCTCAATTTGGCATCTGAATGGAAACACCAGCAATTTACATCCATATTCTGGATAGTCATGAGCAATTGTCCTTACTCTGGCTGTAGAACTGTTAGAGCTCAGTCCTCGCTCAGTATCAAAGTGTCAAGGCTTTTGGATGCTTATCTGATGGTCATGTGTTGCCAGACTTTTGGCAGGTAACATATTTTCTCCAGCCCTCATGAGCAATGATATGGGCCAAAATTCTTTTAAACCAGTAAGCCAGAGGGATTGATATTGAGATTTGGTCTTGGAAAGTGTTCCTTGTGGCTTGGAGAAACAGGCAGTATATATCAGGTGGAGAGATTTGAACTTTGTCAGCAGAATCAAAAGTCTGGTCCCAAGCCCAAATATTGCTGCAGTAAACCTACCTAAATTTGCTACAATTGCAGGAAAAGTTTAGATGGCTTCATGATGTTCAAAATGATTCTTCCTGGCGGAGTTTGAGATCTTTTAGGAAAAAATCGTATGTATTATTGGTAGAATATTAAGCATACACAATGCTTTTTGTCTTTGTCTTTTACATGATTCGTATTAAAGGAAAAACAAGTTTATTTCTCAGTATTTTTGTTTTAATGTCTTTAATATAAATGCAATGTACAAAAGGGAGAGTTGAATTTTGGTTTTCTTTCCACTGAAGGAGAGGTTACGTTAATACAATGGTTGCAAGAAAAAGGAGCACGACAGTCATTTTTTTTCTGAGACAGGAAAACTTCTAATTTTTACATTGATGATCTCATTAGTTTCTCCTTTTGTGCTTTCAGCTGTGAAGGATCTGATATACTGTCCTGGACAGGTAGATGGCACCTTGTTATCCATCATTTTTGTTACACAAAGGAATAGTAATAATATGCATGTTTTGAGCCCTTCAATTTCATAGTACTTGAACTCCAGCTAACTTACACTTTTAATAACTAGACTTTTTAACCATTTTCCTAGCTTTATTCCAGATTGTATTGCTATTTTCATTTTTAATGTTCCTTTTTGATTTTTCTCTGATACTTTAATGGATAGATTCAAGTCTGCTGTGGGAGAATCCAATGGTCTCCATAGAAAGGAGTTGGTGGGAATTAATCTATAACTTTCTTAAATTTTTCACCTTAAGTTTTCTTAAGAGATATTCAAGATCTATCTGGACACCCAGCTGTGCAACTTACTGTAGTGAACCTGCTTTAGCAGGGGTGTTTGACTGCATGTTCTCTAGAGGTCCCTTCCAATCCCTACAGTTGTGTGATTCTATGATTCTTAGCCATTCTCCCATTCATATCTTGTATAACTGTTTATTAAAGACAGAGCTGTACCTCATAAAGACTGGAATGAGTTACAGCAAATGATCCCATTTAAATAAATACAGTAACATTCTGAATGCATAATTTGGTGTTTATTGTTGACACTGTAGTAAATAATATTATAAATATTGTACTGTCAGACTTTTAGGCATTGTCTGGTCTATCATGATTTAAAGTACATTAAGGTTTCCTTTCTCCTTCTGTTCTACTTAAGGACTCCAAAAAAGCTAAATCAGATATTATTTCATCATAGAGGACTTAGATGGTTTAATTGGTTATTCCAACAATGAATTTGTAAAGGAAGTAGTAAATTGAGACTGGGTGTTGTTGTGAATGTCGGGTTTTTACTTGTTTTTACTGTAATAAAGAACTTTGGTCAAATTTTACCACATACTAATCCATTTGGCCTGGAAGCTTTCAAAATTTTCCAACCTAAATATATACAACAGGGCATTAGCAATTGAGAATGTCTTCAAAAGAAGTCCTGTTCTGTAACTGTTTAGGAGCAAGTGTAATGTCCATTATCAAATGCCAATACCTTTAAAAAGAGAAGTACAACAACCTTTTTCTTTTCTTCCTAGTCAACGCTTGCTCGCTAGTCAAGCATGAGTCCTAATAATAAAGAATGAAGTAGAAGAGGTGAGCGTTTTCTTCATGTCTAAATATGAAGATGGACTTGGATGTTTTTAACTTCTGCTTGAAAAAATCTAGCCAACTTTCAGGTCAAATAACATCTGAGGAAGTTGTCTCTAATACTTTGAGGGACGTTGTTATCAGGGCAGATTTGTCACAGGTTATTGGAGCTATTTGTACTTGTACAGAAGTGTAAAAAATAATCCGTCCATCAACATAAAATGGCACCAAATTCTTGCTCTTCTCAGAATTTTTTGACAGAAAGCATAATCAGAAAATATGGTTTTTGAATTTTAAAATGCTTTGCCTAAAGCTCTCCTTATAAATCAAAGTCTTGATTGAAGTATAATGCTTTCCTGAGATGGTCAGCTCTTGGACAGGTGTCCATGCTCTCCTTCTTGTACAGCAGGCAACCAGAGGCTGTTTTGTCTGAAATCTAGGGATTCTAGAAGCTGTAGTTCTAGAATGGCTGTTTCTGCAACTCTTTACACCTAAACTAATAGCACCTAAACAAATACATCTAAACTAAAGCTGATCAGCACTGCGCTGTAATGTGGGATTACCAGCCTCCGTGATCCCATTGCCTTCTAAAGAAAAATGCAAGTTTTAGAAATTAAATTTCAAGTTTGGTGAAAACTTGTTTAAGTTTTGAAAATCAAAATTGCCTTGAAGCTTGTTTTCTCATACTGAATAGATTTCTATCTTGTTTAATTTTTCCCACCAATTGGAATTATACCATAGCATCTAAACTAGGCATTTAGAGGATGCTTTGTCTCATTCTTATGATACTCATGGTTCCTTGATGCAAATTCTGTATCTATCTAATAATACTGTTGGCCCCATATTGCCCATGTGAATCCAAAGAAAAAGAAACCTACCTCCTGCTAAGTCATTCAATGTTGTGCCAAATGTATTTCAGCTGGAATTAGCTTTTCCCAGATCCCATATGATGCAATTTCTTCACTTCCAAAAGTTGTGAAATAGCTAGGTCAGCAGGTATAGTAGAAAAGCAAATGGAAAAAGAAAAAAAATGTATGTTTGTAAATCCTTAACTCTGTTCCCAACAATTTATTGAAATAAGATGTCATGCATGCACATGTATCATTGCTTTCAGATGTATGGCAAAGTTGCCAAATATATACTCAGCAGAAATAACTGTATTTTTTCATGAAGTAAAACTCACTCCATGCTCCTGGGCACCTGCTGTTGCTTCTGTCTCCCAGTTTGGAGGGAACAGGCTTGATGCAGTCTTGATATTTGCCATGAGCTGGACTTGCTCATTTTACACCTAGCTTTTTTTTTTTTAACCCTGATTTCTTTTTTAATCATTGCTTTAGCCCCATTGCCTATCTGATATTCAATTCTCATGACTGATGCAGAAGCAGAAAACAACATGCTATAGTGAGAGAAAAGTCTTTTTCAGGGCTTTTAGCAGTGTGACCTTAAGTATTGATTTATAGCCTGCTGCAGTGCTCAAGTGCAAAAGGGAACTGTGGTAATTAAGTTAGTATCTGTGCTTTCTAAAATAGTGCTGAGCTGCAACAAAAAGAGACCCTTTGCTTTTCCTCTCTGCCTCTCTGCCTCTCAGTGAATGCAGATGCAGACACTGCCCTTTGACCTTGTTCAGCTTTCCCCAGCTGCAGATTATTTTTCTCTCTATGCCTTTGGGTGCTGATACATGGAGTGGGACCCATTAATTCTTGTGCCTTTCTTTTTCAGTGCAGGCAATGGAGCAAATTTTTGCACTTGCACCTGACTTTTAAAACGTTGTGTGTCCTTATGCGGCTAAGAAAAGAACAATGGCCAAGGAAGCATAAGCAGCATTAGAAAATCCAGCAGGGTGGGTGGTCATGAAGTGGCTCAGACTTGAAAGCAAAACCTTTTGCATGAAAATTCCCACTTCTCTGCATGACACATTATTCTGAAACTCATGTATAAGGTAACAGGGTAAATACAAGGAGAAATCTCTTTTGTATTCCATTACAGTCATTAGAGAAATATGCCACAAAAAGTAATGGCAATAATAATGAATACCTTGAAGTAAACATGTAAATTACATGCTAATGTATGCAAACCAGCACGCCATGTGCAATGTCCATAAAACTACAAAATATAGCTAATTAATAGTAGGTAAGTTGCTTCATTTAAAATTCACAGAATTACAGAGGAGGCAGTATATTTTTATAATTGTATAACACTGGCCTTGGGCAGTGCATAAACATTCATTTTCTTTCCTCTGGCAAATATGTCCAGCATACTGGAAGTAATTGTCTTTCTGCTTCCTCACCCAAGGACTCACTATGAGAGTAAGCTTTGAAATTAAAGATAAATAAATAAATAAATAAATAAATACCCCTCCTGGTCTTACTACCTTCTTGTGGAAGCAGTTCTTATTATTGTTAGCATAATCTCTGTTCAGCAAAGTGCCTAAAATTGCTTGGTAATCTTTACATGATTGCATCCTCACATGGATATAGGCTTTGTAAAGCCCAGTTCTTTAGGTAATCTGTCCCCAGCAGAACTCACAATTCAGGCTGCCAAAACCCTTTGAGGGGAAAACAGGGCACCTGAGAATAGGTTCAGTAAGAGCGACAAAGTGAGCATAGAGTTACATAACTCATCCAGGTGGGAAGATGAAAGGAATGTGTAGATTAAGGCCCACTTCTGAAGGGCACTGACATCACTTGTGAATGTAAGCTCCTCTGCCCACATTCTCGAGTGGTTTGAAAGCTGTATCAATCCTATGCCTGAAATTAATGCTCATGTCCTTCAGCCTGTTCAGCCAAAGCGAGGAGGCCCCACTCAAGATGGAATGAAGCCCTATGGAAGGCATGTGTGTGTGTACGACCTAAAAGAAAGCTGCAACCTGAGTTTAATGGAGAGATGAGTATTTGAAGGCATGCCTATATTTCACTACAAACCATTAGTAGCAGTGGATGGAAATCCTTTGGAAGCTCTTTGCTCTCTGTGCAACCTGAAAACATTCTCTATCTGTGTGCCCATGGGGCTATAACCATGCCCTCCATCTCTGCAGGTTCCCAGCAAGAAGCAGTTCTGTGGAGCTCAGCCTCTTCCCAGAGCTTCAAGAGCCATCTGAGCTGGCAGCCATCATCTAAATACAAGAGGATTTGAGAAGTACTCTTTGCTTACATATATGATACATACATACACACATATATAGCCTACATGTATTTGGCAAAGCAACTGAAGTTTGAAACAAGATGATCATTATGGTCCTTTTCAACCCAGGCCATTCTATGATATGATTCTATACCCCTGGAGGCATTCAAGGCCAGTGTGAATGTGGCTCTGGGCAGCCTGGTCTAGTGGTTGGTGACCCTGCACATAGCAGGAGGGATGAAACTAGATGAGCATTGTGGTCCTTTTCAACCCAGGCCATTCTATGATTCTATGATTCTGTGATATGAAATGTGAGGTAAATGCTTACCTTGCAATTCATACCAAAATGAGCCTCAGTGTTAAAGACTTTCTTAAGTGTTTTTCTGATTTAAGATGGGTTTCAAGATCTAGGCCCTAAATAGGATAAGTGAGTATAGTGGTTTCAGATACAGCGAAACGAAGACTGGCAGAAAAGAGGCTTTACAAAGAGGAAAAACTGTGAAATACTGTAAGGAATTTTGAGCAGAAGAAGGAAAAAGATGTATGATAAAAGAAACAGGCTTATGAGGGAGGCAAAATATGAAAACAAATGTCAGAATAATAGTATGAGCTGAAAAAAGGGTGAAATTAATGAAATGTTCAAAGAATTTGTGAAAGGTTATCAGGGGAAAGCAAGCAGTGAATAAGAAATTAAAAAATGGCAATAGAAAGTGGAAATACAGGCTACTGGAATGATAATTTAAGACTGAATGGCTTAAGTTTATAATCTAAATCACAACATGCTTGACTGAAATGCACAAATTCAGCTTCTACTTTTATTTGTACCCATACTGCCTTATATTTTGGCATGCTTACACATGCTAGGGAGTCTCAGGGAAATGTGCTGAGAAGGATCATATTGCAGGGGCTTGCAACTGCAGCAGGGATGCAGAAATATCTCAGTGTTCAGGGCTTTATTTTCAGTGGAATAAAGAAACAATTGGAAAGAGTCTGAGGAATGGGAGGGGTCTGAAGGAATAATTTTGCTCAAAAGCAAAAGTTTCAGTATTAGTAAGGCACTTTTCAGGCTAAGGAGAAACTAGCAGTGCCTAGCTGCCCCTGGACACTGGTGCCAGTCACGGGCAGCGCTGTGTGGAGGCTGCTGATTCAGCATGTGATGTGCAGAGGGCTTCGGCTGACATAACCTAGTGACAGCTCTGAAAGGTCTTCAGTGATATATGTACTGTGGTTTGAAAGAAGAGGGAAGAGTGAGAGAGAGGAGTAGGATTTGACTATAACTGCCTCCAATAAAACATTCTAGTACGGAGGCTGTCCTAATGTCTTCAAACAGCTTCAGGCAGAACAGAGTTATTTATATCAGTTATTTACATCAGAGGCAACTTGGAATTAAAACTTATTTTCTCTTCATCCTTGCCACATTCAATCTGGACTAAAAGTATTAAAAAAGTCAAGGTCCTTACCCAGATTGTGACGGTTAAGATGTTTTTCTTCCTCATTTCCCCCCCACCACTCCTACTTTCCTCTTCTTTCTCATCTTATGTATCTTGGAGAGAGCACAGCAAATCTAAAACCAATGGCCTCGCTTCTTTTGCTTTTTTGGCCAAGTGCAGACTCAATACCTGCACAAGAGGGGAGCAGGATCAGCTTGGAAAAAAAAACAAAAAGGCTTCTGCCAAAGTAATAATCATAATATTAGCACAGAGACGTATGGAGGCATTTCTGGCACCCAGAGCAAATGTTACCCTCTCTCTCCCCTCCTTCTGTGACCCCATGACTTTTTAGCTTGCTGTTGGCTACCAAATTGTCTGCCGCCCTTGGTCACCTCTCGGAGCTGCTACCTTCTTCATCCTGCATTTGCTCCTTGGCGCGGTGGTGGCAGAGATATTTAAAGGGACTTGGGCAGATCAGCCTGTTACACCTAAAACTCTGTGTGTGTGTGCTCATCTAAGCACAATATTTCTGCAAACTTGAAAAGTGCTTCAAGAGCCTGACACAGCTTTCTTGATCTTGATCTCATTCATTCTGAGGGAGGAGGAGAGGAAAACGAGGGAGAGAGGGGAATGCTGCTCTTGGCAGAAGATACAGGCAATTGGCTGCTTTATGGTTTTGCCTTGATGTATGTTTAAAAAACAGCCTAAAATCTGGCATGGAGAGATTTTTCCCACTTGTTTTATTTCTAAATATTCTTCAAAAGCTTCCATGGGATACAGAATGTTGCTTTGATCAGGCAAACATACTTTGTGCTGAAGTTTCTAGTTAATACTGACTTCAATTCATATTCTGCCAAATTTTTAATTTCAGATTTGATTTCAAATTTTCTCTAGCTTATAGACAATGGAAAAATCTATTTCCCCTGTGGATCATGTTATTTTGCTGATGTGAGTTGAAGTTTCAGAAGATGGGGAAAAAAGGAATGAAGAAAATATTATCAAATCTGCTTCTTCTGCAAAATGTAAGCATGATCAAAAGGCTGAATGTATGCAGGGAGTGTACTGTAGGCTAAGATCATTTGGAAAAATTCACATCTTTATTTTCTTTCAGATAACCCCTCCTAAAATTTGCATTGTTTTCTAATCATTATCTAATCTGTTCTAACTATTGACATTTATAAGTTGTGTGTATAAGTCAAGATACAGGTTGTCATGTGATTCACAGTGCTTCCTGTTTCTGCTCAGTCATAAAAAACACCCTGACTGTAACCTTTGTCACACTGCTTAGGACACTTATGATCTCATTTGGAGCCTGGAATGTAAACACATTGTTCTTTTTCCTCCATTAGTCCTGTTTTTTGAGTATTCCTGTGAGTCAAATTCTATTAAAGATCAATAGCAAAAAAGCCGGGACACCTAAACAAACTTTGATTGTGACCCAGAGCATCTGAATAGTGAACAGAGTTTGTAGGCTTGGTACAGCATTTAATTCACTTCTCTTTGCCCTCCAGGCTATTTAACAGCAGTTTCTCCTTTAGCTGCACTGGGAGCCCATGTAGAAAGTTCACCCTCACGGAATGTTGCTCCTCACTTATTTGATAATATCAGTGTTGCAGTTGATGTGTCACCTGCTCTTTTGATTCCATCACAAATTTAAAGTAGCAGTCAGATACTTGTCATAGGCTGCTGCTGTCGACAAGATGTTCCTCCCTGCTGCAGTACTCCATGCAGATGAAACAGAGAGACAATGGTTTTAGTAAAGGATTTTGGATCCTGGATCTTGTGTTGTCATCATCGAGTTCATAAACCTCAGTGAAAGAAGGATTTAAAATTTTTATAGTATTTTTTCTAACACAGTTGTATATGGGATAGTTTACTTATCTGTAACATCAGCCAGTAGGATGATAATGATGAGTTCATGTAAAGCCACAGTGCTGCTGTAACTGGAAAACTGTAGGTCTGCTCCTGCTAGAACTGTGAGAAGAAAGAACAAAATAGGAGAGCACTGATAATAAGAGAGGACAAGCTCTAGAAAATTTCCCAGTGGCTCCTTAAGGAAGAAAACCAGAGTTTTAATGTGTGAGCCTGTCTTAAAACTCATGGAATGTAAATCACTGACTTCAGCTGAGGAAGAATCAGACTCAGGTCAAAAATCTCTGTTAGAGCAATAGTAGATAGGTACATCCACCTTGTAAGATTTTTGAGAGTTTCCAAGCAAGCATGTTCACATTTCCATGGACCACCTAAAGCATGTGTCTCATGAGTGCCCTGCCACAGACCTCCTAGAAATAAGCCCTAGACCCAGGTCATTGCCACTGAATACAGCATATGGGCACCCAGCTGCTTCACATCACTTGTGTCCCACAGTGCCTTGCTTATCCCCCTGGCAAGTGCACAGACTGCAACCTGGGAGGGCAATTGAGGGAACATTGCCAGGTACTCTGCCATCCCCTCCTAGGCTGCCAGCCTAATCTCCTCTAGGCCTGTCCCACAGTAATTCAGCATTGACAAATCTCTCATTATTTTCTTCCTGAAGGTCTGCAATGTCATTGTTCATGATCTGCCCTCAGCTGCTAAATTGAGGCAAGTTGGATTATCTAGGCAGCACTGCAGTGGTGAAGCCCAGATGCACCAGAGCCGTGAGCAGCACAGTGTTTTCTGTTTGGTGCTCACCAGAAGGGAATTCATGTTAGTAACTAGCACTTCACCACATTAGGACTTCGCTGGTCAGTTCATGAATACCACCTTGCACTTTCCAGTTTCTGCCCACACGTGGCGGATACGCAGAGCATGCCTCCCAGCAAAGCCCATCTTATGGAGAAAAGCCAGTGCTGCCTGGGAACATGAGTGGTTGAGGCATCCCACGCAGACTGGTGGGATACATGATGGCAGGTGAAGGGTGCTCCAGTGCTGTAAGATAAGTGGGCATGTGTGTGGGAGGGGCTTTGGTAGTTCTGTGAGAGTTTCTGATGTTTCCCATGTGGTGTTGCAGCAAGGCGAACTCAGACAAGCTGGAAATATAAATCATGGACCAAATGAGCATGGATGCTCAGGCTCCAGAACTGCTGCTTGAGATGTTTTACTAGGACAATGTTGACACAGGAACCTGTTTTTTCACGGTGAGAAGTAAACAGTGCTTTAAACAATACTTGTACTTGGGCTTTCTGCTGTGCGAACATTACCCATATTTAAAAGCAAAAGATACATTACAAAAAAGCTCTAGTTCCCCCATCCCGCCCCACTCCCCTTCTTCCCCCACGGTTTAAAGCCACAGTGACCTCAGAGAGCACGAGACTGTGTTTTTTAGGTTTTTTTAATCTTTGTGAAAGGAGTCTTGTTTGCTTGCTGGCCCTTACACACCAAGGCACTGTTGTGTTATTTAAAATTGTAAATTATGTCTATTTAAGAAAATGTCAGTGTTTTTTAAAACATAATAACAGAACTGGAAAAGACTTGGCTGTGCTGTTTGTTACACAAGTTGCAGGCAGTGAGAATGATGCATTCATCATTATAAGCAGATTCAAGGAGACTAATGACTGCTATACAATATAGCTTCAGTTCTTTCAAGTAACATGATAGTTGTTTCTTTGCTTGCCAGCAAGATTATCTGAGCACTGTTAATACTCAGGCACTGATGTATAGAGGGTCCATCAATATGGGGCTTTGCCTACCAACAATAACTCCCTGCCCCTGCTTACTAATTAAAATGACCTTTCTAACAAAAAAAAAAAAAAAAAAAAAAAAAAAAAGGGGGGGGATTCTAAGTCAAGTACAGCTTTGGAAAAGTGATATGGTTTCTCTGGCAACATCATTTTGCATATGGGTATTTCTTGTACATTCCCCATGAGTTCAATAAATGTTATTCAGCACTGGGACAGGAGTAAGTTATGATGAGTAGTCTTTGCTGCCAGCCCTTGATAGCTTGTCAGGAGCCTGTCTCGCATCAAATAATTCCAGTGAATGCTGGGCAACAGTGTTGCTTCCAGCCTAGGCACTCATTACAAAACCCAGATCCCTTGAGCAAAGAGAATTAGGAGGAAAAAAGAGACAATTCTTCTACTTCACCACTGTCACCTCTCCTCTAAGAAAGCTATCAGTCTATGTGTGGAAAAATATGCAAACACTGAGGAGCTTTGCATCATGAAATGCCACAGGAAAGTTGACTAAGTATCTGACCTGTTTCCTTGCTGGTGCATGAGCCTCTTGCTTGGCTGTGATTCACCTTAAACATCCAGATGAAATCAGGAGAGGTGTACTGATTTTGTAGTGGCTGCTTTATATGTTTTTGTTTGTCCACTTGTTTCAGAATACTGTTCACTGCTTCTGCTCATTTCCTCAAGGGAGGTGCTCATGCCTTTCCTGTGTTTTTTCACTAAACATTGAGGTTAGGCTCTGCTCTTCAGAGGTGTCATTTTGGAAGCCCATAAATGAGGTTTCAGCTGCAAGAAAATGAAAAAAAAGATTACATTTATATACATGTTTTCTTACTAAATAAGGAAAAAACTAACAGAGGACTGCAAACTGGATTTGTCTCTGTGGGTGGACCACGCTTGATGTGAAATATGTTTACCAGACTTTTTTTCCCATGAGAATCAAATTTTTCCCCATCTGACATCCGGATTTCTCATCAGAGGATTTCTGAAAATCAGTTATTCCAGCCTCCATTTTGGTGACTCAGAGCTCTAGCCCTTCAAAGGTAACAGACTTGAACTCTGATCGTCCTTTTGCCTTTCACAGTTGGCCACAGACACTTGCCCGGGGCACAAAGGAGTAAATTTCTGGGCTCTCTTTTCATAGCTTTCTGTAGCTTTCAGAAGAGACTGGAGGTCCTAGATGTCTCATGCAAGAAATGAGAAAGTGGAAAGGAGAGTGATTTTTATAGAGTGTCTAGTAGTTATTTCTAAAACTCAGACCTTTGAAACCTCAAATTCAGATGAGATATCTTAGAATCATAGAATCATAGAATGGCCCGGGTTGGAAGGGACCTCAAGGATCATCAAGCTCCAACCCCCTTGCCTCTTCCCTTGGATGTGCTTCTGTTGGACTCTCCTTTAGAGTTTGATGACTGGCCACAGGCAGGGCCACCAACCTCCATATCTAATACTAGACCAGGCTGCCCAGGGCCCCATCCAACCTGGCCTTGAACATCTCCAGGGACGGGGCATCCACAACATCTCTGGGCAGCCTATGCCAGCACCTCACCACTCTCTTGGTGAAGAGTTTCCCCCTGATATCCAACCTAAATGTTTCCTCCCTCAACTTAAAACCACTTCCCCTTGTACTGCCATTATCTACCCTTGTAAAGAGTCGATTCCCCTCCTGTTTGTAGGCTCCCTTTATGTACTGGAAAGCTGCAATAATGTCACACCAAAGCCTACTCTTCTCCAGGCTAAACAAACCCAGCTCCCTCAGTCTGTCTTTGTAGGGGAGGTGCTCCAGCCCTCTGATCATCTTTGTGGCCCTCCTCTGGACCCTCTCCAACAGCTCCCTGTCTTTCTTGTACTGGGGGCCCCAAACCTGGATGCAGTACTCCAGATGGGGCTTCACAAGGGCAGAGTAGAGAGGGACAATCATCTACCCCTGTCCCTGCTGGCCACCCCTCTTCTGATGGAGCCCAGGATCCCATTTGCTTTCCAAGCTGTAAGAGCACACTGCTGACTCATGTTAAGTTTTTCATCCATCAGGACCCCCAGGTCATTCTCTGCAGGGCTACACTCAAGGATTGCTCCTCCCAGTCTGTACATATGCGTGGGATTCCTCCGGCCCAAGTGCAAAACCTTGCACTTTGCTGCGTTGAATCTCATTAGATTTACCCAGGCCCACCTTTCAAGTCCTAAAACACACCTGAAAACTTTGGCCATATATGTATCTTATGCTGACATTAATGAGGACAGCAGTACAATATTTATTTCCTAAATATTCTTCGAAGCCAGAACATATTCATCTCTGTGACTAAGCTGTCAACTTTTGGTTTACAGGTGAATGGGATGATGTATGTTTTTCTTGAATATCTGACAGACTAATAGCAATTACAGTCAACGGTACCAAATTCCCCTGAAAACATGGCTTTTGGATATATTGCAAAAAGAGGAAAAATATCTTCTTTCTCTAGCTAGCAGCCACCATCACCTGCACTCTTAAGAGGCTATGGAGTGAGGTTCACCTCTCCCACAAAATGTGTCTTCCCCAACCCTGACCCAGACTGGACCAACTTGTTCTTCACTGCTAAATTTGCTCGCGTGCAGCTAAGACTTGATAATCACAGATTTCAACTAAGCCAAAGCTCTTTAACTTGTTTTGCTCTGCTAGGCCTCAATAATAAATAAATAAATCTGCTCACTGCACCTTACTGTTTTAGCAGAACTGAGTTGGGTGGGTGCTTGATGAGACAGTCACAGATGCTGAAGAAAAGGCTGTTAATGTTTCAAGAGAAGGTGGTGCTTCTCAACCAACATTTGAGCCTGGAGTTCATACTGAAAAAAATTAGGTGCTACTTGTGTTTATTTGGATTCCAAGGTCATTTTTAAATTCTGGGGGACCTAGTTTCAACTATGATTGCATTTCATTTTTTACATTTACTTTCCTGCATCATTTGAATGTATGCTGAATGTCTGTCATATGTAAGATGCTTGTACTGCTTGCACCAGTAAGAACACTGTTAAACAGCTGCTGCCTTCCCTCCCAGAGGTGGTTGTAAGGGGTAAGAAAGCTCTGATACTGCTCCAATACTGTATCTCCTTCACCTTCATGCATATGTGTGTATATGTATATATATATAGCAGTGGGTATACATATATATACATATATATGCATATATGTACAGTGGGATTCCAGGCAGATTAAAGGTTATTTTATAAGTGTATTTATACCTCTTATGTACAAACAAGTTTTCTTAAACTCACGTTTGTTATTCTTTAAGTAAAACTAAAGACTATATCTGAGTCTGCAGATTTAATACATACTTAGGACTAAATTTAGACAGAACTGCATTTTTCCCATCTTACTCATTTTTTCACCTTGTAGATGCCCTCTACAAACCATGCTGAAGAAACCCGACCACAATAGCTAAAACATATTTATCAAGACAGAAGTGGAGTGTCTTCTAAAATAATAAAAAAGTAAAGAAAATAAAATAAGAGAGTTTGGGCCTCCTTTTTTTTTCCCGTAGCTTTATTTCTCATTGTTTTGGTTCTCCTTCCATTTCTGAGATCCAGGAAGACATAAATGAATTTCATTTGAAATGTGAGCACAAAACAGAAATAGTTCGTATTCCAGCAGCT
The DNA here is from genome assembly GCA_016647715.1 of Pavo muticus. Lineage (NCBI taxonomy): Eukaryota > Metazoa > Chordata > Aves > Galliformes > Phasianidae > Pavo > Pavo muticus. Next base: position 424,260 of record JACDJE010000250.1, on the reverse strand, counting down.
GGCTTTTAGCTTCTCATCTCTGCTCCAACCTTACTTTCTTGCTTCTGTAATTGGGCACAATCATTTCAGTTAACGGACTAAGAATTCTTCATGGCTAATTTTTCTGCAGTTCATTCCCCATGTTTGTTAAGCCTGTCCTCTAATAACAAAACATGGGATCAGACAGCCATGTGCATGCTAACTTCATATCCCCCACCAAAATACTGTGCTTTGTCTGGCTAAGGGTGGGATTTCCAAGGGACCCTAAGAGGGTTAGGTGGCTGAGTCTTGCCGAGATTCAGCAGACAGTGCCTTGGAAAAGCAAGGGAATTGTGTTAAAAGCAATGAGAGCTTGTTTCTTTTGTCTCCCTCTCCAATAACGATTCCTCTTCAAATAGCTGGTGGAGGATTTTAGAAAGGATCCGTAGGACTTGCTTGGAAAAAGAGAAGTGAGAAGGTAATTATTGGAATAGGAATGCTTCCCTCCTGCCCACTTTATCAGTCCATCTGTCTGTGTGTCGGATAGAAATGTCCATAAACAGATCAGAGGGATCCCTTGTTGCAGGGAACGCTTTCGAAAAAGAGGGTCCAGATAAACAAATATCCATTGATTAAAGTAGGTAATCTGATGCTCGCAGTGTGCACATGTGTTTGTGGTTTGCTTTTATTTTTTAAGATGCATTGGCCTCAGCTCTAAGGGTGGAAAGTACATAAAAAATTTAAATTGCCACTCCTTCTCAAAATCACATTCTTGAGCAAATCTGGCTTACTGGAGAGATTAATTCAACGTATAGACATAAAAACAAAACATGGTTTTCCAAAATTCATCTTTGGAATATGCTTGGCAAACATATTCTTCCATTTTCATTCCTTCCAGGTCAGTGTCCCACTGCTATCGCAGCAATCTTGCCACAGCTGAGGAAATCTAAAACTTAAAAAAAAGGCACCAGGGCCAAAATATGACTTTTGCCACCAGTCTGAACAGGAGGTGATGCAAAGTCACCCTGTTTGGTGGGAGTCTCAGAGAAGACTTGCAATTTAGGCAGGCACTCTTCTTGCTCCTCCTGATTTCATTGGCACAGCTCTGGCTCCCAGGGGGCAGGGGAACTGAGGTGGTTCCTGGACATGGGGCTGGGAAGGAGAGGCTCTATGCTTGTTTGAGATTATGGAAAGCTGCCCTTTCCTGCTGGTTGCTCTAATATCCATATCTCCTCTGCATGGGTGAGGACTTACCTATCTGCCTCTCTGGGCTGTTTTCACAGTGCTCTGAGCTATCCTGCTCAGAAAGAAGTTATGTCAATTTTTCTTGTTAGTAATCCCTCAAAAAGCTGAACTGATAAATGGTTTTACCAGCCCCAGTGCACAAATGAGAAGCAACTGCCTTCTGCCTGTCCCATGTGCAGCACTGAGACAGGAATGATCCATGAAGCCCTCACTGTGCTTTGGAGAAACATCACTGACTGTCTCAGGCTGAGAACACAGAGAACAATCACCAGCACCATCCCACTGGTCTGTGTGGGCTTCAAAGGGAGGGAGACAAGCATGAGCAACAAGAGATAAGGGCCATTCAGTGACAGAACAAACCTCACAGGGTCCTGTGTTTTTCCAGTGAGCTAATCTGCCCATCCAGCCTCACCTGGAGCCAAGCTCCTGGAATGCAGCGGCGGAGCCTGTGCTCCTGCACATAATGGTGAGGCTGTGTCTGTGTGACGCACAGGTGTTCGGGTTTATAGCCACTTCTGTCCACAGCTGGGATTTTTTTTTGAAGGGATTATGAACAGTTGTTTCAAAGAAAGAGAGAAAACACTGTGCAGAGGCACAGAGCCTGCCCTTGATGTTCTCATTACCTGGCTGGCCCACCACATCCTCTGATGTAAGTCGTGGGGCAGATGTGTGCAACACTGAGCCCTTTGTCCTGCTGTGGGCACCTGACACAGGGCCGCTGGAGGAACTCCTCACTTTGCACTCCTTGTGTCTCAGCACTGGTGACCACACTGCCTGTACATTGAAACCCTCCCAGAGCTTCCTGCAGCCTGATGGAGGACACAGCTTCCTTCCTCAGGCATCTTCTGCCAGTCCTCATCACATGGGTGCATTGTCTTTTCGTTGCATCTTCTACCACCTGTGACACCAGAGCCTTTCCTCTCTGTAAGACTGAGAATAACTTCTAAACTGCATGAAGCCCACTCTGCCAGCCTATATTTCCCTGTCTTGCCCTGTTTCCTGGTGGATGGCTGTTATCCCCACTCCATGCGTCTGTGCCAACAGCTGAGGAACAGCTGCAGAGGTGGGAATGCCATAGCCAGATGCTGCTGACAGAGAGGGAAGGAAGGGAGAACTTCTGAGCATCTGCCAAGACAGAAGCAGTGCAGAGAAACATTATCATAATGCCACGGCAAGAACTATGTGAAAAAATGTCATTTGAATCATTCTGAAATGAATCCAGTTACTATGAATATGTGGCTTCTTTTATTTTTTTTTTTAACTCTTCCTTCTATGATTTCTTATTTCATTTGGAATTATTTTTTCCATACATAACCATACAAGTAAATTTTGGGGCAATTTTACAGTTTCTAAAGAACTTGCTGGTCTTCAGCCATGACACAGACTTGGGCTGCTGACCATAGCTCATTTTTCTTGAGACAAGAGCCTAGAAAACTTGAGACCATCCTTCCAGACTGAGTTTTTATTATCTCTGCATTAACAAAATTATCCATCAGTGTGCCTGATTACCCAGTTAACCATGCAAATATGAAAACCATTCACACAAAGAGCCTTGTGCCCGTTTGTTGTGTCAACTCACACAACTTCATTTGGTTTAGGAAAGCACCCACGCAGCATTTATTGTAATCCAGAAAGCAAGCATAGTGATTTGTCATTGTTCCTTAGAGGGCATAATTAAGGCAGGATTTCTTCAGTGCAGGTAGACAAGTGAATCAGTACAAAACAATTGTAGGTCACAGGGGTGGGAGCTGGCAAAATTTACATTTTACACCCAGCTCTGCCACTCACTGGATCTACAAAACAAATTCTGTTTTAAGACTTCTTGGAAGTGCAGCATCTTCAAAATGTTTGTTTTTTTGTTTGTTTTGAAGTATAGGTCATATGGTAAGACTACCTGTGATCTCAGCTGGAATATTCCAGGGATAAAATCAATAGGAATCAATGTTAATATGAGGGCTGGGAGATGAGGAAAAGAGAGTCTGGTGGCCTTGATCATTTTTTGAATGGGTTCTTAGAGTAACTATCCATTTTGGAAAAATTCTATATAACACTGGTATTCATTCATCTGTAGTTGCTGCTGCCTCTGTTTCCACAGTTGATTTCATTTTATGCAATGTCAAGGACTGCCTATGTAAACCAGTTTTTGCAACAATGTCAGGCAGTGATGACAAAGTTGGAGGCAAATATGGGAAGGTGTTTTTTCTCTTTCTTCAGAGATCTTATGTGTGTAAACTGGAGAACAGAAAAAAAGATGAAAAGAAGAATAAACTTGATATGGACTGAGATTTTTGCATGTGAAATTTTTCTCCCTCCAGTGAGCTGTGTGTCTGGTGATGTAATATTTGAATTGAGCTTCAGAAGTACAAATCAGAAATTGCTTTCGTAAGGTCCTCATTCTGCAGGATATATAGATATAGATATAGATATAAAACAAAGATAAACTTCCCTATAGTACCTTAAGTACCTTTGCTGATACTTATACGACTAGTTTCTTAGCATTTGGATCTTGTCGTGGTAGTGATTTTGAATTGCTACTTTTTCTTCTTTATGATTTATTCTATAATATGATCTTCTACATTTTATTGTCCTTTAGTGAGTGAATGTGTGCACACAAATGCATACATCTGTATATATTTATTCATATATGAAGAGAGTCTGAGAGAATTAAGGTTGTTCAATCTCAAAGTCCATGGTGAGACCTTAAAGTAGCCTTCCAATACTTAAAGGAAGGCCTACAGGAAAGCTGGGGAGGGAATCTTTATCAGGAAGTGTAGTGATAAGACAAAGGGTAATGGCTTTAAACTAAAAGGGTAGATTTCAATTGGATATTAGTAAAAAATTTTTTACTCTGAGGATTGTGAGGAACAGGCTGCCCAGAGAACGTGTGGATGCCCCATTTCTGGAGGTGTTCAAGGCCAGGTTAGATGGGGCTTTGAGCAACCTGATCTAGTGAGAGGTGCCCTTGCCCACAGCAGGAGGGTTCAAACTAGATGGTCTTTAAGGTCCCTTCCTACCAAACAATTCTGTGATTCTATGATTCTGTGATTCTATACACACAGGTATATACAGTCCTACATATGTACATATGTATAAGTATATACACATACACATATATTTCATAAATGTGAATAGAGCATTAACTGACACCTGTAGTTACTTAGTCATGGATTCTGAGATTCTGTATTAAAAACATTTTTACTGAATTTTATTCCATGCTGGTGAACTCCTGGCATTGACTCCTGGGGGACACAGAGATGTGAGTGACTGGACATTTACTCTTTTGTCTGAGATGTACCAGTGGGTTCAGCAGGTCCTCATCTCATGCTGCCACCAGTCACACATTGTTTTTGCTTGCTTTACTCCTTAGTGCTCTAGCATTCTGTGCATTTCTTCTCTAAATCTGTAGAAAAAGAAATAGCTGTAATATCCAGCACATCTCATTTTGTATGGCTGGATATGAATGGAATATATTTTCAAAAAAATGAAGCTAAAACTCTTTTGATTCAGAGTTAGATTTCTATTCACTACAGAAAGACTCCTTGTTGCTACTGCTATTGTTATTTGCATTTTAGATGACACAAGCTAGTAACTTCATTTATTTGGCTAGATGTGTAAAAATACCTTCTGCTAGATATTGTTCAAATACATAAAAGATAAGTCCTGCTCCAAATAGCTTATATAAATTTGACAAAATAATTCAGCAAACTTTTAGAAATCTTTCTGAAGAGGAATTATATCTCTGTTGTAGGATCAATAGTTTTCCAATGTCATGCAATTGATGCTCAGTGCAGAAGATACATAGTTTTACAAGGCAGAAGAGATGATGCAAACTTTCTCTTCATAATTTCTTCTTGTGCCATTTTTTCTGATTTTTTTTCTGATCACTGGTTTCTTTTCAACCAGTGTCCTCTGACAATGCGTGAAGACCTTCCATTTTGTGCTCAGAGCAGTGAAAAGTAAATCTTGCTTGCAGCTGAGACAGCACCTCACCTCCTTCTGCCTGAAAGTGTACCGATCCTACAATGTAGGATTTCCTGTGTCTGCCTGTTGCTTGTACAGGAAAGCTGGGGAAGGATACTTGCTGAGAGGCAATCTGCATGAACCCTTTCCAATAGTAGCCCTGTGAAAAGGACATCTGGTCCCACATTAAAAACTTGGCTGTGAAAAAAGCAAGACTGACTAATACAGAGTTTACATAGTCTCTACTCAAGAAAGGACAGCTAGTGTCCTATCCAAAGCAGGAATGCCAAATTCTATTCAGACTAGACCAAAGAGAACAAGCAATTTCATAGAACAACAATATTTTAAGTATTCAAATTTTTTTGTCCATACATAACCTCATAGTGCATCCCTAAAGATGCACCCTAGTAATTAAAGCCAGTGAACTTTGTGGGAAAGGAGAGTCTTCCTTTATTCTCGACCTCCCTTGTACTGCCCTTCCATTAAAAAAATTCCACACTGAGGAAGACCACTTAGGAAAAAAAACACTTCTTAGTAGTGTCTATGTTTTTGTGTGGTTTGATATTATGTTGCAGCGCTAATGCTGCTTTTCACTATTATAATTGCATGTATCCTCATGCATAACTACAAAAATACTTATAAGTATTAAAAACTTTAAGTATTAAAAATATATATAAACCTTTAAGTATTATATATTTAAATGTTATATAAAATTACATACATTATATGCATAATTTATAGAGGTTACACGAATGTTTGCTACCTAAACTCAAAACTTGCAGATGACTTTGAAGATGACATAAACAAGCCTGTGTCACTAGAAAGCTTCTAAATTTACAGATATCCAAGAGTAAAGCAAAGAGAAAATGAAGGGGAGGCATGCAACACAACCCTAAAATTAATACGAAATAAAAATGGAACAGTTTTTAAACCACGTTAGGAATTTGGATGGGAAGAGCTCAATGGGAGAGTTTTTCTCACAGATAGTCCTGCAAAATGCCACTCAACATCCCCATTCCTCTTTCAAAATTACATCAGCTAATTGCTTAGCTCATCCCATGGCCTAAGGCAAAAAAATTCAGGGTGAGTACATCAGTATTTTGGGTTTTACACCAAAGCACGATGCATCTTGCATGCATTTTCCTGCTGGCAGGTAGTTCAGGTCCTGGAGCGCTGGATGAGATCACTCAGGATTCAGGTTGCTGAGAGGTGGGACATTTTCAAGGGTAAGATCATGTGCACAATACATTGTCATTATATAACTGATGGAAATTGCTAAAGGATTTCCAAACAGGAATGAGAACAGTATGTTGGGGAACTCAAGAGAAGACAAGTGTAAATAATTTTTATGTCTTTAAATTGAAATCGCTTTGTTTCCAACAATGCTGGTGATCTACATATCCTGTAGATTGATTTCTCTATTCGTGCCCTTCATCCACAACAGCTTTTTTTTTTTCCAAAGCCTTAACAATTTTCATAGCTGAAAGGTGAATATACATCTACAGCTAATCTATGCACTTAAGATTGTCACAATTAAGAAGATTGTAGTGCTTTTTCTCAAGTGTCAACCAACAGTACTTCAGGCACCTGTAGTCAATGCTGACTTTGTAGTACTGGCCAGCATAAGTATCCATCACAATGTAAAAGATCTGACTGTCACTCAGTCAGCGTAGGTAAGGCCTGTATAAATGACATAAAAACCATAAATAGCAACAACAGTGTGGTTTATGTTATTTTGAATAAAATCATTCACCACTCATGTTGATGTAATCAGCTGATTTAGATTTACCCTGGAACTTGAAACAATGAAAAAAGCAAATACTGCAGTAGGCCACTGTTAATTTAATTCTTGTAAACTCAATGTTAGGTGGTGCCCCAAAAGAAAATAGCAAATCATGTTCTTAAAACCAAATGAAAGTAATTGTATTCAAAGTATGCAGAAAATTTTTGAACAATTGCAATGTTATGAAGGAGAACGTCTAGTGATTTCTGACCCCTATTGCTCAGCCTTTCACATGAAGAGCCCTGCTGAAGCAAAGAAAATTTCACATTGCTTTTAAGTGCACAAGCAGGGAATTACAGTACATAAGTATATCAAGGCTTTATGTGCCAGTAAGATTAAAAGTGTGCTCAGCCCATTCTGAATGAGGTGCTCATTGGCTTTTCTTCTATTTTAAGACTGGACTGTTTTGAAAGAGAATTTCGTTTAATTGTTCATTTCTCCTTGGATGTTTTGATAGTCTGTCATGTCTCATCTCTTCTTTTTTCCTTCGCATAATACAGTATATGCACAATATGCTTTTCAGGCTGTCCTACAGTAAGAAATGAGATAAAGTATTCAAATAGAAACTAATGTGACATGTATGCTTTCTACCCCAGGAGTCTTTTCAGAAAAAAAAAATGTATAGAAAGTAGCAAATTTCATATCAGTCTCCACACAGTTCACATATGTAGAGCAATGGCAGTTCTCAGGTCTCAGTAGTGCAGACTCAAACCCCTGTTTTTTATTTTCATTACAGATAATGAACAGGGAAAATGGTAGAGTAAAGGGAAGAAAAAAAGAAGTGAAAAACTGCTTGGCTCAGAATGATGAGATTAAATGCAAGAATGTTATGGTTGTTTAATACTACTTTATAGAGAAAATATTTCTCTTGCTTCTTCTGTCATACTACCAAAAGAATGTGTTTATCTTCAGAAGCCTTTTGCAAAAACTGCTTCGCTATTGAATATGTGGATTTAATGTCACTGGACTGGGATTTTAGGCTTAAAATCTGGACCACCTGGAAATCCAGAAGCTGATATATATATAGGTATCTTGATGATGTCCAGCTTGATTTCATTTTAGCTGCATTTATTTCTAATCCAGCCATTTCAGTTCACTTATGGTCAGATCAAGCTCTCTTCATCTTCTTTTTCTTACCACTGACTCTTTCTTTCTTTGCCGTGAATCAAAAGTCTCATTCAGCCTGCAGCCATATGTGAGCAATCACAGCTTGACACGGGGTACTAATAACACCTACTCCAGCCATCTCCACTTAAATTGGAGCATTGCCATTGATGTGTGCTGGCGATTGCTCTGGCTTATGTCACTTGCACGTGAGCAGCAGCGGGCACCACAGGAGAAGGAGTGGGAGCCCCTCTCAGGGCTGCCAGCAGAGAAGGTGAGGCCATTTGAAACAGCAGCGAGGTCAGAGATCGTGGCTCAGCCTGATTTTGTAAGTGGCCCTAATGTGCTCCATAAGGATGGATTGGCAGAAAGTGTCTCACTCAGGCCCCAGACTAACATTTGTTTTCGTTTTTCGGAGGCTTCACAACACACTGGGGTCATTGAACTGTTCCTGCTAGAGCTATTTAGCATTCATGGTCTGGAGGAAAATAAAGTCCTAACCTCTGACCTTTCGTTAGAATGGAGGACACAGAGGTGGGGGTGGTGAAGGGTTGGAGGTGAGGGGGGAGAAAAGGGGGAAAAAATGTGACTCTCCCTCTGAAAATAAGTGGCTTCTGTTCATGGTTCAGGTCTGGCTTGCCACCATTACAGGACTGTGTTTGCTAATAGGGAAAGGAGTCTGACTGCACTGTGAAGTAGCATTTGCTTTTCTAGACAGTTAACTTCTCTTCAGTATGGGCACAAAAACCCCTTCCTCTGGGATTACACTCACTGGGAAGAGCCACAGCATGGCTTGTTGTGATGAGCACTGTACTGAAAAGGGGATCAACTCCCTCTCTTCTGGGCTGAGATTTTGGCTGATGACTCGAACATTTCCCTACATCTCACTCTTGAATGTTATTTTTTGTATTTACATTGACCTTCTTCTAAGATCTCTTCTTTGCTAAGGAGAATAGATCATTTTTGTTTTTTTCACTCAGATGCATTCACTCCCTCTGAGAAAATGTGGAATGGTTTCACCTAGCATTACTAAAATAAATACTGTCCATAAATAGTGGTCAGTGCTGTGTGCAGCTCCCCACTGGGTGCTGGGAGGAGGGAGCAGGCCCGCACCTCCTGCCAGCAGCCAGCAGCGGTTTCAGAACACTTCACGTGCATGATGCATAACACCTGACTACTGCAACAAAAGGCCTGATTTTCCACTGCTTTCCCCAGCCCAGGAATTGTTAGCATTGTGAATCGTCGATAGATGAAGGCAGTGTGAAGGTGGGGTGGACTGGCATACTAAAGGAAAACACTGTGCAAAATTAAACCCACAGCCAAGAAATACCTCGCTATACCTGGATGCGGTTAGGTATCTAGGCACAACTCCAGGCAACCCAGGGCAGATATCCAGAGGAATTTAAACCTGCAGCTCACTGCTAGAAATCTTTTGCCAGACTGAATGTTGCCTAAACCCCATTGGAATGCCATTCCTGATGGCTTCTGTCCTATTCCAGGGCTGTTTCATGTGTTTTTGGTGGTTTAATGTAGTGGGAGCTCAAAAAGCCTGTGGATTAGGTAAAAATACATAAACTATGCTTGACAAAAGAACATTTGGCTTGAGCCAGAGCTGCAGCATGCTGCCAAGCTCTGCGGAGACAGAAGGATTGGAGCATGTTCCCCAGCCTCACTGGTGCTCCTCTGCTGCTGCTGATGCGGCTGTACTGAGTAATCGATAAGCCTTGCCTGTGGCGTGCACTCGAAAACTTCCAGTTAGAACTGTTTAAAGAAACAGTGTATTTGTTGTTTAACTAGTGGATTGCTATTTAGGATATTCAAAATTTGGAAGTTTAATTTTTCTGCTAAATATGCATTTGTTAGTTATGTAACACTGCTTCCTTCCTTCTTCAGATGACCAAAGTAATAAGCCAGAAGAGAAGAAATTTTGAAATCTGGGTGTAATGTGAAAATTTCAGTCTTGTATGATCACATTGCTATATTGTGCAGGCAAGAATAAAAGCAAAATAGCATGATTTGTGTAATTGTTCCCACTGAGTACTGTGAATGATAGGTACAGAAACAAGTAATCCAGAAAGGTTCACAGAAACATTCACCAAGAAATTAACTTTGAATTAGTATAACTATATGAAACAAATTCTCCATTCTGAGATGTAGCAGAGAACAGAGGAGACCCAGCAGAGGCTGAGTTGTGTTGGCGTGGGTGTCACAAGCAGAAAATCCTCTGTGAGGCTGCAGTGCCTGCACAAACAGAGATGAAACCTATAAGCACCAAAAGCTGTGCTAAGGATGTGTGTGTGCTTGTGGAGTTTAACCTGTATTGTCAAATCCTCCTCACTACTGCAGGGCCACAGACCTGCAGGTATGAGAAGATACGAGAAGTTGATATTCATGAAAAATACATGGTACAAAGTGAAGAGAGGCTTGTGCACCACCATAAACAGGGAGGCTGTACAATCTCTGGAGGAGGAAACGTAAAAGAAACTACACATAAGTGCTTCTGCAAAGAGCACAGCTGATTATATCCTACCCTCAATGCATTCATTCTGCATCAGCCTCTTCTGCCTATTTTCAGCTGGGGTTATCATCTGTGTGACTCTAATAAACAACAACATTATTACACTACATAAATAATTTAGAAATAGTGTAAGAAAACATGAATTTAGATGCAACATTTCCCAGGGTCTGGCCTCACTATTAAAATAGGTAAGGCATGTTCTTAATTGGGTTCTCAAAACCACATTCTTGAAGTCAGCTGAGCTCTTAGACAGAGTTACATTAGGAAAGTCTTTTCTGAATCACACCTAGCAGCAAATGGTGATTAGCCTTCTCATTGTTTATGTCGGGGAAGTAAACCCCTAACAGACTTGATCCATGGCTGAAAGAAGCTGGATTTTGGAAGCAGGTTCTTGTCATAGCCAACATAGCTATCTCTGTCCCTGCCTTGGGACTATGATGAGTACTAGCCGATTTTTTAAAAATTACTTTTTTTTTTTCATTAGCAGCATAGCAAAGCGAGTTGCTTTACATTTGCCGTGAGCATAGGGATAGCTATCACAGATTAATCTGGGCTGTGCAAATGTGGCTCTGAAAGAAGACGGAATGCCTATGGATCCTTTTTTCCAGGAAATGTCAGAAATGGGAAAGGAAAATCTAGAAATGTAGAGAAACTTTGAAATATCTTCCTTTATTATGTGCTTAGTTGTATGTTTATTTTGTTAAGAATACAAAAGTCTGCTGCTTTAGCTAGCTAAATAGACGCTGTAACTTAGAAGGTACAGGTGCATTTATAAGACAAATTCGTGCCATTCAAATCATTTTGAATGACTGTACCAAATGCTGAAGATGGTGCTTTCCTATACAGCAGTGCTCCTGAGTGTATTTTTCTCCTGTTGACAAATTCCTAATACAAGAAGTAAAAATATAACATTGCCAATAGAAAGCCAAAATGTTACTGACTGTTAGACAAATAGAATACAAGGAGGGTGGGGGGTCGGGGTGGGGTGTTTATTTGTTTTAAAATCCTTATTTTACAATATGTCTATCTTATTTTAACCTCCCTTACTGGCACAGATCTTTGCCCCAGTCTTATCCCCAGTCCTAACCTTGCTAGAGATGTAAAAATTTTGGAAACGCTGCATGTTTGCAAAGCAAATGTTTTTCTTGGAAAGTATGAAGGGGGGAAGGGGTGTAAGGAGATGTTCAGAAAAACTGGCCTTTTAGGGAAAAATACCAGTATCTTTATAAACATTACTTTAAACGTTTTTTCACTGCTCGTTCTGGGGCAGATTGTTTCACATGAAAGCCTCCTTTTTTCCCCCCAGTTTTTCCCTACCAAACCCATGGAAAGTAACCTTCCAACACTAACATTTTCTGTACATATTTCCAGGATTTTTTTCTCAGACCCTGAAGCTTCTAAACATGTCTTAGACACTGGGCTTGCATATGTGTAAGTGGCACGATGTGAAAGTCTGAGTCATCTGAGAGAGTAGTTGTAACCATGATGTAGGAAGCAAATCCTTTCTTCCTGTGTGAACGTGGGGTGAGTTATGCCAGGCTGCTTTTGGACCTGGAAATAAACTGGTGCACCCAGAAACTCTCCTTCTTTTCCAGTTCTTGTTTTTGTTTTGTTTTCCCCTAATTCTATCAGCTGTTCTGTTAATAGATGTTGTGATCAGTGGCACAGAGTCTAGCTGGAGGCCTGTAGCATTCAGTGTTCCCCAGGGGTTAGTAGTGGGTCCAGTCTTGTTCAGCATCTTCATCAGTGACCTGAATGAAGAGACAGAGTGCATCCTCAGCAAGTTTACTGATGATACAAAAGCTGGGAGGAGTGGCTGACACACCAGAAGACTGTGCTGCCATTCAGCAAGAACTTGGCAAGCTGGAGAGTTGGGCAGAGAGGAACCTTATGATGTTCAACAAGGGCAAGTGTACACCTGGGGAGGAATAATCACATGGATCAGTACAAGTTAGGGGCTGATCTGCTGGACAGGAGCTCTGCTTAGAAGGACCTGGGTGTCCTAATGGACAACAGGTTGGCTGTGAGCCAGCAGTGTGCCCTTGTGGCCAAGAGGACTGTTGGTATCCTAGAGTGAACTAAAAAGACTGTGGCCAGCAGGTCAAGGGAGGTGATCCTCTCCATCTACTTTGCGCTTGGGAGGCTGCATCTTGCAGTACTGTGTCCAGTTCTGTGCTCTGCAGTTCAAGTAAGAAAGCAAACTTCTAGAGAGAGTCCAGTGGAGGTCACAAAGACGAAAAAGGAGCATCTCCCATATGAGGAAAGGCTGAGAGACCTTGAACCATTCAGCCAGGAGAAGACTGAGGAGGAATCTTACAAATGCATATAAATATCTGATGGGCAGGAGTCAAGTGGATGGAGCCAAGCTTTTTTTTTTTGTGTTGCCCAGTGACAGAACAAGGGGCAATGGGTACAAACTGGAACATAGTAAGGTCCATACAAACATGAGGAAAATCTGCATGGACAATAGACGATATCTGCATGGATAATCGAGCTGCCCAGAGAGGTTGTGGAGTCTCGTTCTCTGGAGATATTCAAAACTTGCCTGGATCCTTTCCTGTGGGACCTACTGTAGGAAACCTGCTTTAGCAGGTGACTAGATGATCTCCAGAGGCCCCTTCCAACTTCTATGATTCTGTGAATGAGTAACTCATTCCCTCCCTCATCTTGCCTGTGGTTTGAAAAGAAAACCTTCAGTGATTTTATTGGGCTGGTAAGTATTTTGGTAACGCAAGAGCATATATTTGTAGGTGTCGGTGAATGTGTTCATGTAGAGACGGCATCCAGCTGAATGGAGCTAAGCGTAGACATGGAGAATAGCCGTCACGCACAATAGAAAATGTTTTCAGTTTTTTTCTTCACATGCTGTATAAGGGTTTACTGTATACAGACCCTTATTGTCTTTCAAAATTGCCTGTGTAATCCTTTACTTGATGGCTGATTGCACTCGTTCACACAGCACAGATATGGACTTATGCAGCTCTTCCTTCTGCCTGAGTATTTTGCTGTTTTATGATAATGAAAAGATCCAGAACAGTAACCTGTCAGCCCATAGGCACAGAGCTTTGCTGCCAACCATTGTACACACGACATTCTGGAAACTTGGGAACTATTCTCCCCCACTCTATTACACATTTGTACATGGATATACAGGTATGTAGATAAAGCGGTAGTTGGCTTCTGACATAAAGAAGAACAGATACAGATAATAATATATATGTATGTAACACATTGTAGCTTGAAGTACTGTGTACTCAAAAGTTTTGGGCTGTCTAATAGCTTCTCTGTGATTCTGCTCAATAAAGCAAAGTATAGACACTGAAATGCGTAACTTTTTGTATTATGCTGCCCTTTTGCTAAGCCAGTGTTTATATGCTTCTAAAGAAAAATTACTTTGTTGATTTAAGATTTTGAAAGCCCAGTCCTCAAACAAGTACTGTAGAGGAGTGAAAAAAAAACCGTCAAGACATCATCAAAAACATCAAAACATCATGTGATGTTTTGAATGACTGCACATCTAACTTCCCTGCCTGCATTTCCTGGGATGCGTGGTCCAATAAATTGGATCAATCAAGCCTTTGATGTGGGGAGTGGCTGGTGAAATGCAGCCAAGCAGCAGCTGTGTCCAGAGGTGATTGGTCAGCTGGGAGTAGCTAGTGTAATACAGGCTGGATAACGGGCCTGGCAAATGCTGGATAGCAAGAGAATGGTATCACTGGTTTACAGCATTTTGTTAGGGTGCAAATCAAACCGTCTGACCAGAAGCAAAGCTCTTTGTTGCCCTCTGCAGGGACAGAAATCAAGAACCTTATTCATCGGACACTTAAGAAAGTAAGAGGAAATAGGGGAGGGGGAAGAGGTGTCTAGAGGAGTCCTGAAAGAATATAGATTCTTGGCAGTAAATCTTGATGTATTTCTCATTCTTTAGGAGCCCTTCCATTATTTGTTTATTTATACAGTAGGCTGTACTTTAAAGAACTGCTATGTTTAGTACTTCAGAAAGGTAAGGGCTTTCTACTCAAGAAAAAGTGAGTCATTTTTTTTCATGAGTATTTTTCTGTTTTTCTAGAGGAGACAGCATAGAGTTTGCTAGAAAGATGGTGCTTATGTTAGTTATGTTTGTGTGTAACAAATGTATATTGCGCATCATGAAGTTACTAAGAATTACTTAATTTCTGCATCATGTATAAAGATGCTGAACATAGCAAACCCACATCAGAAAAAAATAACATTTTAAAGGCAATAGAGTCTAGAGGGGGACTAGAAGGAAGGATCAGATTTTATTTTCTCAAAGGATCTCTAGAAATTATGTATTTTATTCCACTGTGTTATCATTATTTTTAAATAGCAAAGTAGCTGAAATAACAAAAAAGGCAGAAGAAAAATCATTAGGCACAAAGCAAAAATAGAACTAGAGCTCCATTAGCAAACCACCTTTCTCAGCTGTCTCAGCTTTTCAAGGCTGATGGGATGACAGTTCCTTGTTTAAATTTCCACAGATATCTTTACAGGCCCATAACCCATGAACTCATTACTGAGGTACATGCATTATACATGCATTCATAAAGGAACATTGATCAGTCTTTGGAATGCTTGATAATGAACTCATGCTTCTTCGGTTCCCTGAATATTAACACCACGTTACAAAATCAAATATGTTCACATATTCCTTGTGTTTTATGGAGTTATTTCTGGCTTCTGCCATCAAAGACCCCAGATCACATAATATGTGCTGAATAAGGAATCAGATGGCCAGCTACAGGTGCTGGGCAGAGGTTTTGTTTTGATACATTAATTCACCATGTTACAAATTCGTCATATAATCCCACCCTGGAACATACAGAGGGGAAAAGTGATAAACAGGGAAAAAAAACTCTGTATTGCCAGGCTTAGGTCTGTTTTTTTGTTTTGTTTTGTTTTGTTTTGTTTTTGTTTTGTTTGTTTGGTTTTTTTGTTTGTTTGTTTTTGTTTTTAAATGACATGTTTCAGTGGTGAGGTTGAAATCACTCCACTGCTCACCACCTGGACTGCAGGTGCCTACCTCCTTATACACGCCACATGGCAGGCAGGCCACCTTACCATCCGGACAACACAGGCTCTCTCTCTTCCCACCCTTGATAGATGTTTCCCTTGCCCTGTTTCTCCTGATGTGCTCCCTGCTTCCCCATGGGAGCTGTGGCGGGGCCTGCAGGCCCGGCTCTCTGCAATGCTACCAGCAAGCATGGCTGAGACATTTGGTGGCAATTGTCTCCTGAGCAGCTGCTTCTACGCTCCTCTGGGAAGGAGAGTCGGCAGGGAGGAAGTGCTTTACTGGCCAGATCTGGCACAGTGGCTGCCAGTTTGTATAAATGTGTAATAACTGACTTCTCGCTCAGACCACAGGGCCCCAGGGAGCAGTATCCCGTCTCTGACGGTAGCTGAGAACAGATGTGTCAGGAAGGTTACAAGGACAGGCAGGCGAACAGCAATGCTTTCCCGGTATGCCTTCCCCACCTCCAGAGGTCTATGGCTCAGGGACTTCCTGCAGCAGAGGTGATGCTGTTGTGCTCAGTAGCCCTTGGTAATTTTTCTCTCATTATCTTGTCTAATCACTTTTTGGAGCCATGCATGCTTTTGGCTTCCACAACATCCTGTGACAATGAATTTTCGTAGTGCACTGGGTTAAAAAAAAAAAAAAAAAAAAAAAAAAAAAGATATTTCCTTTTGTTTGTTTTAAATCTGCCACCTGTTAACTTAATTTGTTGTCCTCTCAATCTCATATAGTGACTAGCAGTGAATGCACAATCCCTGTGCACCTTCTCTATGACATTCCTGATTACACAGACCTCTTCGTAGATCCTTTCTGATTAACTGTTTATTTTAGAGAAGCTGTCCCTTACCGAGTGATGTGGGCCTTGCAAATGGACTTAACATCATGGTTGCAGAAAATAATCGATGCTTTAAAAATCCAACATCCATTGCACATCTCCTAAATATTGTCTGTTCTCTGTTTCTCCAGTAATTAAGCTCATCAGACTGCAGGTAGCATCAGTTAAGAGTTTTTGCTGTCCTGAATTTATTACTGGCTGTTTACAGATGCATAACAATAACATGGCGTATTTTACGAAGATGAAAAAATTATGATCGTATACCTGACCTATCTCTGCTGTAGTTAATTTATTTTCCACTCAGGTCATCTTCTGTAACAATAACTTAATTATCATTAAAAAAGCTTGTTTGAGTTTTTTTAACATGCGGAATATCTCTGAAGATGAATACAAAGCAAGTAGAAACTGCATGTAACATATGCTGTGGGGGAATACCAAGTTTGATACGTTGTCTGTGTTTAAATCAATACTGCATACAGGGTTGCAAGTGACAGAGAGAACTTGATAAATTGGTGGTTTTACAAGGTGAACAGATATATCAGGACCTACAAAACTGCAGCAAAGATCGGCTGGGAGGGGGAAGGGAGCTGAATAGTTGGCTGGCTTCTCTTCTGCTTGAAACTGCTGCTCATTCCCTGAAGTTGCCAGCTTGTCTGCTTGATGGCTTGGCAGGATTCTGTCAGGAAATGTGCAAATTGCAGCTTGTGGAAATGGAAAAATGACAGAAACTAGACTAATGTGGAAGAAGAGCAACTAACCCTACAAAATCAGTTTTTAACCTAAAACTGCCAGGCCTGGTTAAGAAGAAAGATTGGTTGCTTGTAACTTTAATCACATTTGAAGTAGTTAGCCTATTAAGCCTCGTTTATTCCATGATTCTATTAGCAGCTTTGATCCATGTCTGCAGCTCTTCCCCACATTAGAAGAAGTGTAACATGTGCTGCTGCACAGAAAGAAGTGGGAGGAAACCCTTTGCTCAGTGTGGCAATAAAATAGCTGCCTCACGTATGGGTCAGGGTGGGTGATGAAACACTATCCTGCTCTTAGCATGTGTGCCCCTGGAAAAATGTCAGCAATCTTTCAGAGGGAGGATCAGCAGAGGAAGTAAATAAATGCTGCTTGGCTGGATTTGGCAGTCACACCTCTTAAATAACCTTCCAAAAGGAGAGATTTCAGTCAGCCAGTGGTCAGTGGAAGCAGAAGTATCCCGGTTTTGTTTGGGCCAGAAATACTGCAAGATCAGGAATATACAGTAAATTTTTATATTCTACTGTTCCCTTTAGGGAAAGTCTGAAAGGGCAGAGGTGTGAGGAACCTGCAAAGGAAAATAGACTAAACTTTTAATCTAAACTATTTATCACTTCTTTGTTTTTATTGATATCAAACCCACAGATTTCAACTTTATAAAGACGTTTGTCTTTCTTTTTTTTCCACTTCTTGTGTTTAGGATGCCATGGTAGAATTGAAGAGTTCTGCATGCAGCGTGCAAGTCCCAATTTAACACCAATTAAATATTCTGTAGATGGTTGAAAAAGTGTTCTGGATTCCAATTTTCTTGTTTCATGGTGAATACATATATTTTCATTCTTTATTCAACACTCAACAGCCCGAAAAGTCTGTTACTGCAATGCAAATGACTTCCAATGTTCCCCTTGAAGTTCTGCAGGAAACAGGTGATCTTACTGTTAACCATTTCTCCCATGCAGTGCAAGTACAGATATGCAAGCACAGGTCTGTAGCTAATGCAGTTACTTTGCCACTCTCCTTATAACTGTAGGGTTTTTTTGCTAGTATTTTTCATGAAAGTAAAACCAATAGCTCTTTTCTATTTACTTGAACAACTGACTACCATCTACTTTATGAAATCTTTTACATATATGAAGACATCTGCTGTATGTGCGCCTTGTTCATGCTTTGTTTTCAAAGATGTTAGAATAATGATGTACACAGTTCCTTATAATAGCATTACGTTAGCATCCATAGCATGGAGCTATCTTTTAGTAGGGGAGGAAGGTTGGCCATGCAAGCATCAAATGTTTGGAGAGTTTGTGTACCTATTTTTTTCTGAGAACCTATCCAGACAATCATTCTTTTAATTTCAATTTTGCATATTATTAATCAACTTGTCTATTTCTGATACTTTTTTAATCTCTTGAGGGATTGTGCACCTGTATTCTTTCGGAATTGTACAATTTTGCTGTGGCTATGTTACTTACATAGAAAACTCTACCTTCAGAAAAGAAGTCCATTGTCATAAATCTCGTATCATGTTCTTAACAATTTTGGTGGTAAAAGGTCCCATCATATTAGCTGTGGTAGTATACATACTAGTATACTTGCCTTTCTCAGTAGGACTCAGGAAGAGGGAGTCAGTTCAGTAGTGAACACTGAGCAGACAAGAAGTAATGGGCATAAGTTAAAATAAGATATATTTGGACTGGATTTAAGGATAAATTACCTCTTCATGAAGACAGACAAGAAGTGCAACAGAAGTCTGGGAAGACTCTGCAATCTGCATCCTCAGAAGCTTTCAAGACCCATCTGGGTAAAGCCTTGAGCAACATAGTCTGATCCTGCAATTGACCCTGCTTTGGACAGGAGGTTGGATTGGAGGCCCCTGAGGTTCCTTCCAGCCTGAATAGGTCTATGATCTTGTAATCCTGTGACTCAGACATGAAATCAGGACAGATACAAACAAAGATTTTTGATGAGTTTAATGAACTTCCCTTGTTGCTCAGTATTCAGTTTTCTAAACAGTACAAAGGTCCTACTTTATGTAGAAGATTATGCCATATGCTCAGTAACTTGTTATTGGATTTTATGGTCCTACGTTCTGTGGGAGGTGCAGAATGGGGTGGTCACTCTTTGGTGCTACTAAGTACAGAACACAGAGTCTGTATTGGATCTAGCCAGTTGAATGTGAGTACTATTGCAATCAAAATTACTTCAATCTTGTCATGGTGGACTGAAAAACAACTAAGGCTCTGTTTATGTAAAGGGAGGTATAACTGAGTACCTATCCAAACAGGGAAGCAACTGTATCAAAAAACCCATACAATGCTATATTATTATATATGTTACATCTTGGTGCAATAAGAGTCAAGGCAAATCTTTCTCTGTAGATCCATACCAAGTCATCTTTGTGGATTATTCTTTTCCTATTTGTGACTTAAAAGGAAAATTTGTTTACCCATAACATAAGCACTCCTGGTTCTATCTGCAAATAAGGTGAAGCCACCTAAACAGAGTAGCTCAGTGCAGTTTAGGAAATGGTAATTTCAGAGTGAATAGGAATAGCTCTCCGTTCACATCACTCTTTCTTTTCTAGGGAATTAGTGAGAAAAATCACCACAGTTTTTTTTCTCAACACAAATATTAATGATATTCACATATTTATTTCTTAAAATAAAAACATTTAATTTGACTCCAGTCCCTAAAATATGTCTTTGTGTCTACTTGGGTGTTCTTGGTCTTTGGTGGTCATCTGTCTTCCTGCCTAAATTTCTGATACCTTCAAATTTTTAATTTCCTGTTGCTTTGTTGCTGAAATGTATAGGCAATGAAGTGTAGCCATTCCATATACTCTAATAGATGCAACTGTGTGGACTTATGGACACAGAGCTGCAGATCTGGAGGAATTGAGGGGACCCTCACTGTGGTCTGCCTCTCATTGTTATGTTTGTTATATTTTGTTGTGTGTGCACCGGATTTCAGAGGGACATCAGGCAGCAAATGAAGCTAGACTATTTGTAAATCATGTACTACAAATAAGGAAATGCTTTCACTTTTTGCAGGCTCAGGATCACTCTCTCTATTAATTACTTGATCTCTCAAATGGCTGCTCACTGCCAAACATCTTTCACATCTGTTTCTCAGATTCCTCATCATTTACCAGGACAGCAGTTGAATGCTTCCTCGGTCCGAAGGAATCAAACAGCCACACTTACCGTGAGGAAGCATGGTTTTGTAGGCAACTCTGAGAGCAGATCAGAGCCATGCTGCTGAAGCCTCTGTTTCAGATTAAAGGTAAACGCTTCTGGACTGTCTCTTGTTCAGGTGAGTTCTACTTCTAAATATCAAATCGTGTTTGTGTATATGTGGCTGTGTACCTGTAACCACTCTGCACTGCGTGTAAACATCTCTAGTTCCATTTTGGGTATATGCAGGCCAATTGGCAAAGTTTAACAATCAAAACCTGCCATGCCTAAGCATTGTTCTAAAAGTGTATTTAAAATTAATGTGGCTTCCAGGTCCAGGAGCTGACATCCGTAAGGAGTGCTCAAGTGGTACTTCACTCCCTCTTGCAAGTCTGTTTCAGTCAATGACTGTTTAAAGAGTAGGAGTTGACCCACTGTCAGTAAAGTAAGTAATATAGGTAAAAAAAAGTATCAGTCAGAACATTCCCTGTGTATACAGGCTTGTCTACATTTTTTTCTGGAGAAGGAAATAAAATCACATGTGGTTTAGTTCCAGCTTTTATTTTGAATCATTAGCTTTTGTTTTTCCTCAGTAATAAAAATAAACTTTGCCTACAGTACACAAGTGTCAGATTTACTGTATTTGAAGTACTGTTTTTCACTCTTGTGGTAAAATCTGGCTCCTGTAACACAGCATTTGAGGTTCAGGGTTAGATTTTTCCTGAAGGCCTAACCAAAATCTCTCACTGCAATGAGAGACATCACATACAGCTTTTACCTTCCCTCCCCTCCATCTCAGCCAACCCTTCCTCTCCAGTGCGCGAGTCATAAGGTGTGCATGAAAACAAGTGGAATTTAGAGGTAGATTTGCCAAATATTTGACTGAATGTTTTGCCTCAATTCATAGCATACGCTTTATGGTGATGTGGAGAAGTGAAACTTTGCAGTCTGTTCTTGTGACTTAGAAAATTGTACCTAATATATAACTGAGATTCTGATGATAACTTTCTGTGTTGTTAGCAATGCTTCATGTAATTTATTTTCTTATCCTTCCACAGTCTGAAATGTAACCCTTCAAATGTATGAAGCTCATTTTTTTTCTTTATGAATGTAGTTTTCCTTACAAGTCCAATCTATCATTATGGTTAAGAGGTATCTGTCTGCAGCATATATACAAAAGAATTTTTTCATTTTAATGGAGCATGGAAAATCTTCACTGAAAGCATCTCTGGTTTTACTAAAGAACGTAATGTGCAGGACCAAACCTGTCAGCTCTCACCGATTTCAGATGAGACTTATTCATTTTCAAGCAGCTCTTTTATAGCACGCTACCTCACTCTTGCAAGGAGAAAATCTTTCAGTGTGATTCAGGGGAATTCTCACTCATCTAGCTGTCACTGCATGAGAATTCCTATCTTGTGAGTAAAGATAATGGGAAGATGGTCTTCATAAGACCTCTAAGCTTTGTTAGCAGTATGATATCCAGTGATCAGGCAGGGAATGTTTTGCCTTCAGAAAGAGTCTCTGCTCTAAACCAGGACGAGCTTCTCTGTTCCCAGTGGTGGGGATAAGTAGGTGTCTGTGCAGACATCACCATTCTCTGTAGGTTTATCAGGACCACAGGCAATCACAGCTGGGTGCAAAAGTCATGAGTGATTTGGGCAAGGACATGTCCGGACCTGTGGAATCAAGGTGATCTTTTCCTTGTCTGTTCAGTCTGAACTTGGAAAAGATCTTCATGTGCTGAAACTGAGTTGACAAAGTAATTTGGGAAAAGCACAAGAGCACATTTTGCTTCAGAAAAGACCAGCATTACTGCCACCAACTGCTTGAGGGTGGATAAAGGCTTGGTCCTTCCTTTGGCGCAGATGTGAAATTGAATTTGCAGTAGATTTTGGTTCTGCTCTTTTTCTCCCTCTTCTTGCTTCCTATATGCAATGAAACACATGTGAGTCCCTTAACTCCACACTGATCTGACCTACTCTCATCACTTCCATGATGGACTGGTTGGGATTTAGCTATTAGCAAGACCTGTCAGTCAGTAGCTGGATCCAGTGATCTTTCTCCTTTCACTGTGTGAGAGATTAGGATAATAATACAAGTACAATTTAGGGCAGGACAGGCAAAAATTTTAACTCTGATCATACTGATAGAACATTTGACAGCACTGGTCCTCTGCCAAGTGATTGAAGAGACTTGACATACATAGTTTCAAGAAAGAGAAAGAAGTGAAGAAAAGCAACTATTTCACTGTTAACAAAGCCAGATATCCATCTCTAGGAGGGATGGACTCCTCAGGTAGCTTGCTAACTGCTTCGATTCTAAGAAGGTATCAAACAATAATAATGTGACAATATGGGGCGATGGCTCTTGCTGAAGCACATCCAGTATTAGCTCAGAAGTGGTGAGCTGGGAACAATCACAAATTTTTAACTCTAGTTGTTCTTTTAGTTAGAACAAATATAGTCAACTGAAAAATCTTGGTTATTATTTTAATATTTTTATTCATAATATGCCATATATTAGAAATATATTATCTGTAATCATAATTTTTATTATTATTTATAATTTTGCTGCCATAACCATTTAACTGGTTGGCTGTGCTTGCGATTTCACTTGTGAATGCTCTGCTTTGTTATTGAACAGATAACTGGGAACTTACTTTTCTTAGGAGAATACAACATATAGAGAAAAAGGAAAGAACTGTGTGTATGGTTAGAAATACAACAGACACACTTCCATAAACCTGCCTGTGCAGGGGCTGTGCTGTCTTTTCCCTGGGAAAAAGGCCTCTCATGTTCTGATATGGCAGTTGAGAATTTATTCTATCATGTTGAGAAATTGCCCAGACCAAAATTTCAGCCATCTGTGCTACCAGAAACATGATCAATCCTAGCCAGTAAATCATAGCTCCCCAGTGCTTTGGACAACACAAACTCTTCAGCATTTTAAAATGCTATTGACTAGTGACAGAGGGATAGGATTTGTGAGGCCTTTTACGATCAATCTGCTTCTGTTAAATAGCTGATAAATTACAGTCTGAGGAGTTAAGATATGTCTGTTGGCTAAGAGCAGTCTTGTTTTTAATATATTCCTACACCTTTCGCAATCAGAGCTTTGATCTCTGAGCTAAAGCCCATGGAGGGGCAGGCACACGAGACTTTCTTTTGCAGATCAGATACAGTGGGTACTTTTATTTCTATTGTAAGTTCTCTCTCCTTGATTTCTGATCATATTTCAGAGCACTAATTTGTGTGCTTTTTTTTTTCTGATATACATCTAAGTACTTTTTTCCACATAGATTGTTCTCAGTTTTATCTAATTTGTAGTTTTCACTTGTCAAATAAGAACCTCTTAGATAAGTAAACAGATTTTATTTCCAGCTTGCTTACTATTCTTTGTGAGGTGACAATAACAAAGAAAGGTTATGAAAACCAGACACCTATAACTCTACAGTTTTTCAGACCAGGGAGAGTTCAGCCTTCTGACTAGCTATGAAAGAGAAGAAAAAAGTAATGTCCTTTCGATGGTTCTGACCTCTAGACCCTAGCTGAAGGGAAACCTATGACTCAGCCAGCCCCAGAGTTAGGTCTACCATCAGTTTTCTCTGATACAAAGCAGAACACCCACTCTTCCTCTGTGCAAGACTGACAGATATACAAGAGCGTATTTCATAAATTCATTAGCTGAGGAATTTACTCAGATGGCATCTTCACTCTGCTGGCTGTCCATACAAAAATTGTTCCACCTTGCTTCAGGAGGAAAGATTCAAAGAGCCTTTTCAACATACCATTTCATGAGAGGTGGCCTAAAGCTTCTGTAAGAAGGACTGGATTGTTCTCCATTCTGCAAAACTGTGCTCCTGAATCCATGCTTGGTTACTGGCAGTAATTAGCTAGTTTGGCATTTGCTAGATGAAAGGTAGTATCATTTCAGGATTATATTGCTTTGGTAAAGGCTCAGTTGGTTTATAGGCCTGGCAATGGGAGGCCTGGTTGTGTGCAAACCAAGCTGGTTCAAAGCACTCTGACAAGCCCAGTGGCTGTTCAGAAGATTCTGTTGGGTGTGAACATAATACTGACTGCTGTGTCAAATGTACTTTGCATTGTAACAAGCTTTATCAACAGGTAAACAACTGAACACACAGGAAACTGTCCTTTATCTCTCTGTATGTAGGCTCTTCTTAGCAGTCACTGAAGTGTGCACAGATAAGCCTGCCTTAGCCACCATGTAGATCTCTCCTCTAAAGTGGAGTTTTAAATTTCAGCTGATTCCATCTCATAACAGATATTTGTTATTAATTGTCAAAACGTAATATTATATGTACATTTCTACCTCTTTAATGTGCAAGGTAACAGTGGTCTTCTTTCTTTCCTTAGGTCTTCCATACTGACTGTTTTCTGTCTGTGCTAATGGTTAGTTTGCATTCACTCATTCACACTTCTGCTTTTTTTTTATCAGTAAATATTAAAAATACAAGAGCAGCTTTGAAAGTAATGCCTCCTATTTTGTTACGTTGACCCACAATGTCAGAGACGCATGTTGTTTTGGCAGCAAATGTTGAACTTCCCTGCTAATATTCCATTACATTTGATTGCCGTGTGACAAACGGCAACAGAAAGGCAGTCTGACAAAATGGTACCTGGCATGAAAGTGTGAATGAAGCAAAGGTGTGTCGCTGAATTCCTCCATGCAGAAAAAAATTACACCAATTGACATGTATCAACTCTTGCTGAATGTTTATGGAAACCAAGCAGTAGACATTAGCATAGTGAGGCAATGGGTGGTGCATTTCAGCAGTGGCAACAGTGATATGAAAGACAAGCCACATTTTGTGTGGTACATGGCTGTCACACCATGGAATGAAGAGCATCTTGATCAGCTCATCTGTGCAAATTGGCAGATTACAACCAGGAAAATGCGTATGGAGCTGGATATTGGCTTCAACGTGTTGGAAATGATAGTTGCAACTTTGGAATATAGCAACGTTTATGTCAGGCGGGTCACACAAATGCTCACACAGGAAAAGGAAGAACACTGTTGGCAAGTTTGTCAGAACCTATTGAACTGATGTGGGGCTGAAGATGACAGTTTCCTGGATCACATCATTACCAGTGACATGAAGTGATGTCACCACTATAAGCCAGAGTCAAAACGCAGTCCATGGAGTGGCAAAGTGTGAATTCCTCACGCACTGTCTTTTGGGTCAGAAAAGGGGTGATCCTTCTGGATTTCCTGGAACCTGGACAAACCATCAACTCTGATCACTCCACCACGACTAAGCTGAAGGCTTGAACTTCCAAAGTCCAGCCAAAGAAGAAGAAAACCTTTCTCTTGCAATGTGATAACACCAGGCTGCAGTTTGAAGACATGGAGCACATCGCCAGTCTTGGCTGGACTGTACTATCACACACACTGTATTGTCCAGATTTGATGCCTTCTGACTTCCATCTTTTTGGGTCAATGAAAAATGGACTGCAACATTTTCCTAGCAGCAATGTTGTCAAAGCAGCTGTGAAACAACTGGTCACCTCCACTGGTGCAGGTTTTTATGAGCATGACATGCATACTCTTGTTCTGGTAAAAATGCTGAGTTAATGGTGGTGACTCTGTTGAAAAAATAGCATTTTGTAGCTGTGAATTGTCTCTATCAAATAGGGTTATTATGCTCTTTGTAGTTGTTGTAGTTTCCATGGAAATAAATAGGTGGTATTACTTTCAGAGTGACCTATGTAAAACAGTACCAGCCTCATTCCTAGAACACTCCTTGATAAACTTGTACTCCTGAAGGGCAGTTGCGTGTATCACCTCCCAGTTGTGTTATCCAAAGTAACCAAATCCGGTACACAAGGAAGCTGTGGAGACAGGTGGTAGTGAAGAACAGCATGGGAGTGCAGGTGAGGAGGTCAATGTGAGGGGACTTGCCAAGAGCTGCACTCAAAGTGAGCAGTTCCTGTCAGATATAAGCACTTCCACCTCCACTTTATCCTGAGGGCTCTTTCTGTGTTGCAGAAGGGACTGTGCTGCTTGGACTGGGAACTTGGGAGCACCAGCAGCACTGCTGGAAGAGGGTGTACACCTCACAGCACAGGAATGTCTGACTGTTTTTAAAGTTTCCACAGAGGCAGGTTTTCAGAACAGATGCTGCTTTCTGCTGGTTGAGACCTAAACATTGCTGTATTGTGCTCTTGCATGAGAACCTGTATGCGACATGGGGCAGGAGTATGTTTGTTTGCCTTATTCTCATTTTTGGAGAAGAGAACTGTGCCAAAATAAACAAATGGTGAGCAGCTAGTAAGATTTAAAAGCATTTTTTTATAATCTATGTACTTTAAAGTGTCGGTGATAAAAGTTTAATGTGCATATAGGCATACACTCCCTTCTCGTTTGCTCTTTTATGGTTTTTATAACAGTTTTCCTTTATGGAAACCATTAGCATTAGAAGTGTGTGAGTAAAATTTTACTCTGCTTGAAGAATTTTAATTTGTGTTGAAAAACAAAAGAAACTAAACATACTGTATATGAAAATGCTGTCTCTCTGATTCCAGTATTATTTAATACCATGTTTAATCCTTCAAATCCTGTTGGAGTTCACTGTTAACCAAAATTGTCCATTTACACTCTAGGACAACTTTTTTGAAATTCAAACCTGAACTTCATCCCAGACTACGGGAAAACATCTATCCACATCCGAAGAGGATTAAATGCAAGCTCTCCAAAGCTTCGTCTATCTACTAGCAACCTTAAAAAGCCTGTCTCTGCAGTGTCTAGACACTGAGATAACCCTCCCAATGGAAGCAGATGGCAAAGACCCCTCCACATCATGGATTTGCATAAAAGATATAATGACACAAGGTCAAATTAACAGTCTCTTGGCAGAGCTTTTCACAGAAAAAAGTACACTACCATATCTGCTATGTTTAGTTGTATGCAACAGGAGCAAGTTAATCATTTTTTTTCCTTAATTTACTCACACTAAAGATTGATAAACCTGAGCCCAGACACTAGCAGTAAATAAAACCTAGAAAAAGAAAAGAAAAAAAAAAAAGTCACGGAAGGATCTCCTGAGCAGATTTACATTTCAAGAAAAATAAAGGAAACTGAAGATCCAAAACCTAATGCATTTCTTTCATATAAACACACATAGGGATGTTTTTATTCCAGTGAAAGAACTCTTCCTGGATACGGGATGCAAGAGGAGTCAGAGTTCCATTTAGGACCTAGTAATAACAAAATTTAAGACGTTAGTGAGACAAGATGTGAACAGAGTAGGGTGATTTATAGTCTTAGATCCTAAATACTCTGAAACTCATGCAAGATCCCATTGACTCTAACAAAATCTGACTGAGAGCAGCTCTTGGGACTTTGCCTTCCATCTCCCTAGCTGAGCACAGTCTTTCAGTCAGAATCCTCAATATATACACAGGAAAAAGATCTCATGATCTTTATGTCTCTTTTTCATATTCACAAATTTCCATTCACCTCACTGACTCGACCCTGGGTCATAGTTTGGATTCATTCTTGGCAGTGTTCAACAGGACACTCCTGTGACATTGACTGTGGTGATTTAAAAACTTTTCCTTGGAGTCAAAGACAGGTTTCTCAGGCTCTGCAACACAATAAAACAGAAAAAGATATATCTAGGAGTCAAGAGAATATCAGATATATTTACTCAATGCTTAGCTACTTCT
The DNA here is from genome assembly GCA_016647715.1 of Pavo muticus. NCBI lineage: Eukaryota > Metazoa > Chordata > Aves > Galliformes > Phasianidae > Pavo > Pavo muticus. Next base: position 396,217 of record JACDJE010000250.1, on the reverse strand, counting down.
ATGTTTATAGTGAGTAAACGTGGCTGGAAGTGATAGTTCCCATCCAGTAAAATGGACAATTCTGGAGATAAGTAGCAATTCTTAGGCTTGATCTTTATGAAAAATTGAATGTGTAATAGTTGAATGAAATGGCACTCAGGCAACTTATTTCCCAAAGTAGGTTCCTATATGAAAAATATCTATCTTGTAGAACTGAGAGCAGGACAGATTCTTCTGTACCATGAGGGAGGTGGCATCCAGTGCTCTGTAGCCTCTCATAAGACTTCATTTTAGGTGGGAGTGATCCAAATTGGAATTGGTGTAGAGAAGGGCTTCTAGAGAGTGGACTAGATTAATAGTGAATAAAAGCTGACCAAAAAGCATGATTTGCTTGGCCTGTCAAAATAAAAGACAGGAGATGTGACAGTTGATTTAAATAAATGAAGGCTGCTCTGAAATTAATGCCTCCTATGTTACAGTGTTGGCCCTCAATGTCAGATGCAGATGTTGCTGGTATCACAGTAGAGTTTGAACCTTCTCACCAATATTCTGTTACATTTTGTTGTTGTGCAACACATGGCAGCAGAGGGACAGTCTGACAAAATGGCGACTGACATGGAAGTGTGTATGAAACAAAGGGGTGTCACTGAATTTCTCCATGCGGAAAAAATGGCACCCACTGACATTCATCAACACTTGTGAATGTTGATAGAGACCAAACAGTGGATGTGAAAGGCAGTGGGTGGTGCATTTCAGCAGTGGCGACAGCAACAGCGGGTCACTTCTGCTAGTACAGATCTTTATGAGCGTGGCATGCAGGCTCCTGTTTCGCATTGCTGGCAAAAATGCAAAACTAATGGTGGTGATTATGTTGAAAAATATTGCTTTGTAGATGAGAATGTGATCTTTCAGTGTTACCGTTGTCTTTGTATCGGTTATAGTTCCTGTGGAAATAAATAGGAGGCATTACTTTCAAAGCAATCTGCATATTAGTAGGGAAGATAACTATGGTCAAGAATAATTTTCAGAGTCACAGGCAATACTGGCATGATAGCATGCATAATGTATTTGTGGATGCATGTAGCCTCAATACTAGAAAAAAGCTACAAGATCTCAGAGCAGATGTAGTTTGGAGCAGTCTTCCAGAAGTAAAAAGACCCAGATCTCCAACCTAGTGACTTTTGAAGTTGAACTGTACCAGCTGATAAAAGAAATTATGTGAATGCCTTGTGTCTTCCTAAATCAAACCCTGTATGTCTCATTTCCCTTTCAGTAAAAGTAGCTTACAGTTACTCCCCTTCTTAAGACAGTGTTCATAAGGCAAGGATATAAAAGCATCTGAAGTAGACATTTACTTTGTTGGAAGGACATATTGTAACGCATTTGAGAGAACAGTTACTGAAATATCTGATAAAGACTTTTCTGAAGATGCTCTTTGGGGTAAGATAAGAGGGAAGTGAAGACTGTTTTTATATGTATGATGAGAGACGTAGTGCCAACACCGGAATAGATGATGTGTCACAACGAAATAATTTTTGTAATTTATTGTAAGTGCATGTAGAAGTTGATTCTTGGACTCATATAAATAAATATCCCAGGGATTCTTTTCCAACAACAAAATATAAAAAAACCTGTGTATCACACATTTTTAATTTTGTGTAATATATTTTCAAAATACTTTGTTAAGCAACTGAAAAGAGATATTTTTTCCATGGATAGCATTTTGAAGGATAAAAGAGTCTCCCTATCAGACAGGGAAGCATCAACCTATTAGCAGAGCACTTTCAGAAGCACAGAGCTGAAGAGAAATTTTTCTCACACATTTTTCCTATCTAGACTGACCTCCCCTACCCTTTCCCCCAGTCAACACAGTATATCTACATTTCATTCTTTTTCTTACAGATGTAAAAACATGGTTGAGTCCTCCAAGATTAAAGATGGGGCAAGTCTCATGTCTTTTACCAGCCAGACACTCTATGTGGGATAAAACCTGATATTCTCATATATATATACATATATATACATTCTCATATTCTACATTTGGATGATGCTTTCTTAAAAAGTAATTACAGGTTTTACCTGAGCTGCAGTTCACTAATCACCACGTGAACACACAAATCGCTTAATAGAATGAAAAAGCTAAAGGAAAAACCCAAACAAATAGGCAAAGCAGATGTAAGAAAACTAAAGGACAAAATGAAGCCATTCCCTGGATTAACCAAAAATCCATGAAGAAAACTAAGAAATCACACATCTCAGTCTAGTGCCTAAAATAAAACATATTTTTACTTTGCGTGTGTCCCAATTATTTATTAAACCGCATTTATAGCTGTGTGCAACATACATGTAACATTCCTTACCAGCCAGATACCATAAATGTTTATTTCTCCTTCAATCTAAATAAATCCTAATAATTTATCAATTTATTTTAATTTCTACATTTGAATGATAGAAGATTAGGATCTTTAACAAACTAAGCAGTTTAAAATCCACTCTCAAATGACACTATCCAACCTTTCCCTTAGTTTAAGAACTCTGTCACTAGGACCTCTATAAAAGAAAGGCAAATAGGTAATAGAAGACATCTTTTGTCTTATTTTCTTTATAATATAGAATATAAGAGGAGAAGATTATCAGTATTTTGGCAGCTCTGAGATAAAATTGGGGAATAAAGCAAAGAAACTAGTTATTCTGTAAAAGAGAATGTATTGGTAAAATAGTGCCTGCCTCCAAGTTTCTGGAATAATAATGTTTCAATTATTGGCATAAAAAGTATTATGTAAGTAGAGCATGCTTAGGTAAATTGAGATAGTATAAGAAATACAAAATTCACATTTAATCTAATGACATACTCAGAAAAGACCAATCTGGAATTGCATTAGTTTAGTCATGCCCATGTGAAATAGGAGTTGCTTTGCGGTGGGAATCTACTGTCACATAGATTTACTCCTTATGGTGCAAGAAAAATAGCAAACTTTTGATTTTTATGTTCTTGAAGAAAATATTTTCTAATCTAGAAATTTTTCGTAATCAAGACATCAGGACATAAGATAGATTGAGAGAAAACCAACAGTATGAGGAAGGTATGTCTGTGTGCACTAACATGCAACAGCTCCCTCAAAAGGAACACAATCCCTCAGGGTTAAAAAATAAATAACAGCAGCAACAAACAGTTACAAAGTTCTGGGAATACGAAAAAAAAAAAAAAGGGCAAGATTATCAAGGGAACATACCTTCAAAGCATGCCTGTTGAAATGTGCTATTTCCAAAGAGACACGTGGAAGGGAGGAGTGGAAGCAGCCGAGAGACTGGTAACAAATCAACAAAGGGCAGGCTTTTGAAATGTACTGCTTTTCCTAGTGGTAGCTACTTGTCAGCTGTGGGTTGGAAATGGCAGTAAGTCACACCAGGAAGCCATTCCTCCATCTGCACAGTTAACACCAGCATGTATAGATGCAGGTACATGGCAGGACCGTAATGGTTGGGAGCATCAGCATCAGGGGCTTGAAACAAAGACACCTCCAGTGCCTCTGGAGGTAGTGAAAGCTCATTTCTGCAAGAGTTACAAAAATAATCAAGTTTTCCATGTTTTCCACAGATGCTCATCTGCTCATCATGCCAGACACGCAGGGAGAAAGGATGTGCAAACACATGGCTCTGTGTTAGAGCAGAGCTGAGACTGCAATGGCAAAGAATATCATATGAAAGATGGCATGCTGTGGTGTTATGCTAAATCATTTCTCTTCTCCAGGAGACTGAAGAGACCCTTCAGAAACTGGGCTACATTTCTTCTTAGTTTCTTCTCATTAATCTCAATTTATTGAGATATATCTGGTAATATGTCCACGTGGTGCTTTATTTAGGCAAGCTGGCACTGGTAACTGCCAAAGAGCTTGCTTTCTCACCCTTTCCTTCACAGGATGTGGCCTTGAAATGTTTGACAGTGGCATTTGTCTTTAGGATTGGTACAGAAGGCTCAGTATTAGGGACAGTATTGGGTGACAGCGATGGGAAGATGAAGATAACCATAGTGTCTTGCAGGGGTAGTTCACCATTCAAAATGTGCCTATATCCTCAGCACAAGTAGTTTTACTTGGAGTAGAAGGAAGGAGAAAGGGAGTGTGGAATCTTGAAATAGCTGTACCTACTGTCTTAGCACAGTTTTAGCTCCACTATCATCTTGTGAAATGTTTTTCATGAAAGATATAATGAGACTCACATTACTGCTTCACTGCTTCACTGCTTGTGGTGCACCGTGATGTCAGTAGCAGTAAGGGCTGAGACAGAGCTGTGCTCTCCTAACACAGAGATGGAAAGAAAGATGAGAATGAGGGGTGGTGGTGAAATGGGAAAGAAATCATGTAAATTCTCTCTTATAACTGTAAAAATTGTACATAATTTGATCCTTTCTGAAGAGTTTTTTCTAATATCTAAAAAGAGGGATAATCTTCAGCTCAGCTTTGAGAGGATTAGCTATCTTTTCCATTCAGATGGAGAGTGACAACTCACGCTTCACAAGTCTCCCAGTAGCTAGTCTCTAATAACTTCAGTAAGGTTAAAAATTATCCTACAAAATTGCCCGAGACTTGAACTGGCAACCCATTTTACTGCTGGGAGGTGACTGTTAAACAATCTGCGTCTATTGGCATGCAGCTCCGTGTGCAAACCCCTTCCCCCACAACGGGTATGTAAAATCGCGTGGCATGTTCAGACACACTGATTGATTACTTATATTTGTATCCTGCCTGTGTTCATTACCTCCGATACCAGAGGATATATGAAGTGTGTCCTTCAAGGCAACATCCAGTGCAGCTTGGCACTATGAACAGAAATAGGTCACTGGTACCTGTGACTTTGTCAAAGGCAGATGAGGTCAAACAGTATAAATTCAGGCTTTAAATCAAAGCCATAAGGAAGATATTTATCATTGCTGCTTTGGGCTTCTCTGCGATATGTCCTGGTTCAAAACCTGCTTTTGAGATATCCCAGATGTGAGCATAAGCTGTGCATTGTTCAGTCTTGATCACTTTGCTTCAGAAAGCCATTAGCAAGAACATTTGGAGGGAATGTGCAATTCAGGCATGTGATCTGCAAGAGGCAGAGATGACATTATATAGATAATTGTTTTATTTAAAGAGATTTGATTTATTTAGAGAGATTTTCTGTAAGACATACTAATTATTAGTGACGGTGTGACTGACATTGGTTTGCTCTCATTAGCTGGAAAGATCATAGCTTGATTTTGAACAAACAGGCCAGTGTTTCACTATGGCAAACCCATGAATGCAGACACCTCACATGATCAATGTCTTTTCTACAGGCTGAAATCAGTATGTTGATTTCTTATCTCCATTCTGACACTTCTGAGATTTCTGTTCACCATGGGCTCATTCCACATCTGACTTATCTCTGTAAGACCAACTCCCTCAGCACCAGAGTATGCTTGAGGCTGACACTTACAAAATAGCAATCAAGCTGATAAACCATCTGAGTTTTGGTGACTGTGGCTTCCTCCATCCTTTCAGATTTTAAGTCATCTTCCCAATGGACATAGAAGAACAGAAAAGAACACAGTACAGCTCCAGTGAACCTCATCATTTCTGAGTATCCAGAGGTAGGAATCTGCCTGCAGGGAATATTATTTGATAGCACCACAGACTATCATAGATCATGACAAATGGGAACAATTCTCAGAATATTTACTGTATTTTATTACTACTGGTGCATGTTTGCAAAAAGTCTATATGTGGTTCTCAAACCTGCAAGCAAGTATATGTTAACAAGGATGTGGTCACATCCTTGCGCTCATGTCAGTCCAGGTCCAGGTCTAGGATTATAGACAAGGGATGAGCTATGCCCTTTAAAATATTGGCTGTCATTAAGCGATTCCTCTGAGAACAGTTTGCTATAAACAGTACTCAACTGCATTTTAATGTGGAACTGGATTTCAAAACAAATTTGGAGGATTTTTGAATTCAAGCTTTTTGTTTTGTTTTATACCCAATTTTTAATTATGGACCATAAAGAAGGACCTATTTTTCTTGCCTATTTCCAGGATAAAAACAAGCCAGCACTGTTTATTTCTGAAATGTGGTTAGCAAAGGAGATTGCAAAAGCAAAAGAGGACAAATTAAACACAATCACTTGCCCCAGGTGGATTCTTTGTCTTCTGTTAGAATGCAGTGGAGCTGGGTAACACATCTTTGTGGCATCAATAATTTTAGCATTGATTAGAGCTAAAATGTCAGTAGTAATTGCACAATAATAGTCTACAAAATTAGGCTAAAGTGAACTGAGTATGCAAGCTTTATACAAGCTCCTAAAGTTGTATAGGTACAACAAAATATTTCCATATGCCCTTGTAATTCTTGGTATAAATGAAGACAGGCTCATAGTACATGGCTGGCCAAGCCTGAAGCAGCAAAATACTGTTTGCTTGCCTATGAGTGCAGAAAAAGTTATGTTTTGAAAATTTTAGCCTGAAATTAATTTTATTCATTTAAAAAAGCAATTTTTCTGTCTCAGTTTATGACACCTTTTAATGTTTCTCCTGAATATTACATTTTTAGAAGAAACTTTTTCCTTGTGCGAAAGTTCCAATAGTTGAGTGAGAGCTTCAGTGGTAAATCTCCTGTGTAAATGTGTATGGATGCCAGCTGCCCTCAGGAGATCTCTTTCTAGTAGTTAATAGGATGCTGTGGGTACGGACATTGGCTGCTATTCCTAGCTATCTAAGTAGTCTGTTGTGAGTGAAGAAAAACCCACTCAAATGCTCTGTTTCTCAGTTTACTTATAACAGCCAAAGAACATTTCCTTTTGTTGGGGCTGCGTAAGCACCTGGAAAATTCATAGTAAAACCTCCAGCTTGAAAAATATCTTTGTTGGGCTTTGCTGTACTGTCATAAGAAATATTGGGGCTTCACATTTTTGACCTAAAGATTATTATGACCTAATAGATGTGAGGATAGTGCAAACTAATCTCTAACTAGAAGAGTTACAATATGACTTTGTACCATCTTAGGATAGATTAAGAAGGAACTTCTAAGAACTGATATTTTTTCCTAAGGGAACAAACCAACTGAGGCTGAAAACACACCGAATGCAGTCGGCAATATTCTAAAAAGGTATTGCTTATTGCATCTCTCTTTTTAATTAAAAGGAATGTCAGACATTTCTGAAAAGACAGTGGGTGAGTTGTCAAAAGCAACAAAGACAGAAAATAATTTCAGAAAGAAGGCAAGTCTATGTAAATTATAACACCCATTCTTTTCTATGTTAAACCACAGCTGTGAACATTTCAGGTGACTTTTCTATGGCATTTTAAAATGAAATATGATTCTCTTGTTCATTCTCTGGCAATATGCCCTGAAATATTCCATTAAGTGTTTTCAATTACGTGCCAGTCCCAATAGGATCTCACTAAGAGGTTTTAAAAAGGAATCTTATCTAGTACTTTATCTAATGCAGTCTGAATGCTATCAGTGTTTCAATAAATAAAGGTAAATTAAGTTATACATATGAAAAAAAAGAGTTGTAGATCTGAATCAATAGACTGGGTAGCAGCTGAGGACTGTGCACATAGGCACACTTCTTAAAAAAAGGTTTCAGAACTTGGCACTGGAGCAATGTTTTATTTAATATCTCATTTTCACTGACTTATATCACAGCCTATTTCAGGAATAAAACCAAAATGAAACCTAAACTACATTATTATTTCTGAAAGCTTAGATGAATGTATTTTTGAAACATATGGAGGTACATTATCCGTATTATGACAGCAATTACTGGAAGAGGCTGCTGAGAGATGCAAGTTGAAGCACACTTGAATGCTTGGCTTTTACTTTACCAGAGTAGATGTATAGAGTATATATTTCTGTTCCTCTGCATGGGCACAAGGCAATGTGAGGGCCATTTATATTTCTACTAGTAAAGCTGATCGTGTTATTCACCCTAGATAATTTATTGGACAAATTTATCCCATTCACTTAAACATTTGAGCACATAAATAATTTTACTGATATATGAAGTCTCATATTTCAGCAAAGAAAACCTCTTTATTAATGTAAAGTGTTAGCAAGATCAGAGTTTTGGACCTTTTTTTATTTCTTACTCCAAGCAACTCATGGTAAGAATCATAGAATCGTAGAACCATAGAATGGCTTGGGTTAGAAAGGACCTTAAAGATCACCTAGTTCCAATTACCCTGCCATAGGCAGAGTTGCCAGCCACTAGATGAGGCTGCCCAGGATCCCATCCAACCTTGCCTTGAATGCCTCCAGTGATGGGGCATCTACAGCTTATCTGGACAGCTTGTGCCAGTGCCTCACCACCCTCTGAGTAAAGAATTTCTGCCTAATATCTAACCTAAATCTCCCTCCTCTTAACTTAAAACAATTCCCCCTTGTCCTATCAGTATCAGTCTGTTTAAAAAATTGGTCTCTCTCCGCAATGAGGTCTCTCTGGTGCCTTCTCTTCTCCAGACTGAACAAGACCAGCTACCTCAGCTTTTCGTCATAAAAGGTGCTCCAGCTCTTTGATCATCATTGTGGCCCTCCTTTGGTACTGCTCCAACAACTCCATGTATTTCTCATGCTGGTGACTCCAGACTTGGATGCAGTACTCCAGATGGAGCCTTGCGAGGACAAAACAGAGGGGAACAAAAACATCCCTCTTCCTGTTGGCCACCTCTCTTTTGATACAACCCGGAATATAGCTGGCCTTTTTGGCTGCAAGTGCATACTGATAGCTTGCATTCATCCTTTCATTCACCAGGACCCCCAAGTCCTTCTCTGTAGGGACACCCTCGAGGAGTTCTCCATTCTGTTTATATTTCTGGGATTGCTCTGACCCAAGTGCAACACCTTGCACTTGACCATGTTGAATAAGTGTCCTGTTTAGCTTGACTAGGTGTTTGGTTCTATTGATGGCTACAACTGAGGTGTGGGGGAGCTTGTAATACAGCATTACTTCTGTTCTCTGACTGGAACATAAAACACGAGCAAGAATTCACATTAGAATGATTCTTTTTAATTTCCTGGAGTGTGTTCAGAGAAGGGCAACGAAGCTGGTGAAGGGACTGGAGCACAAGCTTTCTGAGAAGCAGCTGAGGGAACTGGGATTATTTAGTCTGGAGGAGGCTCAGGGGAGACCTTTTTGCTCTCTACAACTACCTGAAGGGAGGTTGTGTTGAGGTGAGGGTTAGCCTCTTCTCCCATGTAATTAGCATTAAGACTAGAGGGAAAAAGTGTTCAGGCACTGGAACAGGCTGCCCAGGGAGGTGGTAAGTCATCAATCTTGGAAGTGTTCAAGAAAAGTTTAGATGAGGGACATGGTTTAGTGGGAAATATTGGTGATAGGAGGACAATTGGACTAGATAGTCTTGAAGATCTTTTCCAACCTTCGTGATTCTATGATTCTATGATTCTATAATAATCTTCCATAGGAAAAGTGGGAACAAATAAGCCAACTCATTTTCAGACAGATTTAACTGGTTGCAAATGTAGTCGCATGATACAATTGTAGTGGGTGTGTTACAGAATCACAGAATTGTAGGAGTTGAAAGTGACCTCTGGAGATCATCTAGTCCAATCCCCTGTTAAAGCAGTTTCCCTAAAGCAGATTGCACAGGACAGCATTTGGATGGGTTTTTAATATCTCCAGAGGAGACCTCACAACCCCCGTGGGCAGCCTGTTCCAGTGCTCTGTCACCTTCACAGTAAAGAAGTTCTTTCTCATGCTCAGTTGGAACTTCCTATGCTCCAGTTTGTACCCACTGCCCCTTGTCCTATCACTGGGCACTACTGAAAAGTGCTCTGCCCCATCCACTTGGCACCCACCCTTCATATATTTATAAGTACAGTAAGATCCCCTCTCAGTTTTCCCTTCTGCAGGACGAACAGCCCCAGGTCTCTTCTAGGTTCATGATTTATGTCTCTAACGGGATGCTAGGATCAAATTGCTCTCTTCCACCTTTCTCATGGCCTGGCTGTGTTCCCTGATGTGCTCAGTATTCTTTGTCCTGGGAGCACTTAGCCTTCACAGCAAGAAGTTGTGAAAAAACATCATTGTTTTCATATTTAATGATAGCCTAGCTGCTGGGAAATGAAAGTAAAGAGAGGAGAGCTCCATCACTGTCTAATTTGCTTGCTTGCAAGCTTCTCAGCCTCGTGTCGTATTTTAACAAAGATTTATAACGTACTGACTATCTAAGGCCCTAGGGTTGCTAAAAGTAAAGGTTGGGGGAGGGAACAAAAGCTGTTAATAGAAATGTAACATTCCATTATGATAATTAACAGGAAATGTGAAGATTTTTATAAATTGCTTATCTGTTTTAATTATTCTTGAGACATCTGTATTATTAATAGATGGATAAAGAACAGTTAATTGGAAAATAAATGAGAGATCTAAATGTATTTTTCCCCCTGTGTATTTCTAGGGAAGCCTTGATATTAAATCTTGAAATTCCAAATTCTTCTTGTTATATTGTAGAAACGTATAAATTAATCAAACATTCATTACACAAATCAAGACTTGCCAAATCCCCGTTCTGTTGGATTAACTAGTGAAGGGATCTTAATTCTGTGAAAACAGTGGTATTTGCTTCAATTTTTAAAACATTTCCTTTGTCACCACCGTCACCAGCAACGGTGTAGAAAATTCCATTTGTAAGCAACAGTTTTCTGTAAATGATATTTCCAATTTTTTTTCTACCTTTGCATGTTTCACAAATGTGATTTTTTCATACAGATAACAACATGTTTTAAATGTGAATGAAGTGACTCTATTATAGTAGTAATTTTCCATTAAGTCTTCCTGGGAGCCACTACAAAACAAAACTATATGTATATTCCCATTGTATAGATATAGTAATGTGCTATGTGTGTACATTCACACTTCATATTTGAAGAATAAATGCAGAAAACCCAAACAATTAACTGACAGGAATCCAGGGAGATACAATTGAAAAGGTAGGAGGAGAATAAAACTTGAAAAAAATGTAGCAGATACAGAGGTAAATGTCTTTAAATCAAAAGTAGGTCTTAGAGTTTCTGCTCTGCTGCAATTTCATGTTTATTAAAAGGATTTATCCTGGAGTCATCAAAACTGAGACCACTAGCTGTTCAGTTCTCCTCCGTTTATCTTATTGATTTCCAAGTTACGAGGATTACAAAATCCAGCCATGCAAACCCTCCTCCAAAGCTTTTTTCAGACTCCATGAAAAACACATTCTGCAAACAACATGGAGTTTTGTCTTCCTCTCTTTTACTTCAAACCCTCTCTTCCCCTCCAATTTTTTCTTGCACTATGGTGAGCACAGAGCTAAGGTTAATCAGGCAATTTCTTTCTTACACAAACATTATCTTTTTTTTCTTTCTTTCTTTTTCTTTCTTCCTTCCTTCCTTCCTTTCTCTCTTTCTTTCTTTCTTTCTTTCTTTCTTTTTCTTTCTTTCTTTCTTTCTTTCTTTCTTCCTTTCTTTCTTTCTTTCTTTCTTTCTTTCTTTCTTTCTTTCTTTCTTTCTTTCTTTCTTTCTTTCTTTCTTTTTCTTTCTTCCTTCCTTCCTTTCTCTCTCTCTTTCTTTCTTTCTTTCTTTCTTTCTTTCTTTCT
>JACDJE010000250.1:294994-384051 GCA_016647715.1 Pavo muticus | reverse complement strand
CCTTCCTTCCTTCCTTCCTTCCTTCCTTCCTTCCTTCCTTCCTTCCTTCCTTCCTTCCTTCCTTCCTTCCTTCCTTCCTTCCTTCCTTCCTTCCTTCCTTCCTTCCTTCCTTCCTTCCTTCCTTCCTTCCTTCCTTCCTTCCTTCCTTCCTTCCTTCCTTCCTTCCTTCCTTCCTTCCTTCCTTCCTTCCTTCCTTCCTTCAGCTCTTTCTTCCTTCCTTCCTTCCTTCCTTCCTTCCTTCCTTCCTTCCTTCCTTCCTTCCTTCCTTCCTTCCTTCCTTCCTTCCTTCCTTCCTTCCTTCCTTCCTTCCTTCCTTCCTTCCTTCTCCCTCCTTAGAATAGAGAGGGGGTTATATAGAGAAAATCCCCAGAAAAGTAGAGAAATTAACATACAGATTAATGTATATGCATGTATATGCAATGTATGTGGAGCCTATTAACTGCAGAATGCATAATTGCTAATCACTCAAGTGCATGTTCTGCTTTCGGACTGATGTATTCTCAAGCTTTGTTTTAGAAGTATTGTTCCACTGTGGGCTATTTTAAAGAAGAAACCCAGTCACTGGGAAGCTAATTGCTCTTAAAGGAAAGAAGTGCATACAGTTTTTTTTCACAAGTTAGAGGGCATCAGTTAATGCTGAAATGTGAACTTCTCCTGTATTTTCCTATTTATGTTCTAGCTTTAACCTGAGAGACAGTTTGTCTTCCATATGCCTCACTGATTTGAGGCCTATGGATACTAATATGCCTTTTGACTTATACAAGTGGAGAGGGCTCCATGAAGTTGCCAATGTTTGACCTCTACTGAAGAGACTAGTGAAATGAGGAGACCATTTCAGACCTTGTTAGGTCCTGGCTTTTGCAGAGAGGGAGGGCCTCATTGGTCTAGCGGGGGAGAGGGGGAGTCATGTTAAGAAGACTGCATCAAAAGATTTCTTAGGCTGCTTCTGTTTGTTCTCTTCTTAAGGACAAATACCATTACAGTGAGTACATTAATAAAGTCATGGCAAAAGAAACAGCTTCCCTTAGTATGGTGTAACTGAAACCAATTCCTGGGTGTTGAGCACTCATCCTGGAAGTCCTAGGTCACATAACACAATTTTATATTGTTGCTGCAGGTGTTTTGAATTTTATTGGTCAAGCATCAAATTCTGGTTATATTTATTATAACTAAAGTGTGGGAGTCAAGCGGTCCAGGTTCTTTTGAGTGGCATGCAACGACAGGCACAAACTGGAACACAGGAAGTTCCATACAAACTTGAGGAAAATCTTATTTACTTTGAGGGTGAAGGAGCACTGAAATAGGCTATCCAGAGAGATTGTGGAGTCTTCCCCTCTGGAGATATTCAAGACCCACCTGGATGCTTTCCTGTGCAACCTACTGTGGGGAATCTGCTTTAGCAGAGGGGCTGGACTTGATCTCCAGAAATCCCTTCCAATCCCCATGGTTTTGTGATTCTGTGATTACTGTTTTCTTATTTGCTTGATACAGTGACTTATGTAAACCAGTAACAGGAGTGGCTTGAATAAAATGTACAATTAATTTCAGAATAATAAAAAACTTACCATGGGCAATGAAGTAGAAGAATGAAGTCATATTTATGGAAGTTACGTAGTAGGCATTCCTCTCACTAGCACACCTATTAGACTCTAATAGATGTTTTTCCATGTATGTTGTTTGTGTAGCAATAAAGAGATCATTTCTGTAAACTGAAATCTGGTAAAAAGATTTACTAGGCCCAGTTCTTTCATAGGACTGTTACTGATCATTATTTACCACTTTTTTTTATGAGATGAACTCCTTTAAATTCCAGGAAAGAATAACAAAGCTATACATCTTTTATATGACTTGAAAATTTATATGAACAAGTGAATGTATTTCTTTCCAGTGTTCCCAAAGTAAACTTCTTGGCAGTATCTGACAGATTTTTGTAATAGAAGCATAATGGGATTTGGAGTCTGTTCTCAGGGAAAAATTGCACTCCTATCTCCTCAGTGTTTGAGTACAGAGTAAATCTTCATTAGAAGAAGTCCTTTCCCTGCATCCCATAGGTTGATGGAGCCAGAGGTGAGTGACAGTCACCCTGATAGGACCATCCTTTCGTAATGATTGAAAGCTTACCTAAAACAACCTATGGCAGATGCGCAGATTTCCTTCTCCTTTCTGTTCATTTGGGTGCATTCATGTGGTGGTATGCTCCCCGACTGCAGACCCGTAGCAGAAAAGAAGACTGACTCACACAAGCCATTTGACATGACTCATGTCTGTAGGTGAAAAGACATGATGTAACACCTGTTTGAACTGCTCCACTGTGCTTGGTTTTGTGAGTGAAGAAGTTAGATCTATAAAAGAGGCACCCAAGAATCCCCTATGTACACTGCTTTAACCAGTGGATGGAGTTAACACTTGGAGGAAACCTGGCTTTTCCTAACCCATGTGGCATTAGAGCTTGAAAAAATGAGCATGATCAAAGCAGTGTGATAGAAGGAGAGCCTCTTTTTCATGGTATTTCTGTATGCTTAATGCATTCATAGGCACCACTTTTTGACAACACCGTGTGGTTTAATAGACAGTGCAAAACAGAAGATGTATGCACAGATCAAACGCAGTAAGTGAGATGCATTAGAATATTGTTATTTAATTATGTCCAAAGCATCTGAGCAAGAAAGCAAAATTAAGATTGTAATTTAATGGAGTAGTGATAGATGGATTACCTAGCTAGAAACTTGAATTAAAAAAATGCAAATAAGTGGGAGATTTGAATAGCGGTTTATGAAACTATCATCTTCCTTTTTTCCATGTGGGTACTTTTTGTTTGCCTATCTGCCTTTTTGCAGTGTTGGCCTAATTATTTTTATTCCCATGAGTAAGGTGCAGTGAATGCACACAGGATATAGAACAGCCCAAGTGCATGTTTGCTTGTGCATAGAGATATACATGAATTCACTCATGTATACATATTTATGACCTCTTTATGTTGTGTTTATGTGCATACACATACGCATGCACTCAGAATATCCAATACTTTAAGCCACTGGAGATTTGTTTTAAGCACATGTATTTCCAGAATGCTTCCTTCAGCTATCAGCAGCTGTACAAATAAGCCTTCCTATCCCTGCTCTGTTGCGATAAAGCTGCCCTGCCATCACTGACCTGAAATCTCAGCAAACTGATGAGTAGATCTTGTTTCTGATGTGCATTTTGATGAGCCATCAATATAAATCCAATCTGGGTTGCAAGCTAGCTGATGCGTGGCTGGCCTCCTGTTTCTTATTTAACAAAACCATGTTTTTCTCATTCCATATACCAAGTTATTTTACAGGTCTCTGTTTCACCTAAATTCAAAACCAAAATATACTTCAGCTGATAAGAGGAATCTGTACACAAGAGCAAGTGAAAAGAAAGAGCTGCACACGTTTTCAGCCATAATTTAATACACAGATGGTAACGATAGGTGTTGGTTGCAAGAAATGAGTTGTTCAGGAGATCTGCTTGGCTGAATTTTGATTTTGTTTCCAGCAGACCTCCTCACATGGTATTGTTTATGCAAATACACCCTCTTTTCAGAAAGCGTCTGGCTTCAGAAAAACCCTGGCAGTCGAGCACAAAAGCTAAGTTGTACAGCAGCTAGCGGACCTGAAAAGAGAGGCTGAATGGAGCAATGGATGCAATATGCAGACAGCCAGATAAACAGAAGAACCATTCTTTTTCTGGTTACCAGTGGTGTGTGGAGAAGGCAGCCTACCCCAGAGGGAGAAAGAAAAGGCCCTGAGAGGGGGGTAACTACCCTGCTTCTATTGAAAAACAGAAAAAGCTAAAGGGGGCCAGAGCCAAGCATTACAGACGCTACTATGGTTAAGACATAAAATTGCCTTAACTCACATATAGGACCTTTTATGGTGTTGCTAACTTTGCCAAGAGAAAATTAACCAAAAAGCAAATCTAATTTGCTTGTAGGTAGGAAAGATGAAAATGAGGAAAGTGGAGCAACTCTTACAGTAACTTTCTAATCTCCAGGAATGAATGAAGATGTTTTCTTTTTACTATTAGCTTTGGTAAATAAGGACCTTGGCAAACGTTTTCTCAGCAGCAAATGTTTAGATGGGATGTACAAAAATAACTTACATTCAGTTACATACAGGCAGAAAGAACAAGTGAGCACTAGTAAAATAATTTTCACTACAGAATATGTTCATAATAGGGAATACTAATTTATTTTTTTTTCCATATATGTATTATTCACCCAGCAAGTGTAGAAGTTAAAAAGCTAAGTAGAACCCAACTACTTCCTAGTGAAAAAAGAAAACGAAACATTTATTAGCACACTTTGGTAATTCCAGCTTTCCCCCATTATTTAATAAAGCCACTAATGTCAGTGCCAAATGTCATTGTATATTTTCTTAAATATTTGAAATTATACTTCACAAAACAGAGCAACATTAAAAAAATGTTAGTGTTAGTTTTCTAATGCATTCACATTTTTACACATCTTTCCCCAAGTGCTATACGTAAGTACAGCAGGTGTATTTAGTACACAGAACACATACAACCTCAGAAACTTCCAATACTGTGCTGTGTGCATAATTGCAAATTCAACTTGCAGGTGCATTAATCTGTTCTGCTTGCTTCATTCAAAGGGTTTCATATGTTATGAAGAAAGCATCAGGTCTGTTAAGTGAAATTTTTGTCAGGTCATTCCTATGTTGAATATATGAATAATGTATTTTTAATTTCATTAGTTCTGGATGCTCATCTTTTAAGTGAAAGAACAAGCCTAGAATGGTTGCCTTAAAAACAGTTTAAGAAAGCATCTTAAGTTGCAATTGTGCAAAATCTGGTCATTAATTCAACTTTATATCTTACTATTTTTTTGGTTTTTTTGCCAGAAAATCTGAAAACTGAGTACATGAGAGGGTGGCATCATCTGCATTTCAGTGGCCTGCCTTCAACACAAAAGCTATCATCTTATCTCTTTTTGTACCCCTACAGGAACAGTAGCTGACACAAGGCATTTTTTGGAGGGTTGTGTGTTGGATTGAGGGGTTGTTTGCCATCTGCCATCAGCCTTTAGTTTGCATATCAATAAAAATAATAATAATAAACTAATTTCAGGCATATATGATATAGTTAATGTGGAAGGCCTATTGTTAGAGGAAAAACAGTATATTCTTATCAGTAGCTTTAAACTGCTATTCATCATTTCTAAAGGGCAATTATTTGGAACCTATTAAACTGGAATTCATAATACCCCTTGCATGCTGAATTTTAAATAGAAATCTGTATTTAGATGAAGGAATACATTAGTATAAATAATTAGAGCACTGAAAATCCATGACTTCATTTTTCACTCACATTTTCTTTTGCAAAGGATATGAAGTACCAAGGATCTGAGCACTTAAAGGAAACTTCCCAAGTTTCCTTTGAGGGGGGGGGAGATTTGGATAACAGCATGTTCAACTGTGTAATCACTTTCTTTCAGTTACTGCAAACTTCTCCTGAGAAACTAAACTGTTAAGGAAAATTGTTTCAGTAAGCAAACATAGGATATATAGTAAAGTTGGCAATCAGACAAGCCATAGATGGATGTGTCTGTATTTAGCTGTTGGGCAGTTTAGAGGTAAAGGACTTGATTCCAAAATGTTTGTTGAGGATAGCTAGTAAACCAGTCAAAGGACAGGGGAAAGGCATTTTGTGTCAAATGTCTTGTAATGGTTGTTGAATTTCAATGTGCTCATTATTCAGAATTGTTTTTACAAAGCTGGATATCAACAAGTAAAAGTAACGGATTAAAAAATGTGATAGAAAGTGACAAGAGGACTAGAGAATAGAAACTGTTTAACAACTCAGTAAATGTTCAGAATCTCTCATTAGGAGGTTCACAAGTAAAGCAAGTGAAAAATCCAAGACCCAAGAGACACAGATAAATATCACTATCATATACTGCACATATTTTCACAGTAAATGTGGTTTGAGATGTAGAAGAGTGCACACATAGCATATGGATATCTTGCATCTGCCTTGAAATGGTGCGAACATCAATCATTCCAGCAATCTCACAGTTAAACATCACTTCTTACAGGAAGCTGTTCAGCATATGAGTACATAAGCATATGTGTATGCATACACATACACACACACCTTCGTACCAAGAAATTTTCCAGCAAGAGAATTAGTCCACTGAATTTGATTTACAGTGAACAACTAACCAACAGCATGAGCATATGAGCTCCATAGATGCTGCTGTATAAGATCCTGCTATTTGTTAATTTACAGCCACAATAACATGTCTATTTGGAAGTAAAGATCATGCTTCAGTCTGATGCTTTCTTGGTTGTTACTCTGTTTCTGCAGAAACAGAAATTACAGACTAATAGGGAGATATTAAATGAATTCTCTGCACTACCCCCTGCAGCACTGTGGAGAGGATGCCCTGGGTGGGCATGATTTTACCAGACCTCCCACACAGAGGTCAGGAAGACTGCCAGCCCCTTGGAGTGTTTTAGTGTAGAGGGTAGAATGGGCTGTAGCTGGGAAAAAAATACATATATTTTCTCTGAGAAAAGCAGGCAGTTAATTTTTGACAAGTAATTTTATTGCCTTGTTAATATAGCTTGTTATTATGGTTTTAGAGATGGAGATACTTATTTGTCACTCTGTGGTTTTGGGTTGGATAGAAAATTCTACACCATATTAAGCAAGAATGCATTTTTTGTTGTGCAAAACTTTCCTGAACTGCTTTTCAGTGCTCTGGTCTCTGATCTTCCTTGCTGTAGGAAGCAGAAGACCATTGATTAATTCCTAGGTACAGAAACATGTTAGCAGTCTTGCAAAAGCATTCATGAACTAGACCTCAAATAAACTACATTTCACAAGGTCAGGCTTTGTACAGTTGGGCTATATCTGGCCACCTGATATCCTGTTTATGATACAGTTATTGATCCATGATAGATGATTACATGACGAATTAATCTAAGTTGAGAATTGTGTACACATGAAGCTTAGATTGATTTTCTGTCTTCAGAACCTCAAAAAGTATTTTCTGAGCTGAATGATCCAGTAACTATAGTTTGACAGCACTGAACATTACAGTTTTATAACAATAATGAGCAGATGTACATTAATAGTCATGGTAAGTTCAAAATAATGTCACTATGGTTAAATTATAATTAAAGAAATTTAAGTTTAAATTCATAGTATAGCACATGCTACTTACTTAAGAGGAAACACACAGACACTGTGGGCCTGTGATTCGTTTTTTCTTATTTTTTCTTCCATGTCAGGACAGACACAGTACAAAAGATGTCAGATAACTGGGAAAGTCAGAAATATTGTTTGGATATCCATGTCTAACATAAGCCTGATGCAAAATCTGTAGACGGAAAAACATGTAGTAGTTTCCAGCATGGCTTCTTTAGGTTTCTTAAAAGAAGGCTTAGTAGGAAGTCTTTAGTTTAAAAGATTTACATGGAAACCAAGTATCAAAAGATGGGATAGGGTAACGAAATTTTTGTGAGTGAAAATCTTCTAAGTGGGTGCAAGCTCTTGCCTTGCACTATCAAAATTATTGAGTACATGTTCAACCTGAGAGCAGAAGAACAATATTCTTTTTAAATGAAACTATTTATATGGTTCAAAGTTAGGCATGTGCATAAGAAGCATGTGCTGAATTGGACCCAGAGTGTTCATCCCTTTACAAAATCAATCCTGGCAAGAGTGGTTTGTGATCAGGTCAGTAGTAGCTCTCAACCTCAATTAGGAAACTTAGAGAACGGACAGATTTCAAAAGAATTTATGTTCATATTTTAAGTGTGTGTTTGAAACACATCTAGAGAGCGGTGTTCCCCATTAATTGTCATCTTGTTAAGTTTAATATATTAATGACTTCTTCTCTGTCTTCTGCAGTATTCAGCACATCAGAAAGAATATCACTACAGAACTGTCTATGCTGTCAGCAGTACAAGTTGCAGAATGAATTACTACTGAATCTCAATTTAGGGATCAGGAGAGGATGTGCTGAGTAAGTGAAAACACAGAAACAAAGCGACATGCCATGGCTTTGTGGATATGTGGATACAAGCAATTACAATTTAATAAATGCGGGTAAGCTGGTGAACAGATAGAGGTCCTGCACTTCTTCATGATTTGCCCAAAGATCAACATTCTAAATATACCTTATCTAAGACAACAAATAATGAAACTGTCAAGTGAACTTGAACATCAGAATAAATTTGAGAAATCTTCTTATATCAAAAAGAAGCTTCAGAAAACAAACAGCAAGACCACTTGTAGTTAAGTGCTGAAGAATGACAGGGATGCTTTCCAGCATTTTTATTCCAGCTTCAGCATATTTTATTATATATATATATATATATATATATATACATAATTACATACATATACACACACACATATATATGTATGCATTGTTTTTCCCTAGAGGGATAAGCCATCTTATTTATGTCATAGCTGAGAGGTGTGAATTTCCTCTGCACTTTATCCAGCTTCATAGATGAATCCCTGATGGCGGATCACACTGCACAGAAGACTAGTGAGTGACAGAGGCCACTGCTTACTAATGGCCTCATCAGGAGGAACTGCACTATGTGGGAAGATACCCACTTTCTCCTCATCCCTAATTCTGGGGTCTTGTTTCTAGAGAGTCCATTGGTAGGATTCACATGGGGGGGCAGAGAAGTAAAATACTATCCACTTTCATAAAATAGTGTTTTCCTAAGCAACCACACTCCCCCTCTAAATTCAAGGAGTGAGAATAAAGCTGCCTGACAGGCTGTATTCTTATTGTGCCATGTTTCAAAGCCTTATAAGGAGAAGAAACTGTGGCATAATTAATACATCGGATAGCTGAAGACATTATTGAATCGTTAAAATGCAGCATTTAACTGCAGTTAAAGTTTTCTTAGCCCCTAGGCCTTTACCTTTGTATAGTCGTGATCAGCTGTTTTGGATAAACTATGGAGAAAGTAACATAAATATTCCCAAAATTTACAGTGAAGAATAAAATTCAGCATATAGGTTTTCCCTGCTCATGGAACTGAATCAATCAATACTGCATTATGCTATTGCTGGAGTGCATAGTAGCAATCACTGTTTGACAGTAAGGGTATTTTGCACAGCAGTGAAGGTTATCTATATAATTTGTTTTAAACCTTTAGGTTCCCTATGTTAGTCCTTTGGGAGGATTGCAGGAAACATTGCTCTGTACATTTTCTACTTGCTAAAAATTGTAACAGTCATCAGAAAAAGAAAAAAAAAAAAGGAAAAAAAAAAAAGAGAGAGAAATGATAACAAAGTTTTGCTAATAAGAATGACAGATACATTTTCCTGTGGAAAGAATGCAGATGTAAAGCCATTAGAACCCATTTTTGCCCAGGAAATCTCAGATGGAAGTCTGGAAAAAAATGAAGTGGAATTCAGAGCAATTGTTTGCCACCTTTTTCAAATTCAGTTTTGCAGTACGACTACAAAGGGACTTCTTGCTTCAGGTCAGGCTAGATGATTTGTGAAGCCACTGAAGTGAAAATAAAGCAAAGCTGTCCTTCAAGAAACTGAATCAACTGTTTTGGTTGAGTGTGTGGTTTTCTAAATATATGCAGAAAGATGTATAACCCAAACGTGTATTGAGGAGAATGTATTTTGTTAGTGTCAATAGTCAAACACCATCTTGGTCTGTTTTATCGACATGGACAATACTTAATTTTAAAATAATTCCATCACTATATGTGGTTTATGTAAAGCAGGTGAACTGAGATTTCAAGTAATTACAGTAATTAAAAAGAGAGGTGGACAGGGCAGACTATTTGTTACACCACTTACGATAGGAAGAGAGAAGCACCATTCAAAGAGTTATGACTTGTCAGTGAGTAGGAGACACTTGAAATTGTCAAGAAGTGCTGTTTGAATAAAACAAATGAAGAAATGCAGATAAAATCACCTATTATTAACTAATGTAAGCATATGAATTTCAGCGTGCAGCACGCTTGCTACCGATAGTCATGGTGCATTGTTACAGTGAATTAATAACATTGTCACAATGGGTAATATCACATATTCTGGCTATACAAGTGATAGGAAAACAATCAGAGTTTCACAATAACAGAGCAGCTTTGAAATTAAAATAATAATAATAAAAACCTACAAACTCACCACCATTAAGTTAAATTCTTGAGTGGTGAGCAGTATAATCTTGGCCTACTGCAGTAAATGAAAGAGCACCAACCTGTTTGTAGGAGATACATGTTTTCATGCATATCTTAGTTGATTTTAATCTTGCTGATTGAATTTAGGGTGAATATTAAAAGCAAACTCATCATTTTTTTGCTCTTAATATTTCCAGTGGAAGGAGCACTGGCTAGTGCAATATCTTCTCCTCCTACAATAAAATAAAAAATCGTGGTTGACTTTAGCTTCTCAACAGTGTCTATGAAATTTACTCCTATTTGGTTTGTGTTTCTTCATCATCTCCAAAATAGATCCTTTGTATCTGTATTTACAATAATGTACACCATCTCCCTCGTAGGTATTGAATATCCTAGATTCCTCCAAATCGATCATAAATTAGTGAGGCAAAGTTAGTTAATTTAAGTGAGTTTAAGCAATGTTTACTTAATGGAGGGACTTGTATACCACAGGAGAAAAGTAGTGTTTATGGATTTTTTACATAAACGGAAGAAAAACAGGGTTTTTCACTTTCTTCTGGAAAAAAAAAAAAAATGGAGCGAAAATGAAGACATGGGAAGGGGGCAGTGCAGTGCTGACTTGTCCTCTCACAGCCATAGCACTCATTTATATGCATCAAAACTCACATGTATTACATATTACATGAGCTTCTGTCGCTTGCTGAATAAAATGCAGTGATTGTCGATATTAGTATTTCAACCTGTCTAATGGCATCTCAAAAGAAAACAGAACCCCCAAAAAAACAAAATTGTGGATGAAGGAATGAAAGGATGAAGTGATCAACAAAAAATGGGCAGATTCGTACTTTTTTGTCAAGACAAATAATATGGCACTATGCTTAATTTTCAAGGAAATCATGTCAGTTTTCAAAGATTACAATTTGAAAAGACATTATATGCAGAAACATGCTGCCAAATTCAATGAATATCAAAGAATGCATCGTAAAGACAAAACAGTGGAACTGAAAAAAGTCTATCACCTCAACACAAGCTTTTTTAAAAAGTTAAATGTATTGTTGTAAAAGCTAGTGACATGGTAACAAATCTGATGGCAAAAAAATCAAAACTATTTACTGATGGTGAGTTTATTAAGCAGTGAAAGGCAAGCATGACAGATACAATGTGTCCTCATAAAAAATGGATTTTTCTAATATCAGTTTGTCTCAACAGACTGTAGCCAGGTGAATCTAAGAAACAGAAAAACCTACTGAGAGAAATTTGGAAAGTAAAGTTGCTAAATTTTTTTTTTTTTTTTTTTTGCTTTGGTGATAGACGAAAGTACTGATGCTACAGATATTGCTCAACTTGCTGTTTTCATTAGAGGTATTGGTAATGAACATAATGTCAGGAAGAAATGGCTTCTGTGGTGCCACTGAAAGAAACAACCAAATCTCCTTATTTGTTTGAAGCAGTAGAAAAATATGTTAAAGTCATTTTCTTTAACCTTTGTCAACATATCTGGTGTAGCTACTGATGGTGCTCCATGGATGATCAGTAAAAAAGAGGGACTTAATAAAATTAATAGAAGACGATGTAATTGCTGCCTGCAACTCACATTTGATGAAATATCAATACATCATACATCAAGAAAATTTATTTGTGAAAGCTTTAAAAATGGATGATGTCTTGAAAATCATCATTAAAGCTGTGAATTTCATAAAGTCCAAGGGATTGAACGATCATCAATTCCAGGAGTTCTTTAAATGTATGGGTACTGATTATGGGGACATCTATTTTTCTAAAGGACAGTGGCTAAGCCAGGCTAAAATGCTAAAAAGACTTTATGATTTCTGAAATGAAATCAAGTCCTTTATGGAATTAAAAGGAAAATTTGCGCCAGAAGGTGAAGATAAAAAATGGCTCACAGATTTAGCATTTTTTGTGGATTTGACTGCTCATTTAAGTGAGGTAAACATGTATCTTCAAGGTGAAAATAAACTTATCTGTGCTATGTTTCAAACTATAACAGCATTTGAAATGGAATGTAAATTATGGCAAACTCAAGTTATGGCAAATAATTCAATGCATTTTGATGTGTTGGATAAACACAGCCCTGTGCTTAGCAAAAAACAGCAAAAAATATGCAGCCTTACTTTCAGTTTTGATAAAGGAATTCAAGAAGAGGTTTCAAGATTTCCAAAAAAGTCATCAATTTGTTGGTATATTTGCAACCTCATTTTCAGTTGGCATAAATACATTAGCTGTGAATTTTCAAATGGAACTTACAGAGTTTCAAGGAGACATTCAGCTCAAAGAAAAATTTGGTCATGTCTCTTTACTGGACTGTTATAAGGCCTATCTTTACAGATAAAAATGTTCATTGCTTGACAATCATGCCTTGTTCATATCACCACTTTTTGGCAATATGTACATTTGTGAACAATTATTGTCAAGGATGAAGCATGGGAAGAGTAACATTTCATCAAAAATCTCTGACAAACGCCTTGAGGACTCACTAACAATGGCAACCACTTCCGTTGAACTAAATACTGATGCATTAGTTTCACAAAATCAGGATCAAATATCCCACTAGTTTTATGTTTGTGTTGCCCTCCATTTATGTTTTAATAAAAAATGCATAAAAAATAAATTTTATTACCTATACCCATTAACTTTATTATACATTTTACATGTGACCCAAAACGACTCTTGTTGGCTCCGTGCAACCCAGGCAAGCCAAAAGATTGGACACCCATGGTATACACACTAAATGCATCCTAAGGGGATTACACTTTTTGTCTGCTGATACATCTTTCATATACACATATCATTAAAATGCTGAAAATAACTGAAATACGTGGAAGCAAGAAATTCGGAATGTGTACAGGTCTAAGGTAGTATGTAAGAAGGATTTAAATTCTTCATTCAGACAGAAAAAATTACAAATTTTGCCAGAGACTGTGGAATCTCCATCTCTGGAGAATTTCAAAGCTTAGTTGAAGAAAGGCCTGAGAAACCCACTCTAACTTTGAAGACAGCCATGCTTGGAGCAGGAGGGTGAACTAGATGATCTCCAGAGTTCCCTTTCAGATTCATTTATTCTATTACTCACTGAAGACTTAGCACATTACATCATTAAGAAACAATAATAAATTCACTATATTCAGTATATAAACCTGTAATATACATCAACTAAAATTCTGCTGGTTCTGAAATACAATGCCTCTCTTTGAAACATTATGTAATTATATAACCAATTTGATGAGTTGAAGTGGAGAAGGTACAATATCACTAGATATTTCTAAAAAGAAACTCACTGTTATCATTGACAGAAATATTTAATATAAAATCTTCTAAACTGCATCTTCTAGTTTTCTTTTTTTTTTTCCTACAGAAGATCTCAAGGGGAAATTTTGTACAGTTTCAGCTGTTTTCTTTCCCGTCTCTAATTCATACTAGTTTTAAATCACACTGAATTTGACTCAGTATTACACAGGCTACTTTACAATACACATTATTTTTTACTTTTATAAGTAAATCAGTTGTATCCCTTTTCCTGTGAAACATGTGAATTATTCATTTTCCATTGTTTTGTTTCTTTGATGAAAACTTTACAAAAAAATATATATATATTCATATGAATATCTTGATGTCATTGCATTAAAAAAAAACACTGTTGGTTTAGGTAGGAGAATCTGCAGCACTGAATTAAGTGTATTCCCCATAGAAATCATTTGCTTTCACTGCACTGAAGAAAAAAGCAAAATCATCAAGCTCTTTACTGCCAAGGGTGCTTGCAATCTCCAAGGACACTTTTTTATTAATAATTTTCAAACTCTTACAAAGAGTGCAACTTCCCTTTGGTGTTCTCTAGTAAATTATACATTATTTTTTGTTTCAGAAGATTCAGAATATTTCCATGGATGTTTAAAGTATTTTATATCCACATGAAATTATGCGACAATTAAAGACATTCAAAGAATGTAAACACATTGGATAAATGAATCACATGTAACTCCTACTTATGTGTAGAAAAAATAGTTTTTTTTTAATCTGAATTTACCTTTTCTGTTCTATGCATAGCATGTGAGACCCCCCTGAATATAGTCAGAAATGAAATATTTGTATTATAGCTGACATCTTATGTAAAACTGATGAAAACATCAAGCTAATGATTAAGTTGTTAGTATATTCTAATTTTTTTTTTTTTACTGCACTTACCAGTCTGTCCATAAGCCTTGACGAGCAACACTCAAGTGTACTTTTCAAAAACATTATACAACCTTCCTAATACTGACCACAATTATTATGTTCAGAAAAACAACTGTACTGTCTTTTGGTAGGAAATTTTTTTTCTGCATCCATTTGACTTTCAATTTGAATATTCATGGAAAATAAACAATAACTATCCCAATGAGGCTAAGGAAACCTAACACAAATGAAAGGATGAATTCTATATATTTTTTTTAAGTTTTGTTTTGTTTTGTTTTGTTTGCTTTTCAGTGAATCTATAACTGCTATGAGGCATGTAGTAGTGCTTCTCTTTTACTGGTTGGCTGAGAAGACAACCAAACATCTACATAGTCTTTGAGGTATGATGGTGTTTAGCGTAAAGGCAAGGCCATAGCAAAAAGAAATATCCCATTGCAGGGGAAATTTGAAAGCAACAGATGCTGCTGTGGGACATCCATACTACTGCCTACAGTGAACACCACTGATGTTACATTTAACTAATTCACCTTGTGGCATGCCAGTAAATATTTTAATGAGTACCTGAATGAAGTATCCAATTAGACAACATTTCCATTAGTTTCTGTTGAAATCTCCCACAGAGGCCCAAACTATACAGCAGCCAGCAGAGGAGGAAAGACATTGTGGGAATGGAAAACTATTAAAGTAGAGGATCCTCAACAATGGAAAAAAGGGTATATATTTAGACAGGTAGTGGAGGCCTAAATGTTAGTAGCTGTGCTCAACAATGCCCATTATATTTTTGAGTCTCAAGATCTTCTGATTTTTAGGATCCTCTTGAGTGTTGTCCCAGCCACAGAGACACAAGTTTGGAGTGATTTATATTTGTGTACACAGTTGAGGTTCCTTCCAACCCCTGTGATTCTCTGTGATTTATAGGATATCTACATGGCATGCAATACTGGCTGGCCTTGGGATATCATCTACATCTTAAATCTTTGTTGTCCATCCTAACAAGATCTTGCAGTCATAATATTCCTCCAGTGTCTGCAATGTACTTACACAACCTATTGAATTCATACAGTTTGTGATCCTCTAAACCAAGATGTCACCAGCAAGGTAAGGAAAGAAAATTAAAAGAACAGGAGGAGTCCTGATGGGCAAAGAGAACCAAATCATCTATCAGTTCATTCCACTTTGACTGATACCAGAAAGTGAGCCATAAATCTTCTGAAAAGTTGCTGCCAAGTTCTGTTTCACTGTGTCATGATAGTTATGGTTTTGCCTAGTGAGCTAGAAGCCAAAGGATAGCAATCACAGAACTGTAAATTTTCAGGCATGCTTTTGTGGCATTGTGTGAGAAGTTACCTATCATTAGGTTATCACCTCAAGACAGAAAACACATCAGACTCTATAGCTGGATATAGCAATTATTGTGATGAAAATTTCATTATTATGGAAGATACGACGCAAGTTATTCTGTCCTGACTGCCTGCTGCTGCCTAATACCTATTGCGTCTGTTCAGAGGAACAGAATGCCCAGCAGTGTTGAGTCTGTCCTTGAGACAAATACATCTGGTGTCTGTCTGAGGGAACCATGAACCATCACACAGCACTGGGGGATATCACTTCATCTTCGTCTATGACTAAGGAAGGAAGAAGGAAAGAGGGAAAAAAGGAAAGGAGGAAAGAAGGAAAGAGAGAACAAAAGAGTAAAAGAAAGAGAGAAAGAGAAAAAAACCCAATGATTTCTATTGAAGTCTATCAGATTCAACTGCAGAAAACACTGTGCAACTTGTATAGAATTCATAACTGATGTATTTATTTATTTATTTATTTTTAAATAGCAACAAAGTGGCTTAGTTCATTTAAGACAGGGAAGCAGAAGGCGCTGCTGTCTTGCTGACTGGCTGTCATAGTGACTAGCCATGAGAACTGAGACCCCGGATACCATCCTTGTGCCTGCTGCAGTGAACAGTAAACGCTTAAATTAAAAAAAAAAAAAAAAAACAAAAAAAAGAGAGGGAGTGAAGATGAAAACATAAATATAGATAAGAGAAGGAGATAGAGGGAAACAAACGGATAAGCAAATAATAATATGACATCAAGTTGCTGTAACAGAAAACGAAACACAGACTTGTAGTGTGAAGCATATGCATTAAGATCCTGCATTAAGTTTTTCAGACCTATGTACTTCTTTTCTTTTTCTAAATTTTGGTTACTCAACTTTGAAACTCATTGCTTGGCTTCTAAACTTGCTTTTCCTTTAATTAAATCTATGCAGGAATTTTACCATATGAATTCAGTGTTAGCCAGCAAGTCTTAGCCAGAACCTGAACTGAACACTTCTGCAGTACTGAATGATTACCTGGTTCAGGTAGACTCAAGATCTTGATCTCTATGATTGATGTTAAGGTAATTATATAAAGAGTTGGAACAGGGTAAATATTAAAATAGCTGGGGAGCTACAATACAAAGTCTTCACTGTCTTGTTCTATCTTTTGGCTAAGAAGAACATAGGTTTTCAATTGAATAAAATGAAGAATAAAGGCAGATATCTTGTTTCAGCTTGTCATGAAAAGAAGAAATTTATTGCACTGCAGAAGTTGTATCATCTCAGTATAATAGTAATACCAATAATTAAAGCAATTGCATTAAAAAATGCATTAAAAAGATAACTACAAATATCTACCTTATCTACTGCCGTGTCCCTTATTGCTAACATTTTTATCCGCATCTTCAGGTAGGCTTCTGAATTTTCCATTATAAATGCAAATGGTATGACACTCCCAGTGTTTTTTACATATTCAAGATGATGTATGAAGGAAAATCTGGGTGCACAGGTTTTACCTGTTTCCAAGGAAAATGGAGGAAGCGAGAAAGCTCTGGAAATAGTGGAAACACCTCTGTTGCACCATTCCTAGAAACCCCTTTAACAGCTAAGCTAGAACTAAACACACCATAGAAATCATAAAAGCTTCAAAACAGACTGGTAAGTAAATTAAAATTTATTTGCTTTGGAGAGAGGTGCAGCTGAGATCTGTAAACTCCCTGGAAGTAAAAGCACAAGGAATGAAGTAACACATGCTTACCAGACATTTTCACCATTGAAGAGACGGGACAGAGGACAGATTGTAGTTGTAACACTTTTCCCTCCTTCTGGGATACTGAATTTCTGTTTAAACTCTTAAGCAAAATTTCTACACACTCAACACATCTAAAACCTGGATATGAAGAGTAATTCAAATGCGGATATGCTGAAACTTACTTGGACATAAAGAACTAGTTTATGCCAAGATGGCCAGTGAGAAACTATACCTATAAAAAAATGTTAGGTTTGGATTATATCAGGAAGTTGTTGTGAAGAGACACTGCCTAATTTGTATGTGCAGTTGTTTTGCCAAAGAAGGCTGTGTTGGCTAAGGACTCAATTCAGCTGGAGAAAAAAATCTGCAGAAAAATGGCTGTGAAATGTCTTACCCTCACTGCCAGCTTGCCAGAGACTGTTGTTCCATTGCTCTTTCACACCAGGATACATAAGTACTGGAGCCAAAGCTTTGATGATTCCTCAGCTATAAGTGTCTATCTCTTGATAACTGAGTTTTGAAAGCCATTATTTTATATAAAGTTTCCAGTAATTCTGGACATTAACTCTTTTTCAGAGGTGAAACGGCATGTTTCTGAATTCATATCCTGCCTAGGAAAGAAGACAGGCAAACAGGATGCCCATTGCCTCTTACATGTTACAATGTACCGATCTTCACAAGTACAAGTAAAAAAACATGAACATGCTCCTCGGTATCTCTCAACCTCCATTGCAAATGCAACCTTCTCCTTTGTCTCAGGAAAGTGGAAAGGAGGTAGAAGCTAAGAAGAGAGAAAGTGAGGAGGTGGAAGCTGTGTGAAAGTCAAGCACAGATTTTCTCCCCGCTGTAAAAGAAGGCAGAAGCTGCATGCAGTTTTTCTTGTTCTCTGTGCTCAAGTTACAGCTCCCATTTTCTTACACCCCAGGGAATGCCATGCAGCTGTCTCTGATAAAGAGGCTTCAGAATAAGCATCACCCCCTCCAGCCAAGCGTTGTAAAGGAATACTCACCTTCAAAAGCTGAGAGGCTGCCCCTGCACCCTCTTATGAATGGATTTGCTGACATGTTTAAGCAGGTGATTTAGGTAAGGCCAACAGTAAGAAAACAGTTTGGCTTTCTGTGTTGTACTCAGTCTGGGATTAGAGCTTTCTTTGAGGCCAATGTCATGCCATTTCAGCTTTTTCAACCCCCCTCCCCCATCTTTCTTTTCTTCAAAATGGATCATATTCAGTTTGGAATCAAACTGGCATGTAGGAAAAAAATGCAGTTACAGTCATTATTGCTTGTAACAATATATCTGCTTTATATTATCTTCTAGTCCAGTACAGCCTTGTGTTCTGCTGGCCTTTAACCCTTATATCCACAGAGGAGAATGGAGAAACCTGAGGAGGTGGAACTACAACTTAACACAAAATTAGCAAAATGAACTCTCTCAACGGCCAAATGTGTTTTACAAACTCTGAAAAGCAGCAGCTGACACTGTAATATTAAAGCAGTACCGCACAATTAAAGGAGCTTTGCTCTGATTTAGCTGGTCTGCACAAAATCTGGCTTAATGTTGACATGTTTTGAAGCTGAGCAAGATCTCATATATGAAAATGGAATTCCTCCTGCTCAAAGCTTATCGTAGACTTGTGGCTTCTGTTTTTGCATTTGTAGACATATTGGCTCCAGGTCTATTCACAAGGTTGGTAAATGCCCAAGGGTTTCAGTAGGAGCAGGATAACAGCAACTGCAAGAGCCGAACAGCTAAAAGCAAAACACCCCAACCTTCTCTCTCCTGCAAATAAAGCTTGAATTACATAAAGCAAAGTGTCAATAAAAAAAAAAAAAGACAAAACAATGTTTTTTTTCCACATAAACATTTCATTGCATCCTTCCTGAGCAACAATCATTATGACAGTCCATGATAATATAAACAATGACATGACTGAGGTGTTCTAATCCATCCAGTTTGCACTGCCATAATCATCAATTAAAAAAAAAAAAAATCTAAACAAAATCAAACTAAAACTCCACTATCCCACATATACTACCAATGCGTTCTAATAAAGCCTATTCAGCAAGCTAGGCTCCACATCATGACTTCAAATTAAACCATGTATTCATTTATGAAATGAAAAACTTCTGGGATGAATGGGCATTGAAGATGAAAATCATGACTTCCAGCATGACTTTCTCTAGGGGAAATCTTGGGGTAATCAGTACACCTATCAGACAACTCACTGGACACCTATGATACTGTACTCTGAATTCTGGCCTCCTCATAAAAGTCTTCTGTTTTGCAAAGAAGGGCTCAGTATGTGGACTGATGGCTTGATTTTTTTTCCATTTTGACATTTGTTAAAAACAAGCTACGACATAATCAGTCACAGAAACTTTGTGGGCATTGTGTGGAAAATCTCTGGCATTCCCAGCCTGCAGCTCATACATTTCAGCAGGCTCCAGATTTACCCTGCCTGTGAGAGCAGATGGTGGCAAGTGGTGCTTTGTGGTAAAGGAACCAAACAAAACTTTATTCAGATAAAAGACAACACTTTCATTATTTTTGGCTTTTTAATAAATAGTAATAATAAAACCAATACAGAATTAGAAGAGGAGCAAATCAACAAATTTACCAGTCCAACTCACCCTTAAATCTTACTTCAAGATATGTAGAAGTTAGAGGAGGAATATTTCCTCTTTTCTCACCTTGGTTTCAGTAGGATTTGAACCAGAGTCAGATTCACAAAGATATCAAAGTGGTCTTGTCTTGTTCTATCAGTGAAATACCCAAACAAATGTGTGGGCAGTCCTGCCTCAGTGGGGTCTTGGGGTCCATACGGCATTAGGCCAAACTGCTGCACTTTCTGGTGTCGGCATGGAGGCCAGCACAAGGTTGGGCTAATTTGAGGGAGGAAGTTCTGTCAGCAAATGTGAACCAGCAAGAGGCCTAAACCACAAGACAGAGACAGTTTCTGCCTGTTGCACCACTGGTTTTGTCTGAATTTGCAATTGTGCCTGCCTGGTGTTGGGACTGATGTTGCAGCAGGCAAAAGATGAGACATCTATGAAAGACTGCCATTCTGTGGTGGTAGCATGGATGTCCTGAGGAAGTACTCTTTTTCTTACTCTTTTCCCAGACCCTCTAATCCACCATATCTCCATTCTGGGACCTACTTCCGCCTTCCTGCTGCTGCAACTGTAACATGAGTCAATCTCTGAAACTTAAAACAAGGTGTCAGAGATCAAAGGCAGAAGGACCTGGAGGCCAAACAGTGCTAGGCAGAGGGGCTGGCTGGGAGCATGACACTGAAGCAGTGTCCAGATACTGAGATGGCACTGGTATTCAAGTTTGGCTTTACTTGGCATTGCATACAGTAAGATTAATGGCACTGCAGTCATCTGAAGATAACACATACCTATGCTGAAGGATAGACCAAAAGCACTCTACAGCATGAGCAAAAAGACAAATATGCTCATTTTCAGATCTACTTTGCAGTTTACAAAGCTTATTCTAGGCAGTTTGGGACTAACTTCAGCAGTCCCTTTTCATGATAATCTCTCCCCACTCTACAGTACTCTGTGATATCCTTATAGAGTATTACCCACAGTGTCCCAACCAAAATAAATTGCAACTGTTATTGCTATAAATTGTTATTGCTGTACTCTACAGAAGTGAAAAGGTGATGAGAACAAACCTTAATACTTTTCACTTCTAAAAAGGCACTTTGCACAGCAGATGCTGTATGGTGTGAACCTGCTTGTGGTGCACTCTGTATTTTGTATGTCCATGGCTGTCAGAGTGCTTGTCTATTGTCTTGCTTACCTGCTACCTTCTACTATGCCTGAATTTCCCTAGCCTCGGGGATACTCTGATTTTCAGTTGGCTGCTCATGATCTCAAAGGCCCTTTCATATGAGTGGTTTTGGATTTTTTTTGGAGACAGCACATCTGCATCCAGTACATCAAGCTGAGAGCTTGGAGTGACTGAGGAATTAAGTTGACAGCCTTGTAACGTACATGGATTCCTCAGCCTTCATAAAAAGGGCAATCATGTTTCTCTACTGCAAGAGGATAAGCTCCTGAGCGCCTGAAAAACAGATGCTCTGCTGCTGCAGCCCTCAGGCCACGAAGTTGGGCAAAGAACAGCATAGGCGTGGCTTGCTGCCTGCCTCGGCAAGTTGTTTACTTGCTGGCCGCCTTAGAGCACGGCGGTAGGAAAGCAGAACATGCTGAGGCGGCAGGCCTGACCCCTCCACGGGGTGAAGCTTCTTTACCCGCCTCACGTGGCCCCGCAGGTTCAACGGGGACCGCGGCTGACTCACCGTCTGGGAATCTGGAGTAGGCACGGTCCTTTGTAAAAAAACCGTACTAAAAACTTGCTGTGCAAGATAAACAGGGAAAACATGCTGCTTGGCACACACGGGTTCAGATGTTGACCATTGTGTTCCCTGGGAGTTAATCATCACAGGCCAGCCCTGCCATTGGAATGGGAGGGAGGTGTGCTCCACTGCTTGCTCAATGCTAAGGAAGCAGGTGCAGCAACAACTCATTGTTGTAAGTGTTTTGCAAATGGGGAAACTCGATGATTTTTTTTTTCCCCTCCGGGAAGCAGGAATGAAGCTGGGTGGTGCTGGTGCAGGTGGCATGGCCAGAGGTGGGATGGGCGGGGGCAAGCAGCATGGCACCTCACCCAGACAGCTGATGTTTGTCCTTGCACTGCTGCTACTCCTGCCAGGAGGAAAGGCCCTCAGTCCACCCAGGTCACCAGTGTCTGCCAGCTTCAGGTCTCCAGGACAGCAATCAGCCCTTCTTCCAGTTACGGCCTCACCAGTTGAGGAATTGCCCTGAAAATTTCTTTAAGGAGATATGCTGACAGAAGGTCTCACAAGACAGATTCACTGTTTCATTTCTTTTTCTCCCCTCCATTCCTCAGTCCTTTCATGTACTACAGCTTTTTAGGCCCAAACCTCTTGATGACTTTTTCCCTCACAGCCCTGGTTTTGCGAGTGGCCTTGTCATCAGGAGGCCTTCCATCCCATCTGATGTTGGTCTGCAGAGGCTGAAAATGACAATAATCTCTTTGGCCTGTCTGAAATGGGCATATCTACTTTTTGTTCTAATTTCTAAGAACAGTGTGTTCCTTAGGTATGTTATGTTAACACTGTTGCTGGTTTCGCTAACTTAGCTGGCAGTAGGTTAGGGATCTTCATAGGAGATTGAGCTTGTCACACAAGGATAGAAAGGACTGATGTCCTGATAACCCACTCTGATCCTGTTCTACAGTTGTAGGAAAGGCTTTTTTCCCCCAAAGTTGCCATGTTTGTGAAACACTTTAGAGGGGAGAAAAGGACACAACAGCAAGATAGCTTTGCAGTCTTTTGCAGGGTTTCTTTTTATTCTCATCTAAATAATTTGCTACTAAGTCCATCTACAAGAAGGGTCATGAGGAGGATCTGGGGAGGTACAGGCCTGTAAGTCTGGCCTCAGTGCCAGGAAAGGTTATGGACCAGGTCATCTTGAGTGTGGTACAACCAGAGGATTAGGCCTAGCCAGCGTGGGTTCACAAAAGTCAGGTCCTGTTTAACCAACCTTATCTCCTTCTATGATCAAGTGACCTACCTGGTGGATGAGGAAAAGGCTGTTTATGTAGTCTACCTCTAGACTTCAGCAAAGCCTTTGACACTATCTCCCACAGTATTCTCCTTGGGAAGCTGGCAGCCCACGGCTTGGACAGGTAGACACTTTGCTGGGTAAAGAACTGGCTGGCTGGTTGCGCCAGGAGAGTGGTGAAGGTGAATGGAATTAAATCCAGCAGGTGACCAATCACAAGTGGTGTTCCCCAGGGAGTCAGTAATGGGGCCCTGTTCAGTATCTTATTGATGACCTGAATGATGGCACTGAGTGCACCCTCAGTAAGTCTGCAGGTGACACCAAGCTGGCAGGAAGTGTTGATCTACCTGTAGGAGAGGCAGCAAAATCATGGAGCACAGAAGTGTAGAATCTGACAGTATTTTATATGGTTAAATGGAACATGAAAACTGATAATTTTTCTGTTAGATGTGGCTCTTCTCAGAGCTGCCAGCATGTTCGGCCCATTTAGCAAAACAGCGGATGCCTGAATCCCATCACGATTTGGCCCTTTGGCAGTCAATCCTACTTGCATCTTTTTGTGCAGAGTGATGGTCATGCTTTGTTAGCTTTGTCACCTTTGTTTCCTAGTAGTTTATTTTTCTTTTTATAGCCAAAGTAGATTGAGGTGTCTGTATTTAGACAAACTAAAAAGTGTCACTTGGGGCTTGTTCAATGAAATAAGCTACACTAGCCTTTTGTTTTCAATGCATAGCCATTTAAGCAATTGGAATTTTATTACAGAGTTCCAAATTCACTTAAAAAGATATTATCTGGTTAAGATCAGAAAACAGGCTTTTTAAAGTAAAATTTGTTTAAAAGCAGAGAATGATGAAGAGTATAATCCTTGGGATTTGTCTGCAGGTGCAAATCAAATCTTGAGGCTCATGAGGCAGAAGCTGTGTTTTAAAAATACTTATTAACTTTAAATGAGATTTCTCTTGCTTCCCTGCTGTTCCTTCATTTGAAGTTCAGCAGTTTGGACTGGAGGAAGGAGATTACCTGTTTTGTGTAATAGATTTCTTCAGTTGTTCTTTTGTTTCTTGATAGAAATTGCACAGCTTTCTGAAGGACATTTTAATCCAATATTTTGATTAAGAAACATCTGAAGAAGCCAAACTTAACACAAAGAAGGGAGTAGGCTGTGAATCTAGATCTCATTAAGGTGTAGCAGGTAGATCTACATCTGCCAAAACTGTCAAAGAAAACTTCTCCAAGGATGAAAATAAATATTTCTTTCTCCATAAAATTCAGAGAGGTTCAGATGCAAGTTTATAATTTCAGTACTTCTCTATTAAAAATTTAGTAACAAAATGCTACATAAGCTTATCTGGTATGTCTCATACACTAACAGAAGAAAAATATCTCTATATTTTCATCTGTGTATACTGCAGCATTCTAGCCCACATTTACCATAAAAATAAGAAAACACAACTGTAACAAAATAATATTTAAAAAATGGACCAAGATATAATACGACCTGAAACAATCTATGAACAGTTATGGTAGAGGAATGATCCTTAGATGTCCTTAGCTTTTCTTTAGATTGGTCAGCACCCTGCGAAGAAATACACTTGTTTCCATTATGATTAGAAAGGTCGGTCGGGTGATCAGGCAATTAAACAGAGGAGACGTTTTTACTGAGATGACTAATGGGCCACCTTTAGCAGATCCTGCAGCAGTAGTTATAGCAGCCTGTTCCTGTACTGTTTCTCCTTCTGAGTGGGAGCAGACTGCCTAAGCTCTCTATTGTATCCGTGGGCGAGAAAGTCTACTGAAAGCTGTGTATGTGACAGCTAGTTTAACCTTGTGCGTTTGAGTGAAAGTATCTATCTCATTTCACAACAGGCCAAACTCATTTTATTTTTGGTAAACGTACCTGGATATCCTTGATATTTCTGACTGATATTCAAAAAGTAAAAATCTTCTAAAGTAACCTTGATATCTATCTTAATGACTATCTTAATAATTTCCTTCATTAATATGTATACATATGTACACACACACAATACAGTCATATTGTAGTTTTATGAATGAATGCATGTAATTTTATTATTTTTTTCAATCTGCCTGTTGGGTTATATTGTTCCTGTTTACTGCAGTATTACAAAGGCTGTCATTTTCTAATTACTTTCAGCTGCTGTATTAGTTATCTTGTAGATTTTTTTCTGTTCTTTATGTGTTGGTTTAGAGCATATTAACTAAAGGCTCAAAAGAGCTAGTAGCAAGAATATTCACAGAAGCCTTCCAAAACAAAGAATTGACAATGGGTAAAAGTAATAA
This sequence comes from Pavo muticus, assembly GCA_016647715.1. NCBI lineage: Eukaryota > Metazoa > Chordata > Aves > Galliformes > Phasianidae > Pavo > Pavo muticus. Next base: position 358,743 of record JACDJE010000250.1, on the reverse strand, counting down.
ACAATACACACTGACAAACCATCTATGGGTTCATTTATAAACCTTAACAGGGAACAGAAATCTGTAAACTCAACATCAAATCCTAAGACAAAGACAGGATGTAACTTCCTGCTTGGTACCTGTTTCCGATGAGCTCAATCAGATTGCTGCTAATGGAATTTCCTTCAGAAAAGATATGGGGAAGCGTACAATTACTGAGAACACTTCAGTTTAAAGGGGTACTGGCCACAAGTGTTACTGTGTACATTATGAAATATTTGTCTGATTGGAACAGCATTAATCAAAAGCTAAATTCTTAGTCTGTACTTGTTCTTCACCAGTTTGCTAAGAGGCAGATGCTTAATAAATGTAGAATAGTCCTTGAGCTTTGAAAGCATATTCAGAGACATATATTTTATCGCATCCTCCCTTAAGCACTCAAAATTATTTGAACTGGACAATTTCCAGGTAATTCTCCTCAAATGCTACTTGTGAACTAGGAAATCTGTCCTCCTGCTTTTTTGAATTTGGCTACAGTCAATCACCAATGTCAGCCTAGAGTATAAACTACTTTGTTAAGTCTACAATTTCACATACCCATCTCCCCTAATATACATATATATATATATAAAGCAACAAAACAAAAAAACAGCTGCCAAAACAGAAAAAGGATGCCCACCTGAATGAATAATACACATAATACATTTGTAGCAGAGCATATATTGTCTCACTATTTTTCAGAATGGATGTAGGCACTGAAGAATGGCAAAGGCAAAAGCATGCATCTGTGCTGCAGAAAGAAGTATAGTGCTACATCCATTCTGTCTGTATTATTGTCTCCTAAATTTTGGGCTAAGAACTGTTCTGGAACTGGCTTCTGGTAGTCTTGGGTTTGGTTAGCAAGTAAATATATTACACTCTCATATTTTAATTATCTGTATTACCATTATCAAGACGTTTCTTTGGCTGTATGATGAAACATGATAGTGGCATTCAACTAAAAGGTTGCTTGTAGAACTCCAGATCTAGTTGTTTTTTTCACGGTGCTTTTTAGTTCTCCATCTCCACAGTGCTTTGCACAGAGCACTCAGCCTTTTGAAAAGTATAATACAGCTACAGCTGTAGAGAAGGAAAGTGCTAAGAGCGGAGACATAAATTAAATGCTAATCACACAAAAATGATTACAATTAGATAATATACAAAATGAATCCATCTCCCTTGAAATTAAATCAAAATTATTTAAAATCTCAATATGCAATCACAATCAAAACAACTTATAAAATGATATTTTAATTTAAATTGCTTAAATGGAATGCTTTAGTGCATTCAACTGGCAGATAGGCATAGTCCCAGTACTTGTATAATAAGCTACTTCAGTTAGATAGTAATTAACTTTTTAAATTTAGTAAGTATTACAAATTGCCAATTGCTTTCTAAGAAGTGTCTAGAGAGGTGATCAGGTACTTTTGGCTGAGAATAAGATAACTGTAATAGTATGAACTAATACTGGAAAGTTTTCTGTGTTCCAAGTGTGATAAAGCTAATGCTTTTAAATGTTAGTGACAGACAATTGTTCCCTGTTATTTTTGTAATATTATATAAATTTAATGTTGATTTGTGGCTAAATTTTGAATATAGTTTAGGCTGAATCAATTTTCTACAAGGTGCTGCTATATGAGTAGAAAATCAGCTCGTTTTGAGTTATAGTCCAAAAGGGAACCAAGAGCAAAGCTTATAGAGCTGTAACATGGATTTTTAGAAATGGCTTGAGAGCATTATGAAACTGCCATAAACTTCCAGGTACATTTTTATTTCCAAATCTTTCTGTATCCTTTGAAGATCTTTGCTTGGATACTGTTTTGGAGTAGCACATGTTGCAAATGGCAGAACAGAGAGATATTAATGGTGGAAAATTTTCTGACACACCTGATATGAAGGGCTTTTAGAGATAATTAAGAGATTCCCACAGACTTGAGTGGGCTTCTTTGCTGTCATGAACAAGGTCTCAATTTGCACACTCAGTTCCTGAGTGCCTCATGGGTAAGAATGCAGAGCAGAGCTGGCAGATCTTTAAGGAAGTTTTCCTCAGCAAGCAAGCTCTCCATTCCCAGGTGTAGCAAGTCAGTAAGGGAAGCCAAGAGACCAGCATGGCTGAAACAGGACCTGGTGGTCAAACTGAAGAGCAAGAAGAAAATGCACAGGCAGTGGAAACAGAGACAGATACCATGGGAAGAGTATAAGGAAGCTGATAGACTGTGTGGGGTTCAGGTCAGGAAAGTCAAGGCCCAGCTTGAACTAAACTTGGTAAGGGGTGCAAAGAAGAACAAGAAAGGCTTCCACAGGTACCTCAACCAGAAAAGGAAAGTCCAGAAGGGCATACCCCCCCAATGAATGACACAAGCAAGCTGGAAACAACAGAAAAGGAGAAGGCTGAAGTACTTAAACAACTTTTTTTGCCTTGGTCTTCTCTGATAACTGCTCACCACACAGCTCTCAAATGTTTGGTTTGGTAAGAGATTGGGGAAGCAACGTCTCTTCCACTGTAAGCAAAGATCAGGTTCGTGACCACCTGAGGAACCTGAACACCCACAAGTCTATGGGTCCTGATGAGATGCATCCCAGACTCCTGAGGGAATTAGCTTATGTAATCGCCAAGCCACTCTCAGTTATATTTGAAAAGTCATGGCAGTCAGGTGAAGTCCCTGGTGACGGGAAAAAAAGCAACATCAGACTCATTTTTAAAAAGGGTAAAAAGGATGACCCTCGGAACTACCAAACCTGTCAGTGTCAGTCTCACCTCTGTGCCAGGAAAGGTAATGGAGCAAATCCTCCTGGAAGCTATGCTAAGGCACATGGAAGGCAGGGATGTGATACGGGAGAACCAGCATGGCTTGGCCAAGGGCAAATCCTGCTGGACTGACCTAGTGGCCTTCCATGATGGTGTCACTGCATCAATGGACAAGGGAAGAGCCATGTTATCTATGTGGACTTCAGTAAGGCCTTTGACACGGTACCCTACAACATCCTTCTCTCCAGACTGGAAAGATATGGATTTGATGGTTGAACTGTTCAATGGATGAAGAACTGGCTGCAGGACTGAGTCCAGCGAGTGGTGGTCAATGGCTCAATGTCTGGATGGGGATCAGTGGCGAGTGGTGTCCCACAGGGGTCAGTGCTGGGACCAATACCCTTTAATACTTCATCAGTGATACTGACAGTGGGGTTGAGTGCATCCTCAGCAAGTTTGATGTCAAGCTGTGAGGTGCAGTCGATGGAATGGGATGCCATCCAGAGAGACCTAGACAGGCTTGAGCAGTGGGCCCAGGTGAACTTCATGAGGTTCAACAAATCCAAATGCACAGTCTTGCACCTGGGTCGAGGCAACCCTCACTACCAAGACAAGCTGGGATGAAAGGACTGAGCACAACCCTGCTGAAAAAGACCTGGGGGTACTGGTGGATGGCAAGCTGGACATGAGCCAGCAACATGCCCTCACAGCCCAGAAAGACAACTGTATCCTGGGCTGCATCAAACACGTGGCCAGCAGGTCAAGGGAGGTGATCCTGCCCTTCTGCTCTGTGCTGGTGGGGCCTCACCTGGTGTACTGCATCCAAATGTGGAGTCTTCAGTACAGGAGAGACATAGACCTATTGGAGCATGTCCAGAGGATGGCCACAAAAATGATCCAAGGGATGGAACACCTCTCCTATGAGAACAGGCTCAAAGAGCTGGGGATGTTCAGCCTGGAGAAGGCTCTGAGGTGACCTGATAGCAGCCTCTCAGTATCTAAAGGGGAGCTACAGGAAAGAAGGGGACAGACTTTTTAGAAGGGTCTGTGGTGACAGAATAAGGGGAAATGGCTTCAAGCTTGAAGAGGGTATATTTAGGTTGGATATAAGGAAAAAGCCTTTTACAGTGAGGGTGGTGAGGCACTGGAACAGGTTTCCCAGATATATGGTTGATTCCCCATCCCTGGAGGCTTTCAAGGCAAGGCTGGATCAGGCCCTAGGCAACCTGATCTAGCTGTGGATGCCCCTGTTCCTTTCAAGGGAGTTGGACTAGATGACCTTTAAAGATCCCTTTAAACTCTAAGCATTCTATGATTCTATGAGAATGCATTATACAATGTGGATTTAACTGTGCTATCTTCATTCTGAAGGACGTGTCAACCTGAGTCCTGGCTGAGAGCTGGTAGAATGTGGAAAGGGATAATCCATTATTAATAACGCATTCCAAATTAGCTGCTACATGCTTTTGGGAAAACAGAGAGAATGCGACTGTGCAGATTTCACATTTTTGTAGGTAATTTCTTTGTTATATGCTGTTATTTGTGGTTCTCCAGCAGCAGTGTGATGTGAAGGCCACTGGCTCAAGGGGCTTGGCTTCCCTCTTCTGTATCTGCTCAGTTGCTCAAAGTACTGAGCTATGTTCCCTACCTTGTGATTAGTATTCTTCCACACACTAAAGCTGGCCTCCTGGACAAAGTCTTATTTATCTAAATGCTCATTAATCTGATAAGAAATGGAATGGGTATTCTCACTTGCATAACACTTGTGATGACAAGCTGAAAGCATTTTACATATATTATCCTTTCATATAAAAGGACTGGGAAAGAATAATTAGTCAGGGAGTTGTAACAAGCAGGCCAATAACAGAAGAGAGCTAGGGAGAAAAAGAAACTAGAAGAAAAGCAGGGACATGGACAGAGTGCTGTGTAGGTAGGTGGCACACAATAAGGGAAATCCATACACCAAGAGGTCAGATGAAATAAGAAAAGATCCAGCCCCCAGGATTCACATGGCTTGCAAGTAGTGATCTGTAAATGAATGTGAAACAAGCCTGGGTAAGTTTGTTTCGGTTCCAGAAGGAATGCCAGTAACGTAAAGTAGAATATCTGGCATGTTTTTTCTCTCCTCCTCTATGTATCTTGAATATTTATGCAAACCCCCTAATAGAGTGCAAACAAAACAGTGGATGGTTAGGATATTTTTGGAGCAAACATTTCTTATAGAAGTATGGGACAGAGGTCAGTGCTGGCCATGTAAGTCAAAGAAAACTGATGGGAAAACAGGTTTTTTTTTTTCATTTATATAAAAATAAATTATTTAGATTCAAAAGATTATAAACAATGAATCACAAATCAGATAAAGACAGGCTAATCTCTCTGTTTATTTTTTCAATTTCATCAAAATTTCAAATGGAAAGCATTAACCTGATGGAATAAAGAGATGGAAAAAAAGCAAAAAGAAATAATTATTTGAGTGTGTTCCATTTTATTTATTTATTTGCATGCACATATTTCTGTTTCATTGAGAGGACAATTGGGTGATTTGTCCTATGAAGGCATAATTTTCATATTTTCAGGAAGAAAGGGCATGTGCATGCCAAAAGACTGAAAATAGGTTTATTGTCTAGTATATGAAACTTTCTAAAAACAGTTATCTGTTCTTTTTGATTTTAATACCATTTGAACTCACATATAATTTCGATTACATATAAGTGGAATAAAGTCAAGATCAATGTGAGTATATCATCCAAAGGGAGGCATAAAAGAATAAATGATTTCCGTATAAAAAACTATAAAGGTGGAATTTTCTGAAATGTTGCTGCCTGAAAATTGGATATGGATAACAGCTAACTTCACACTTATCTGAGCAAAGTATGTGTTCAGTATCCTTTTGGGGCACAATTTTATGGTTCAGTTGGGCCACGTTCTTTGGAGAAGCCAATGGAAAAACAGATCATACACATCAATTTTTGGTCATTCCAAGATAAACTACTTTTCTGTTTGGGTCCTGGTGTGACCTGTTTTTAATGAAACAGTTTTACATTTATACCTGCCTTCTAAATGTCACGTTGCTCAAGTACAGTGTGTCTGAATTGTTGAGTACCATTCAAAGCAATGGTGCTTCAGAAATGAAAAGGTATTTTTTTGTGCACTTCAGGGGCTCAGAAATGTGGGCATACGCACTTCCATAAGAAAGGATTTGGTTGCTATCTCTTATGGAGATTCTCACTCTAAAGCATACCATCAGTTCCCTCCCAAAAAATGACAACTATATTTAGGATGTTTTTTCTTTTGGGCTACTTTAAGAATTCTTTTATTTATTTGTTAATTTTTTTTTTTAGGTATTCTTATAAAAAGTGATGGAAAAGACCTATATAGGCAGGAAAAAGCTTTATTTAATGGCAGATGTGTCCCATGCTGCATTATATTGTACCGTGATCTCATTGACAGTAGCATGGCTTTGCTCATCATGATGACTGTGACTGAAATTCAATTTCTAGGCGAATGTTCCTTGAAAAAACTTAGCTTCATAGTAAAACAAGATAGGAAACATTAAAAACCCCTTTCAACAGATATTGTGCTTCTCTTCACCTGCAGAAAAGCTTTTACTGCTGTTGAGCAGATAGACATTTCACGTTGTGACCTCTCCTTCAAAGTGAGTCCTCTGTACTTTTCAAACTGATAATGGGAACGCTGCAGTAATAAGTGGGGAACTGCAGTAATTTTATAAACACACTGTGTAAACAAGTGAGATGATAGGAAATGTAGCCCAGCTGAGGCCCTGCCTAGTGATAGGAAATGCTCATTTCCTCTCTTGACTTCTTTTCTTCATGCTATGGAGATTCAATCAGGTGAGCTATTGAGCTAAAGGTCAAAATGGAACTATCCTTTCTCGTTTTTCCAAGCCAAATATTTTATTGGCTGTAGTACTGTAAAAAGAGATGGAAAAAAGGGGCAATGTATCCTGACTAGACTAGGATTTTATCCCTGTTATTTTTAAACAACTCTTTTTTAAATAGGTCAATTCACACATTTTGATTGTGTCTAAATTTACTCCAGTTTTAGAGAAAGACAGCCAGAACTGACTCGACTTTGAGGTAGGGTAAGGCAAATTTTGTACTGAATTACACACTTGGAATTCCACTGAAACCAATGTGTGCATATCTGCAGACAACAGTTAAGTGAATCACTGCTTGCCTGCTTTGAACAAATACACGCATATATGCACACATTTTTATTCCTTTGAAGGCTTTTCTTTCAAGGCCTTGCTTAATTTCAAGCTACAGCAAGTCTATCCTACTTCAGTAAATTTATCATTATTCCCCTCCAGCGTACAGAAAATATGCAGGGTCAGTAGTGCCAGCAGACTGGGTCTGCCTAGGTGCCAGAGATTAAAGGTCATGAAGAAAATGTTACTCCAGATAAATGAAATTTTCAGCTACTCCTTCCATTTTTTCTGTGTAAAGGTGAGTCTTTCAGAGCTTTGTGTGCAGACTACTAGAGTTAGAGGCCACCTGCTCTTATTAATTAATCAGTTTAATACTAGCAGCTTGTTAATGCATTATCTGGTGACCTCTGCAATGAGATTTGATCATAATTTGCAAAAAACTCATGTGTGATCACTTGAAGTCTTAGTAATACCTGTGCAATATGTGAATGAGTCCAACCTGGAGTCATATATAATACTTATAATGGGATTCTCATAGGTATCTCTCCCTCTGATGAACCAAGGAAAGATTTTTTCACTGTTCTTTCCAGCCTGGTAACCGTTACTAAATTTAGTGTGTGACAGAAGAGTAATATTTTTTCTTGTTTTAACAACTGAAAGAGTTGGAAAAAACAATCTCTTGGTATTTACAGATTATACTCAATTATGAGCAGTAGAACTAGTGGGAGGAGCAAAACAGGTTTTTTTGGTTCTTGTTCTTTTTTGTTGCTGTTTTTATTGTTAACTTCAAGAAATTTTGTAGTAATAATAAACTACATACATCAGTTTTATGAACAAAGAATACATATTAGCCTGAGAAAAGGTTCAAATCCTTGATTTTGACAAAGTCATTATGTATACGAAATTCCCCAAGATTACAGAGCAGACTTGGTCGTGGTCCTGGGATGCCTTGTTGGTGCTCCCAGCAGGTGGTCACTGGCTGGTTTTGACCTGGAAGCTATGCAGCAGTTAGGACAGCACATGGCTAGTAGGACATTTCCCAGGACACAGTGGTTTGGGTACAGTGCCTTGAGGAGGTTAACCATCAGACGGGAATGGTCAACCTGTGACACTGGCTGCCTGTGATACTTGAGGTCTTACAGAGAAGTTTCAATGACAGAGTTACATCACTTCACCAGCAAAGGGGCAGCGCTAACACAGGGCCCCCTGGCTAATGCCAGCCTCAAAGCATCAGGCATGCTCAGGATCTGTACATAGTCTCCTGTCAACACTGTCCCCTGGGATACAGTGTTGACAGAGCAGAGCAACACCAGTGTCACCTCTTGCCTTCCCCGTGGCAGATCTGTGGCTAATTTCTATAGGAGCTTGGCTGCACATATCACTGCTATAGTTAGAAGATGACTACTCCCGTTGACTGCATGCTTGTTTTTCAGATTCAGAAATATCTAGCTCGCTCCATCTTTTCTATAGGAGCACCAGGCACAGAGGAGAGGTTCTTAAATGCCAAGAGAGGAATCACTTGACAAAAAATATGAGCTGAGTCTGAGGCATCTACTTCATCCTGAGGCACCACTTTCATTACAGAGTTCGTAGAATCATAGAATCATAGAATGGTTTGGGTTGGAAGGGACCTTTAAGATCATCTAGTTCCAATCCCCCTGCTATAGGCAGGGGCACCTCCCTCTAGACCAGGTTGCTCAAAGCCTCATCCAGCGCGGCCTTGAATGCTTCCAGGGAGGGGACATTCACAACCTCACTGGGCAACCTGTTCCAGTGCCTCACCACCCTCACAGTAAAGAATTTCTCCCTAATATCTAGTCTGAATCTACCCTCTTTCAGTTTAAAACCATTTCTCCTCATACTGTTGCTACCTGCCCTTTTAAAAAGTTCCACTCAAGCTTTCCTGTAAGCACCCTTCAGGTACTGGAAGGCCATTATAATGTCCCCTCAGAGCCTTCTCTTCTCCAGGCTGAAGAGCCCCAGCTCTCTCAGCCTGTTGTAGGGGAGGTGCTCCAGCCCTCTGATCATCTTCGTGGCCCTCTTCTGGACCTGCTCCAACAACTCTATGTCCTTCTTGTGTTGGGAGCCACAGAACCAGACGCAGTACTCCATGTGGGGTCTCATGAGAGCAGAGTAGAGGGGCAGAATTGCCTCCCTTGACCTGGTGGTCACGTTTCTCTTGATGCAACCCAGGATATGATTGGCCTTCTGGGCTGTAAGTGCACACTGCCATCTCATGTTGAATCTCATTAATCAATTCTCCCAAATCCTTCTCCGCAGGGCTGCTCTTAAGCCATTCTCTGCCGAACCTGTATCTGTGCTTGGGATTACCCTGACCCAGGCGCAGGACTTTTGCACTTGGCCTTGCTGAACTTCATGAGGTTGGCAAGGGCCCGCCTTTCAAGCCTGTCCAGGTCTCTCTGGATAGCATCCCTTCCCTCTAGCATGTCACCTGCACCACTGAGCTTGGTATTGTCTGCAAACTTCTGTTCTGTTTGTTCCTGTGAAGTACTGCCAGCGTATTTGTATTTCAAACATTTTGCCATGTTATATTGCTTAGTTGTATTGAGACTGATGGACCACTGGTACAGATTGCTCAGAGTGGTGGTAGAATTTGCCTCCTTGGAGATACTCAGAAGCCACATGGATATGGTCCTGGGCAATTAGATCCAAGTGGATTTGCATGAACAAGTGTTGGACCAGATGACCTCTGAAATCCCTTCCAATGTCAGTCATTTTGTGGTTCTGTGATTCATATGCTTATGATTTTACATCTTACAAAGAAAGGCAGAAAAGTGTCAAATAAAGGTACTAAATAAATTTGGTTTGGGGGCTGTATAATGAAAACAGAATCACAGTATCACAGAATTGCAGGGGATGAAGGGGACCTCAAGAGATTACTTAGTCCAAACCCCCTGATAAAGCAGGTTTCCTACAGTATGTCGCACAGATAGGCAAGTCTTTTGGATTAATAATTTGAAAACACACTAATTGCAACACAGTTCTTGAAAACCAAAGCCCTTTGGGGTATTAAATGGGTAAAAATAAATGGAGAGGTTTTTACTTCTTCTTGTTTTCTGCACTGTATCTGAACAGTATGAAATTTTGTTCTGGTTGAAATTGTGAATCACAAAGACTTCCTACCGCTATGAACACTGTCAAGAACAGGTCAGATTGACCCCAGTCCGATTCAGTTTTGTGAGTGATTTTAAAAGGAAAATTATCAGATGCCTGGAGCTCATTTTGCATTGCTAAGATTTTATGTCTGTTTCTGCTGCTTACTGCCTGCTGCATGAGAATAACAATATTCTTCATTAGTACTTACATGCACAGTGCTGTTAGAACCCTCTCTGCTCTTCCTCTCAGTGCCAAACCTGAGATAAACATTTACTTTTTTACAAATGGCAGAAAGAAGAAATCATCTCCCTGCCCCTATTGCCACATGTAACACTAGGAGTAGTACAGAGCATCAGCAAAGATTGCTAATGAAAATGGTCATATGCCTTATGTGGTTGGCAGTGGGTGTGTGTGGAGGATCATACCATGTGGACAGCAAGCAGGGAGATAAAACTATAGTGTGTTGCCATTAACTGCTAATGGCACCGTAGTCCTGCACCAGTAAAACTGTCCCTTGAAAGTGACTTCTACTCATGTCTGCTTTTCTCTCAGTGTGAGCAAAACACAGAAACCAAGAACAAGGGGAAAAAGCAGCAGCATATGTTTTCCCTTCCATCTCATTGAATGAAATAGTGATTCAGATTGTGTGTAAGGAAAGCCCAAGGATAGTGGGGAGAAGCACGTGTTAGATAGCCAAGGGATAACCTCCTCCTAGATAGCATTTCTTTCAATCATTCCAGGTAATAATAAACTCTTCTCTTCTGGCTGCAGCACTCTCTTTTTACCTAAGTTGGTCTGTCTTTCCTCAGAAGCAGTCATATTAATAGATGCTGGAACTAGGAGTGTGATATTCAGTAATTTAATGGAATATAAAATTTCACCTCCTGGCCATAGGCCAAGGTAGGACAACTTCCAGAGGCAGGGGACGTGTAAAATGTCACTGATGGATTTTGTGATGAAGAGAATGAATGAGAACAAGCATTCTCAGGGTAGGACTTCCCTGTGGCCCCTTTATGAACTTTTTACCAGGCAAGGCTTCCTGGCAGGAGGTCTTTTAGACCACACAACAGACATTTTAAAACCCACTATCTTAGTACTTAACTCCAGCTAGAAAACATGAGCATATGATTTTTGTTTCAAAATATTCCTTGAGCCAAGTGAGGAGGGAATAAAGTAAAACTAATTGTTAACTTGCAGAGAAGCCTCACTAAAGTTGTTTTTAGTAATGTAATATTCATGTCAATCAGTGTATTTTCAGCTTTGCTCAGTCTCATTAGGTAACATGATGTCAACAAAAAGAATATCATTTCCGTACCAAGGGCTTTTCCTGTGATTATCCAAATCCTGTTAATAATGCCTAAGGAACAGGTTCACTGTTGCATTTTACTGTTGTAATATGTGTGCATGCTTGGGGCATACATTTGAAATTCCCTGATCTGTGTTACCTCTTGTATTACTCAAGGTACAGTTAGATGAAGTAAGTAAAGACTGACAGTTGTTAAAAATTCAAGGGTCTTCTACAGCATGTCTCCAACTGCTTTGTCAATACAGTGTTGATTACATGAATATTAACAGACTTTCCTTTCAGTACTACTCTTTTGATACTGTCCAGCCTTGACTTAAGATTTCAAGGAGCTGAAGTATGGCTATAAACATACAGTCTACAGCTATAGCTGAAAAATGTAGAAGCCACTAAACTGTATAATCTCTTAATTAAACTGATGTTAATGGGGTTCAAAAATAACTAAAGCAGTTTCTACCTTATCTGTTTTCTTCCAGTTCTGCCCATTCCTATTTCTTGCTCACTGATATCCTCTATTGTACAGCAAGAAGGTGAAACAACTTTATAAAGAGAAGTGAAAAATGTATGTACATATTCCTTGCACAACTTTTTAAAATCTGAAAACATTCATTATGGATGACAATTATGTTGTTTCATCTAAACCTTAACCTGAATTTCTATGTCTGTTTATCTCATTTTTGCACTTTTAATTTAACCTAAGTGCTTTAGACCTCTTCCCACATTTTCTAATTTAAAAGACATTTCCAAGGAGCCCACAGTGTCAGGCATAATTAGTGCACTTTGATTCCTGTATTATGGTTACCAGAACAGAACAGAATTTTGTGCTATTGACAGGATAACTAAATTGCTTGAAAAGTACTGGATCATTTGCATCTTCATACTGTCCACTATAGACCAGAAAAAGACAGAAATATCTTGTGATATTTCCCTGTGATATTTCTGGCATATAAGATAAGGTGCATACACATATGATACAGTGTACTTGACATGAATGTTCAAGACATACTTAAAAGTGAAAGCTCTGCCAGAACACAGGTAAAGAATGCCTGCCTTCTTAGGAGCAGGATGTATGTCTGAATTTCAGGGTACTTTCTCCCTGGAAACAATATTGCAATACCTTGTCAGAGTTCCTGTTGAAATCTGAAATCAGCTGGAATCATGCAGTGGCTTTAGAGGTTTCCTTGTTGTTCTGGGTAATTATTAATTTTAAAGGGGGCACAGGAAGTGTGCAGATGAAATACCAGAGGAGTTTTCAGTCTAAGTATTGTAATAACTTCTTTCTCCTTTCTCTTTTCCACATCCTTTGATTTTCTCTCTCTTTTCTCTACTAGATTGTTCTCTTGTCTATGCCCTGAAATATGACCAGTTATATCGGGGTTTCAGTACAATCCTAAGGTAAATAAATCCCTGATACGATTCCACCAAGGCTTGCTTTACAGCCATTCATTGTTTCTCTTTTTCTTTCCTTATTTGGCCAAGGAAAGGTTTGGTATCATAGCCACTTCTCCATTTTTATCTCATCATATGAGCTGTCACCAGCAAATGCCTGACAGCCTTGAAGCACTGTGTCAGATTTTCTTGTAGTTCAAGGTCACAAAGAACACATTGCATACCTCTGAACTTCTGAATACAGCCCAGGAACTTTCCCATTTCACTCTGGGGGCTTTGGAAACAACATAGACTTGTGCTTTTGTACACACATAAAAAAGTACACATTACAAAAGATGTGACCCTCTGAATTTCTTTAGTTAGATTCGTAGAATAGTTCTCACATTAGCCGCAGTGCCTTCTAAGTCACCACTGCAATGAGAGATATTAAAGACACTCATTTGTAAACAAGGTTTCTCTCTTTGTACCGTACTTGAACATCTATTCCAACTTGATCAAGTGGTCTGGTGATATATTCCATAGAATCATCTGTAAACATAAAAAACGAATCCTTCAGTACAGTTTTAATGTGGCTATTATGCACTATGACTTGAAAGATTTGAAAGAAAGTAAGAATTATATGACAGTGCTGCAAAGAGGAAAGGCCTGTATTTGTGAGGTATAAAGATTTTATTTAAATTGAAGTAAGGTAAGTCAGATGACAGGACCTTACTGAAGAGAAGAAACAATGCATTTCAAACCACACAAATACATTCCCAATCTGTAGATATGTCCTTCTATAAGATCCTCAAAGTCTAGCATCTCTAGGGAAATTTTTACTGGGAATGAATTAAGTGCCTGGATATGTTAGTCAATCTGCAGACAATTAGTACTTTATACTAGAAAGAAAAATATATCTTGGCACTTTCATGTCATTCTTATGCTGTAGTTATATGGCATTTTCATATCAGTGGCAGTGTGATACAACAAAACACAATTGCTGGGGGGAAGAGTAACCCAGCTAATATTTAAAATGGAGCTTCTGTCTGAAGAAACTCATTTATGAGCTGCTGATTAAAGAGTTTTTTACTGGGATATTGAGATAGTCTGACATTCACATTTGTGACAAGGACGCTCCTAGTGCAAAATTCATGTGTTACGCCTATTAGTGAAGAATGAGCATAACATGAAGAATGTTAGAGTGAAGAATGTGAAGAATGAAGAAATAAATCATATAATCAAACGTAGAATCATAGAATGGCTTGGGTTGGAAGAGACCTTAAAGATCATCTAGTTCCAAACCTCCTTCTGTGAATGGCATTGCTACCGACTAGATAGCAAGGACCAGGATACATTTAGCCATCTGGGCTGCAAACACACACTGCTGGCTTGTGTCCAGCTTTTCATCCAGCAGAATGTCTAAGTCCTTCTCCACAGGGCTGTTCTCAGTGAGTTCTTCTCCCATTCCGTACACATATCTAGGATTGCCCTTACCCAAGTGCAACACCTTGCACTTGGCCTTGATGAATATCCTTAGGTTCAAATGGGCCAACTTCTCAAACTTATCCGGGTCCCTCTGGATGGCATCCCTTCCTTCTCTTGTACCAACTGCACCACTCAACTTGTTGTTATCAGCAAACTTGCTCAGGATGTTCTCAGTCCCACTATCTAGGTCATTATAAAGATGTTGAAGAACACTGGTCCCAAGATGGACTCATGACTCATGACCGGCCTCCACCAGACACAGAGCCATTGACCACAGCCTGCAGGCTGCAACCATCCAATCAATTCTTTAATTCTTCATCTATTCAAATGCATAGCTCTCCAATTTAGAGATAAGGGTGTAGTGTGGAATCATATTAAAGATCTAGAAGAATCTCAGGTCGGTGACTTTAGATGTTCTTCCTTTTTCTACTGATGCCATGACATCACCATAGAAGGCCACCAGATTGATCAAGTATGATCTACCTTTGATGAAACATGCCAGAGACCAGCCACATTGACTCTGGATAGAATGCAACTGACCAGGTGGGGCAAGAGTGTTCTGGGCAGCAACCTGGCTGGGCTCATTACCAGAGCTTTAAACTAGATTTGATGGGGGAAGGAGATGCACTTTTGTGTGACAGACTAGAGCTAGGGAACACTGCCACTTTAGAATGCAGCAGGTGAAAGCCTCAGAGTTGTCCTAGAGGAATTCAGTAGGACTCCTCCAGGAAGGTAACACAGCTGCTAGCCCAGCTGAAGTGCCTCTGCACCAATGAAGACAGCATAGGACATATGCAGGAGGAATAGGAAACCACGGTGAAATTAGAAAACTATGACCTAATTGCTACCACAGGAATGTCATGGGATTAATCATATAATTGGAATAATATGACTGAGGGCTACAAGCTTTTTAAAAGAGATGGGTGGGGAAGGAGGGGCAGGTGAATTGCCCTTTATGTTAAGACATTATGGCTGTCAGGTGAAGTCTCTGGTGACTGGAAAAAGGGAAATATAAAACTCATTTGTAAGAAATGTAGAAAGGAAGACTCGGGAAATACAGGCCAGAAATTCTTTCCCTGTGTTCTGGCAGAACTTTCACTTTGAAGTATTTGTCTTGCACATTTATGTCAAGTACACTATCTAATTAGGTACATGCATCATATTTTATGTGCCAGAAATGTGTGAGCCTCACATCTGTTCTTGGGAAGATCATGGAACAGATCCTCCTGGAAGATATGTTAAGGCACAAGCAAGATGAGGAGCTGTTGATCTAGCAGGGCCCACTTGCACCCATGACATCCTCCTCTTCCCTCTGGCCCCAGAGGGACTTCCAGATTCTCGTGTTCCCTGCAACTAAAGGGCTGTGAGCTGTGTCACTTCTTAGGTGGTCTGCCTGGATGTGTGCATCAACCCAGGATGGCTGTGCCCCCACCCAGTCTGGGTTTCTGCCTCTGACTGTTGCAGTGGATGGCGACCAGTTTTGTTTCAATAGAAAGCTTCACACTGCTGCTCTCGGAAGAGAGAAAGGGCTGCCTGTTGCCCTTCCTACATGCACTCTCACACAAAGTGCCTCAAGAACTGCCATGCCATGTCCTAAGTTCTTCACCATGCCTTGTTTACCCATCCAGGTTGCCACACTCCCTGGAGGCTGCCTTTGTACGTGTGGGAAATATCCCTCCCAGCCCTGCCCCTGCCTCTTCAGCCACTCGCATGAGAACTGTGTGTTCCTGGCTGCTCCAAGCAGCTCTCTCTTTGCATACTGCGATCTCCTGCTCCACTGCAGAACGTGCCTTCACTGGAGCTGATCACCCCAGAGATGGTGAAGTGAAGTGATGTATCCATTAATGTATTTCTTCTATTCCATTTCCATAATACAGTTACCCCTTGTTTCCCAGCATATCCTTTCAAGAATAGGGCAGAAGGTAGGAGTGGAAATTAGTTTTGCAGATTATTATGCTTGTGTTTAAACTGACTTAAGCATATGAATGAATCATGACTTTTCCATGATGAAGCCAGTGACTTCAAGACAAACTGTGTTGCTTAATTCAGTAGCAAAGGAGAAGGAAAGGGAGGAAAGACAATTTTATGTCCATTCCATCTAACCAAATTATTTTCCTGTGCTCCTATATCTTTAATACCTTTGGAAACTGTTTGCAAGTGCCTCCAACATGCATCATTGAGCAATGCAATGGATGTTTTTGACTAGCAAAATGAGAGCTAAAAACAGGTATATATAAAAATAGGTACATACAAAAATAGGTACATAAAGGTTATGAATGAATTCAGAGTTCAAACCGAATAAAAATGTCAGAGGGTTGCGATCAGTTGCGCAGTCTGGTTGGAGGCCTGTAACTAATGGTGCTCTCCAGGTGTCAGAACTTGATCTAGTCTTGTTCAACATCTTCATCAGTGACCTGGATGAAGGGATAGAGTGCACCCTAAGCAAGTTTGCTGATGATACAAAGCTGGGAGGAGTGGTTGACACAGTCAGGCGGCTCTGCTGCCATATAGTGAGACCTGGAACAGGCTGGAGAGTTGGGCAGAGAGGAACCTTATGAAGTTCTCTACAACTACCTGAAGAGAGGTTGTAGCAAGGTGGAGGTCAGCCTCTTCTCCCGTGTAACTAGTGGTAGGACTAGAGGGACTGGCCTCAAGTTGCACCAGGGGAGATGCAGGTTGGACAATAGGAAAAACTTCTCTGAAAGAGTGATCAGGCACTGGAATGGGCTGCCCAGGAAAGTGGTGGAGTCACCATCTCTAGAGATGTTCAAGAAACGTTTAGATGCTATACTAAAGGATAAGGTTTAGTGGGAAATATTGGTGATAGGTGGACGGTTGAACTGGATGATCTTAGAGGTCTTTTCCAACCTTGGTGATTCTATGATTCTATGATTCAACAAGGCCAAGTGTAGAGTCCTACACCTGGAGAGGAGTAATTGTACACATCAGTACAGGTTAGGGGCTTACAGTACAGGTTAGGGGCTTACTTGCTGGAAAGGAGCTTTGGGACGTTGGTTGACAACAGGTTGGCCATGAGCCAGCACTGTGTGTTTGTGGCCAAGAAGGTGCATTAAAAAGAACGTGGACAGCAGATCAAGAGAGGTGATCCTCCCCCTCTACTATGCCCTGGTGAGGCCACATCTAGAATACTGTGTCCAACTTTGGAATACTGGAGAGAGACAAGCAGAGGGCTACAAAGATGACTAGGGGCATAGAGAATCTCCTTTATGAGGAAAGGCTGACAAACCTGGGATTGCTCAGCCTGGAGAAGAAAAGATTGTGGGGGGAATCATATCAATGTTTATAAATATTTAAAGGATGGGAGTCAAGCAGATGGGACCAGGCTCTTTTCATTGGTGCGCAGTGACAGGAAAAGAGGCAATGGGCAAAGGGCAACACTGGAATACAAGAAGTTTCATCTGAACATGAGGAAGAACTTCTTTACTGTGAGGGTAACAGAATACTGGAACAAGCTGCCTGGAGAAGTTGTGGAGTCTCTTTCTCTGGAAATACTCAAGATCCACTTGGATGTTTTACTGTGCAAGCTACTGTAGGGAACCTGCTTTAGGAGGGGTATTGGACTCAATGGTCTCCAGAGGCCCATTCTAACCCCTTCAGTTCCGTGATTTTTTGAAAACTGGTCCTATCAAAGAAATAAAGATCCAGAACAGAATAGTATTATCAAAAACATAAGAAAAAAAATTGTTTTGCATTAAATTTGATCAGTTTATGCGTGAGATCATATAATAAGATTGCCCTGCTTTTCACAGAGTGTATAAATCTTACAAACAGTGTCACAGTGAGAGGATTCATGTCAGAATGTGACCACAGTAGACAGAGACTCCATTTTCCTTAGTGGTCAGCTGCATTTAATGCAAAGACAAATTGAACTGTCACTTTACCATCTCTAAAATTGACTACATTCCATTGCCTCAACTTCTGTTTTTTCATATATCCTCTTAATTGAAATGTAGGCAATGGCATTCTGTAAGGAAGATAAGAGTATTAAACAATGAGTTTTGCAGTGAAATGGGACTACTCAGTATCATTTCCCATATTCAAAATAGAATAGCTCTGTAACTTTTTCACAATTCAGTAATTTTGCAAGAGAAAAATGAAACTATAAATTAAATGCTCCCTGTGATGTTGTTGTTATACTTATAAATATGAATACATGTACTATAGATATATTATATGACTGATATGGACTGTGAGTATAGGCCTCCAAACTGACAAAATGGGAAACACTTGCAAAGTGGTACTTACTTCTGCTCATTCTCTTCTCCAAAGAAGAACCCTCAGTCTAGCTATCAGTCTAATTAGAAGTCATGTACATTTATAGAGATATGCACAAATATGTATGTGTTGAAATACATACAGAGAGATATGCACATTAATAAGTATTCAAATACTGCACACACGTGTATGAGTTGGCCAAGATTACTAGGGAGTGGGTGTAGGTGAGCAGAAAATATAAGCTTACCCAAGTAAAAAAGTTATGTGGAGTAAATGGTACTTTGCAAACATTTCTTGCATTCAGTGCACATGCCAGTTTGAGTGTCTTTTTTGCTAAAATAATTCTGTGCTATTGATTATAGTTTATATTAAAAAGCAACAACAACAACAACTAAACAGTTAACCTCCTTATTTCAGTAAATATATTTGCACTTTACACTCATTTTGTATAGGTGCTTGCACAAACACAATTACAGTTGCAAACCACGCCACAGGCATGGAGTGCACATTATTAACTCAGTCATCTTTACATCTCACAATCAAGGTATGTGATCTATTGAAGCATATAACTTCCTTCATTTCCTTTATATTACTTCTCTTAGAAATAATCTTTTTTTTTTTTTTTTTTTTTTTTTTTTAGTTTACGTGCTTAACATGGGTATATTATGACTACTCAGTGCTCTTCTGACATAACCTGAGCTAACCTGAGCTTTGAAAGGCCATTACCGGTAGTTGCTCTCCCTATGCCTCCAATGGAGAAAAGAAGTTTCTTTCAGATTCCGAGACTGCTTCAGCCAGCTCTTAGACACATTTCAACTATGTGAGTTATCAGCCTAAAGAATTGCCCGTGTACAACATGGCTCCAGCACAGTCCTGACAGATATAGACGACTGCTATTTTATTTTTGGAAAATCAGCCTAAGGCTATTGTGGCTGGCTTGCTGACAGACATCATGTATTGCTATTCACACAGAGATATGTTAACTACAAAATCAAGTAACCCGAGGGTTTGGAATTATACTTGAATTTTTAATAAGTTGTCAAAAGCCTACTTTACAGCATTCATTTAAAATTGGACTAAGACTCTCTGCTGTCACTTAGTATGCACTTATCCACTGCAAACACCAGCAAGGAGAAGGAGGCAGGGCTGCAGACTTCCTCTATGAAAAGAATTTCTGCTTTCTGTTTTATTCCATGCCATTTTACCTGGCTGGGTGTATCTAATCCAAATGGTCAGACAGGATTGCCATATGAATTTCTCATCCATGCCCTTCTTCTTCAGTATTCAGTTCATCTTAGCATGATCCAGCCAGTGCTTTCCATACTAAAACCTCAACAGTATGCCTTAATTTCCTTCCCTCTCATCCCTTTTGTCTCTCCATAGATCTTTTCTAGACCCCAAATGACCTTGCTTTGAACAGCACTGTTTCATCCCACTACACTCCTCTCCTCAGCAGCGTGCCTCTCACAAGCCCGAATGCAGCATTATGGCCCTGTAAGGTTTCTCACTCCATGGACAAGGGGATTGCGGCTTAAGCTTCTCCAGTGAAAGGGAAATCAGTGCAGTCTGGTTTTCATGTGTCATTTCTCTATAAATAGCTGAAGAATAGGTATGCCAAGAGGGACTCGCTATGAATGCATTGTTTTTTGTAGAACTACTGCATTTGTTACCCTCTTGTGTTGCAGTTTGATTCCTTCATACACTTCCATCATGCTTTTGTAAAGGGCCTTGTCCCAAGCAGGTAATGTGTAGCACTTAGACATCCAGTGAGGTACAGAAGTCTCATCTAAGTAGAGTTCTGGCTCTTTAAAGAAGGTTATACAGGCTTCTGTCATGCAAACAGTCTGATGTGCCCATACTTGTGGCCTTTGCAAAGAAAACACACTAGCCCTCTTCTATGTGCTGATGCTGGGGAAAAGGGAGGGAAACAACTAGGAACAGCTGAGGAAATAAAAGAAGTTACAGTAATGTGATACATTTCCATGAAAATGTTTATGGGAGCTGAGATATTTTCCAACCCATCCTTGTAAAAGCAAGTGAAAAGGTGGATGGTAAGCGAGATAATAATCTGTTTTAACCATCATCTGATGTCAGTGCTGACAGCTGAAAAGTGAAGGCTGTGGCCTGCAAGGGATTATTGGTCATATCGAGGTAATAGCTACAACAAGTGTCTTAGCTATGCCATTGTACTCTGGTTTCCCACAAAGAATTCAAAACCAAATTGACTCATGATATTGAATGTATACAAGTCCATTAGGCCAGATGACATGCATCCCAGGGTCCTAAGGAAGCTGGCTGATGTGGTTGCTCAGCTGCTCTCCATCATATTTGAAAAGCTGTGGCTATCAGTGGTCCCATCAGAAGAGGGGTGGACAGCACTCGTGAGGCCCTACCTGGAGTACTGGGGCCTCAAATACAGGAAAGATGTGGAGCTGTCAGAGAGGGTCCAGAGGAGGCCGTGAAGATGATCAGAGGTCTGGAGCACCTCACCTATGAAGACAGGTTGAGGGAGCTGGACTTGTTCAGCCTGGAGAAGAGGAGGCTGCGAGGAGACATTTTAAGGGGATTATAAAAAGGAGGGGAATCAACTTCTTATTCAGGTAGATAGCGACTGGACAAGGGGAATGCTTTTAAACTAAAGGAAGAGAGATTCAGATTGGATGTCAGGGAGAATTTTTTTTACTGAGACAGCGGTGAGGTGCTGGAACAGGCTGCCCAGAGAGGTTGTGGATGTCCCATCCCTGGAGGTGCTTAAGGTCAGTTTGGATGGGGCCCTGGGCAATCTGATCTAGTACTTGATCTAACTACTGGTAACCTTGCCTATGGCAGGGGGGTTCGAACTTGATGATCCTTGAGGTCATCATCCAAGCCATTCTATGATTCTATGATTCTATGATTCTATGATTCTACGATTCTGAGATTAACAGCACCTTGCTAGAAGCCCCAGTTAAAAAAAAAAAGAAAAAGAAAAAGAAAAAAAAAAAGCAGTATTCTTCAAAGAGTACATTGGTGGTGATTTAGGGAATATAAATGAAACATAGCTCTTGATGCTTCTGTCTCCTGTGCAAACACACCTGCGAGAACTACATCATGATATGTTTGCCACACCTTGTGACTGTTTCCTTTCCTTTTGGTCTGTTAGTGGTGGTGATGACAGTGGTTTGGTTTTTTTGTGTGTGTATTTTTCCCAGGAATAATAGCTGCTATGAAAATTGACTTCTCCATTCAGGCTAACAAGCAGTTCTATTTCAACATGCTCAGTCCAGAGATTACTATTCAATGTGACCACCCTCATGGCACAGAAATGTTTCCCAGTGCCCAGTCTGATCCTCCCCTGGCATTCTGTGCTGTTCCCATCCTGTCATCAGTGAGCAGGAGCAGAGCCCAGTACCTCCCTCTGCTCCTCCACCTCAGGGAGCTGCAGAGAGCAATGGCTTAATTAATGAAAAAGTCTGCAATAGGCCTAATATTGAGAAAAAGCTACACTTACCAGATATCCTACAGCCAAAGTTGGGCAGTGCTACCCTCCAGCTCTTTAGGTGTCACTAGGGGTGTCATCAAGCTTGTATGCTTTAAGTAAGAGATTTCTAATGGACAGAGTTTGCCTTAACAGTAAACCTAGCCTGAAGCATGAACCAACCAGGCCAGCCATAGACAGGAACCCAGCAGTGCTGTTCTTTGTTTTGAATAAGTTATGTCCTGCTAGAAGATCTAAATCCTGCTGCTTATTATGCATGTCCATCTGTCTGTCTATCACCTGTCTATTTATCAAAATGAGCTTTTTAAAAAGCGTATGATACAGCATTATTTGTAAATATGAATATGACAAATACTAAAGTAGAATGTGTCTGTGCAGGGGAAGAACAGATGGCTGGATGTTCAAATAGGATTTTGTAACTGTTGATTTTTAAGGCTTACAACTTTAGTGGGGTTTTTTGGTTTTTTGTTGTTGTTGTTTTGTTTTGTTTTGTTTTTAATGTAGTTTCTTAATATGGTAAATAATCTCAGTAGCTCCTCTTTATGGCAGTTTTCCCCCTTTTGATGAGTCATCTCTGAATATTGTTTGAATTTTCTCCTTTGCACTCCAAGAGGAGGAAGTAACTTCATTTATGGAGGACTTTGAAGAGAAGAAATAGGCAGGACAACCACTGAAGCCCAGTGAGCAAGGAGGCATCTAGAAGCACAGAAAGAAATTATGGGCTGCAAGGGAGGGTGATAGCAGGCAGCACGGACCAGTGGGTGTGCAAAGGAATCACACTTGGGACAGCAAAGACTTTAAAGCACCTTTCCTTCTGGGTTATTTCCGCATTGAATATTTATATTATCCCCCTAGAACTCTGTGATTAGTAAAATGTAACCCGGATTTTTTTTTTTTTTACTCGATAGGGAAAGTACATTTTTCTTAACCACATTTTTTAATGAGTTTGGGGTTATTTTTAACAAAGTAGAGAAAAAGAATTGGCTACATGCAGAGATGAAGACTGAAAAACTGCCACTTGAAAGGTGAATGCCGCAGAAAGTGGTGAGCTAATAAAGAAAGATATCGGAGAGGGAACATCTGGATACCAGGAAGGGACACTGCACTTACAGGAGAGAGGAGATGAAAGTTTGTGTTGAGGATCCTAAAAGCAATCTGTCCCCGGGAAAAAGTAATCAACAGATTTTTATGATGCTAGCTTTTGTTCTCTCACTTTTTTATTTTTATTGCTCATTTCTCTCTTTAAATCTTGACTTGTTAAAACATCAGAAAACATAAAGAGAATTAGTCTTATGAGATACGCAAACTGCTTGAGTATTTGCTAATATGCAGTCAAGCTTTGTCTCCTGACAGTGACTTCTGACTTCTCTTTGAGGCACTCAGCTATCTTGGTTTATATCAGATCTGCAATCTCAGACAAAGCAGAAGACAGTGGAAGAGGACAAGGTGGGTTGGAGAATGTTATGTCAGGTACTAACAGCTGACAGGAAAACATCCTGGTTTTAGCATGTGGCTGTGAAGAAGAAAGAGCAAAGGTACTGAGACAAATTGCTGTTCATCCTTTTGCAATTTGAAATGAGGAACTGAAATTTTCCCAGACAAATAATCAGAGTGGGATTTTGACCTGACAGCTATAAATCCAGTGATGTGCTAACAGGGGATCCTTAGGGCTTCTGGTTATACTCAGCCAACAAGCATGAGTGAAAACTTGGAGTGAATTCTGTCTCTTGATGCTGATCACTTCTGCCATAGGTGTAATCTCAGAAGCTCATTAAAAACACTTTAAAGGACCCCACCCACGGTTTCACATTATGAATTTCAATGAATCTTCGTAGTAAATTACAGGATATACTCAGACTCCTGGACAATAGAGAGGAAGGAGGGCTTTCTGTTACTGTGCCACAACCCTTCACCCACTGAAGAAAGTAATGGTCGTTGACACACACACAGTGAATGACAGTCTCTTGAAGTACATTAAAAACGACTCGTCTTTATAGTGCTTTTGTTCAGAAGAGCCTGATAGTCATGTTAGTGAGCAATATCTGACATATTGGCCTTGTCTTGCAGCCCAGGTCTCCCTAACCACAGACTGATGTCAGATATGCAGAATGACGCTGACTGATCCAGGTCTTTTGTGGATGGAAACCAAGTCTCTTCAATAAAAGAGAAAAAGAGAACACTTCCAGCCCCTTCCCTCTTCCAGCCCAAGGAAACTACTTAAATGTATAGGCTCCTTATATTTTTCAGTGCATGCCCAGAGGGAGCATCATGGAAAAGCATCGGCCATCAGTCATCTGTACCACGTGACCTACATGCACTCATTTACACTGGAGATTTCTGGTAAGTCAGACACGTGAGATTCATAATTGTGAGGGCCTTCATGCATTGTCTAAAGTAAAAATAAATCATGCCTGCAAACCAGCCTTTCCATCTCACCAAGTAGATTAGCTTATTGATCAGAAAGTTACTCCTCTTTTTTTGGTTATTGCACTGTGTTACATCTGTTATGTTTTTCTCCACCATTCTTTACTGCACAGCATGATGAGTCAGTGTGATACAATATGCATGTAAGCCAAAAGAATTAATCAATGGGACAACATAAGAAATGCAAAAAAAAGCCGTTGATCAAACAAACCAAGTGTTTGACAGCACAGAGTGCTTTGAATTATAGCCTAGTCCAAGGAATGAATCTATATCCGACCTAATTAGGAGAAATGTCTTCATAGAGGAGTGGACTGGGGATAACACAACTACTGAGCCATAATACCTACTGCTGACATCATATGCTTCTTCTTATAAAATATTGAAGCTCCTTTGCTACATTATTGTCCCTCTGGATTATTGCAGATACTGGGAAAATGGACCAAGTACTTACTTCCAAGGGGTGGAAACATTATAGAACTTGTCCTGGGGATGTGATGATCTAGCACTAAATCTCAAGCCAATCATGCAGACAGCAGATAGCTGCATCACCACTGTGTTTTTTTGGACTGGCAATGACCACCTTCTGTTAATGCACTCAGACTTACTTGAGCCAAAGTGGAATTGCGGTAAAGTTGTTAGTTTAAATATTCAACCCAAGAGCTTGTTATTATCATCCATTACTATACGCTGTTGTACTACATATAGTATATTGTAGAGGACTGAGTTGGTAGGGGTCAAGCTCCACAATACAAAGACTAGCTAGAAGATGTGAAGTTTTTATGTGTTGTTAATTTCCAGCTGCTTGGATTAGAATTGGAAAAAATAAAGACCTCTTGCAGCTTACTAAGATATCCCCAGTCACACTGTGCTTTATGGAATTATATGAATGGTAGTTCATGAAGATAGATTATACTACATATCAAAGCCAATAAAAAGATGCAAAATTATGAGGGTGAATGTAGATCCAGGAGAGGATGAGGTAGCAGAAAAACACACTAAGATTTCGGTATAGCATGAAGGAAATAATTCAGTGCTGCAGTACAGTAAGCTCAAAATTCAAAAGGGTGGGATCATGTAATACACAACTTTATTTAAACTGCATGTGAACTTTCTGCTATCTTCTTTTACTTTTGCTCTCATCAGTCATCACCTTTGGACTGTACTTTTCTTGTCAACCTCTTTATCCCTCGCCACTCCCCTCTTCCTACAAATCATTGCTCAAAGCTGGAGGAGCAGAGCACAAGGTAGTAAGAAACTCAGCAGGGACCTGCATAGACTGGTTTCTTAAAGTTCCTCTTACTTTTTAACCTTCCTTCTCATTTTGTAACTCTAAAATACCAATTTCTTTTGGAGTAACAAGAAGAACATAATTATGCTATGCCACAAGAAGATCCCAACTGTTGGGAAGTTCCAGTTGCCTGCTGGAATGCTACATAGACCTCACCTGGAGTACTGCGTCCAGATGTGGAGTACTCATTACAGGAGATGTGGACCTGTTAGGGCACATCCAGAGGAGAAGTACAAAAATAATTCAAGGGATGGAACACCTCCCCTATCAGTAGAGGCTGAGAGAGGAAAGGCTGCTCAGACTGGAGAAGAGAAAGAAGGGGACAGACTCACTAGCAGGATCTGTTGTTATTGGGCACGGGAAAATCATTTCAGAACAAAACTAGGGAGATTTAGAGTGGATATAACAAAAAAGTTTTTTACGGTAAGGGTAGCGAAGCACTGGAACAGGTCACACAGAGATGGTGGTGGTTGCCCTGTCCCTGGAGACATTCAAGGTCAGGCTGGAGGTGGCTCTGAGCAACCTGATCTAGCTGTAGGTGTTCATTGCAGGGGAGTTGGACTAGATGATCTTTAAGGTTCCCTTCCAACTTAAATGATTCTGATTTGATGATTCTATACCTGAGGTGGTATACCATCTCTTCCTTTTTCTTGCCTTCAGTATGGAGAAAAAAATTTATAATACTTTGGTTTTTGAGAGCTCCCATAATTTTGAACTGAGACCCATGTGTTTTTCTCACATTTCTTCTTTCTTCCCGGTGCTTTTCCCCCATTTTTTTTTTGTAGATCAAAATTAAATGAGTCTGAAGGACAAAAAAGAAAAAAAAAACTATTAAACTTTGAGAATTCTGCTGCAAAGTGCTAAATTCGTTTCCTAGATCCATAACTCATCAAATGGCTGAGTGATAGCTGTGTCGTAGATGGCTTTAGCATTCTGTGAAGGAATTTGATATTAATTTTGAAGTAGAATTCAATACCTTGAAGATTTCTTGCCTGGGGATATTTGTGCCTTCAAAGTTCATGAGCCGTGCTGTTGCTTAATGGAATAAACCTATTCTGTGTACTATTTATGGATTTTATGAAAAAAACAAGCTGGATAAAATATGCATAACAAATATATTGCTGATTGTATCACAGTTTTACTAACCTAAGGTCATATCTGAAAATAAATCTTTGATCAAATAAGACTCATTGTCAAATTAATACAACAGGCAATTAGGCCCAATTAAGAGATTGTCTATGGGAGGAATGGATGTGCTTTTGTTTTATTCAGGCTGAACTGTTAAGGGGAGTCCAGTCAACAGAGAAGCAATACTCTCCAACACTGCAGTCATCACTACAGTTCATTGATCTCTCTGATGAAGGGCATTTGTATCTATAGGATGAAAATACTCATAGGATCTAACTGTCCATTCTCCTCCTCAATCTAGTCAGATTAAATCACTCAAGCAAATAGTATATGATTTTTGACTCAGCTAAGGAAAAGTATAGCAATTTCAGGGCTCACAGCACCTTTCAGTTTAACCCTTATATCTTCTGATCTCTTATTATGTGTCTTAATGGTTTTTTTACTCTGCTGTTTCTTGATCAGTCCTACTTTATCTGAATACTCTTTTAAACAAAATTAATCCAATCCAATGAAAATTAAGCCCCCTATTAAAGGTATCATCGCTCTTTCCTGTCTTTTCCCTGACAGATACACTGGTGTGAATTAAAGAAATAAGAAATAAAAGATATCATTCTTGTATCACTTAAGAAATAGGAAAAAAGAGTTTAAGCTTCTGCTTCATTTCTTAGCAAGTGCAAGTTACGTAGTTAATTTTCTCAAACCATATGCTGAAGGCTTAGCTAGAGTTTGCAATCCATGTGGCATTTCTTACCACACTGTAGTATGATCAGGCTGCTTTTGGCACTGCTCTTTCCAAAAGAAGCAGCTGCACATGGTCCTGTGTTTTGTTGATGGCATCAGGAGAGGGTGTTGCTTCCCTTCCGTGAGTTCCTTGCACTCCCATTTGCACTACCTTGTGATCACAGTTTTCAACCTACGAGCACAGTGAGTTTTCTGCCTCTGAATGGCTTCAATTTTGCCAGACCATTCAAGATTGGCTGCAGATCACAGATCTTTCAAGGGGAAAAACGTCCTACCATGGGAGGCTGAACTTCTCATCTTGTCTGAGAAAATGTACACAGTACTCACAGATAGCACCCCACCAATTCATAGAAGAAACTCCTCCTCTAACGAATTAATCCTACTGATTTTTCTAATAACAATTACTTCCAAATCAGGACTTTTTGCTAACAAGTATCGCTGAAAATATATACATAAATGCATAGCACACCTCAGTGCAGTTTGACTATAAATGTGGGTCCAATGCTTATAAATATAAAAAGAAAGAGTGGGTGTCAAGAGGATAGGGCTAGCCTCTTTTCGGTGGTATCCAGAAACAGGACAAGGGGTAATGGGCACAAAATGGAACACAGGAAATTCAGGACGAACATGAGGAAAAACTTAAGGGTGAGCACTGGAACAAGTTGCCGAGATGTTGTGGAGTCTCCTCTGGAGATATTCAGATATTCCTGGATGCTTTCCTGTGCAACCTGCTATAGGGAACCTGCTTTAGCAGGAGGGTTGGAGTTGATGAACTCAAGAGGTCAACACCTACAGTGCTGTGATTCCTCGGAGGAGGTGTAAAATCTCACTGTCTGGAAACTTTGCTTCTATTCTTTCAGGCCAGAATCTTGGTATGAAGTCAATATGTCAAAAAGCAATATCCATCCAAGTGCAGATGCTCAGTTGATCCATAACTGAGTGACATTTGGAATTATGCATTAAAATCTGAGGCAAAATTTTAACTTTATCAGGTGTTAGAGGGCCAGATACACTGATGTGAGACAGCACAGAAGCAATGTCAAGAAAAACATTGTATCCCCAGGATCTGGCACTCAAACACACCAAAATAAGTTTTCTAAAAAACCAGATGATGATTTTAAACAAGCCAGTGGATCACTGGTTCAACAGACAGTGCAGGTGTAGACTTAAACATTCTCCAGACAAGTTAATTGATTAAGGAAAGTCATTACTTACACCTCTTGAGTTTAGTAATGGGAGACCTGAGGAGTTTAAAAGCATATCAGATTTCTAAAAGACTGATTCTGGACTGCATTTCAAAGTACATCAAATACTGCTGTACCTCCATAGGATATCTGATCCCTACCATGCAGCAAGCAGGCAGGGCTGTTACAGCAGCACAGGGGGTCTGGCCAGGCTTTTCCTCACGCTGCTTTTACTTAGGATAATCATACCGAGCACGCATACAAGAGCCATCTATGTTTAAGGTCACATTGTTCCTCTTCCTTTGCTTAACTGCAGCCTTCCCAGTTCCAAAGCCCCATCCTAAGTAGGCTGGATCTGCCCTAAAAGGGAGAGGGCACAGCCAGTACCTGCTGAGCGCAGGCTGGTACTGATGCTACAGTATCACCTGGGGAGGGTAACATTACCTTTGAAATCCTCTGACAAATTTAGGATGGGTGTTTTTTCTTTTTTTTTTTTCTTTTTTTTCTTTTTTTTTTTTGACAGGCATGCTGCCCGTGTGTGGAAGAGCCTGTGGAAGAGAAGGCTTTGCATAAGACTAGATGTGGCAACATTCGGGATGTAAATGCAAAACCACCCACCTAGGCTGGCTTTTCAGTAAGTGCAAAGGATGACACAATAGATATTTGCCACCTCTAATCTTTATTATATCCATCAACTCTGGATTAAGGACAAAGCTGTGTGTTTCTACTCAAATTACTTTGCCTGGAACAGTTAACGGTGATATTTAATTGTCATCGTGAGATGTCAGAGCCAATGTTCTTCTGAGATAAATGAAGTTGTTCACACTTCCCCGGGAAGTATTGCTCCTGACTGCCTGCTGACTGTCAAACAACACTTTCTTTCCATTCTGAGGGCTGTTGAGCAATCATAAGGTTTAAAAACTCTCAACGTTAGAAAAATGAAAGCATACACTTTGCAGAAATTGAAGACAAATAAAAACCTGAACTGCTGTCTGGATTGACACACAGGAATTGGAATTGCTTTATGTCCTGGACATCACACGGTAGCCAAGCATAATTTAGTCAGTGCTAAAGTGAATTTAAAGTTCCAAGTGCAAATATTAAACAGATTTTATAAACATTATGTATATTCTGATACTTTCTAACTAGCTTAGATGTATTCATATGCAGCCACTTTGCTATCCATAAGTTATTTCTTAAAGAAACTGGTACAGTTTGTCTTCATATTGTAAAAATATTATGCAACCTCTTATGGAGCTTACAGAAATACAGGGCTATATTTTCATCCTATTGTACGAGAGTTAAATGTATTAAGCTTCACATATCAAGGTAAGATTGTATCTCATACTATTAAGGACAAACTAAATATCTGCTCTGATGTTGTGCGCCAAAAAGTAATATTTGTGTCCAACAGGGTTTGTGATGTAGGTATGTTTTCAGCAGGAATTTATCTCTTTTTTTTGGCTGTTAGTAAGAAGGAAAGAGGAATCAAGAAAAATGATGCTCAAATAAAAATAGAATAATTCCATGCTGCCAGATTTTCAGATTCTCCTGCTGGAAATGAAAAATATCTACTCGCTGAGGTGGGATCTTGCCTCAAATTTGAGTAACATCTTGAAAGATATCACACAGACTGGTTATGTTTTAATGGGTAGAACAAATGACATACAGAATCCAAACTGCTGTGCAGTATCTTGTTTATGAAAATATCTGACCTTAGTTGTTACAGGGAAGAAGAAAGCCCTGGCTCAGCCTTTTTCAGTAAGGCATTATCTTTCTTCTATAAATGTATTCTCCAAAAACACACAACAGTTGCAGAAGAACACCATCCCTTGTCTTTTGATATACCTTCTGATGTATCTTTTTAAGATTTAACTAATTTAACTATGCATAGCCTTATTCCTTGTAGGAGTTAACTGCTCCTCATTAAAACATGCCATAACGCTCGTCCTTCTGGAACTTGGCCATGGCTGTGCAGACCACGGTGGTATTGTGCAGACCACCCTGGTGGCTCCAAATGGACTGTGGTACAAAAAGCAAAGCAGTGTGTCCAGTCACTCACGGTACAGATCTCTGCACTGTCCCAAGAGGTGCTCATCCAGAGCTGCTCTGTTATGCCACTGCAGTGTGCCTTGTAGGCAAGACCTCTGTAGTGTTAGGTTCCACAGTAGCTTCCAGGGATTTCAAGCTTCCTTCGGTGAAGGCCCTCTGGAATTTGTTGTTATCAGGGTTCATTCAGCACTACACTGATTTTTAAACTTCTGTATTGCAGTGGTTTCTTTCTTTTAGTCAAGAGAGGTTTCTTCACAAACTTACTCTGTATGATCTCTGCCACCTGTTGTGGCTTTTTTAAAACCCTTCTAATATTTATTTGTTCAGTTATTATTCTTTTTTAGTTGTGTTAACAAGCAATACACCTGTTATCTGCACAAGGCTGCATATCAACTTGTGTTGCAGCACAATTCCTATTTCAGAAAAGAATCTTCGAAATTTATAATAATACCATTAGCTTGACAGAGCACTATAAATGGATCTGATGCATGTCTCAGTGTGTATATAGTTCATTAACAAGGAAACTGTAAAGAGAATTAAAGAATATGAAGAACCAGCCCTTGGCTTTCTGTAAGACCAATGGAACTTAGTGCTGTCTTGTGTGTAATTCCTTACTCAAAACTTAAATGTAAGAATTACTAACACTTTGTCCCACCCTCAAAATATGAAGAATTTGATCCATGGGTTTATATATGATTGTCCTTTGGGCATGAAAAACTGGAACCGAAATGACATGAGGTTGCTTTGATAGCATTGTATGTCAGTAGAAAATGGACGGATTCCAAAAGACTGTTAAACCTGTGGCAGAGGAGATGGTCAATTAGGTAAAGTATTAAATTGAGATTAAGGAAGTTTTAAAAAAAAAAAGTCCATCTTGTGATTTTTGTAAACATGAAATTATATAGGATGGCTGTGTTTTTCTAAATGTCATTCTGTTGTGTTTGAATGTAGTGAGCCAATTAGATAAAATTAGATTTCAAGCCTGATTGACTTTTAAATATTCAATTTGATCACTGCATTTTGTGTTTATTGCATTGTTGAGGAAACATCTAGAAATGGCTGTTGAATCAAGGAATTAAATGAAACTTGCACTGTCGATAGTCTAGCTGGGGCTTCTGAGATAGCATTATGGCAATTCAGTTTTATTCAGTGCCATTAAGTGCTGAATATCCACACAACACAGAACTACACATCTGGAACAGGACACAATGGCTGCTGGAGTGCTTTGGCATTTATAGCTGGATAGCACTTGAATATAATAAGAAGTCTGAGACTGTGGCAATCATAACTATGAAATATATAACAATAGTAACCCATGAAGTTGGAATATATATCATGAAATATTGGAGGATAATTCAAATCTGCAAAGCAATCTGTTTTTCATTTCAAGTGTTGAGCCTATGTAAGCCATAACTTATCCAGGTATTACTCATGTGGGAAATAACTTCAAATTTAGCACAACTCATGGAACAAAAAAGATAGAACACAAATGATATAATGTCCATTGTCTCCCTACCCCCCCTGTGAAAAACATGCTCACTACTTGGAGAGTGAGTGGCAAATCTATTGCAGCTGTCAAGGGACGAGTCTGCTGGAGAGAGAAATCCTGATAGCAAGAATAAAGCTTTCCACCACTCCAAGTAAGGAGAACTAGCATGTGATTGCCCCCAGATCCTCCTACCAAAACAATCTGAACACTCTTTGACCACCGTGAGATGAAGCTGAAGATGACATTACACCACGTGCTTCCTTATGGCCTGCATCAACTTGGACTTCTTTCCTCCAAGCCAGATTAATCATTGCTGCCTTCCACATTGTATTTGATACTTTAGAAAATGGGCTTTGGACCAGAGGGAAAAGAGAGGTTTGGAAACCTATCTATCTCTGCTCTTGCAGTCTGAGACAGTATTTCATAGGAATGTTATTTTTTCATGCTTCTGTGACAATCCTGCTCTCAGGCAAAGGTCAGAGTGTCCCATTATCCTTTTCCTGTATTATCAAAGCCATGATAAAAAAAAATGTCCAAATGAAAGCTACTGACACCATTTTTTCCCCCTACTGATAAAACAGGGAGGCTACAGGCCAGAAGGGGGAAAAAACAGTAAAGCCATTTCATTCTTTTATTTTCCATATTTTCCACTCTTATACCAGCATCCTTCCTGTTCTCCTGAGGCAATCAGTTTTATTATTAAAAGCAAAACATACAAATGTTGTATGAAGACATTGCAATGGAACCTCCCCAAAATAATTTTTCTGTCTCTCTTTGGTCACCAAATCCAGAAGTAGTAACAAAAGGAGGATGCTATGGAAAGGGATCTTGGTCATGTTCCTGTGCCTACTCAGAAGGAGCAGCAATCTGTCATTCAACAGATATTTTTATTTTGCTTGCTCCCACTGATAAAATCTACGCAGTCTCATTATTGCTTTATAGCAAACCTGCCCTCTCAAAAACACCAGTCATGGTAGTTCCTGCTAGAACACAGATAAAAAAGATAAATTTGACACACAAGCCAAACCCAGCTAAGCCTCTGAATCATTCCCAGAGTGCAAACTTAAATGTGTCTGTGAAACAACCCACTCTAGATGAGTGTAGTGTGCATCCAGCTTTGCTTTGGCAAGTGTACTGGGCCATTATTTCCTCTTTCGAGGATCCCACCCTCAGGCAGGAATAGCCAGCTATGCAAGTACATTGTGATGAGCAGTTGGCTGGGTAGCTGTTCTGCTGAAAGCATTTAGAGTTGTCGTGTCTCTAACCAGATTGTGTTGCAATGTTGTTGTGAAAGAGGAAAAAAATCATTATAAGGCAAGTAGTGGAGCCTTCCCTACAGAGCACATGAAGGAGTCCTTCTTAGTTCTGCAACAGCCTCAGAAAAGGCTGTACTCCTTCAAAAAAAGGCATGGATCAATTGGGCAGCACCCAAAATAAGCAATAGTCTAGAAAACATGATGTGTGAAGAAAATTAGAGCACGTTGGAGTTACTCAGCCTAAAGAGAGAAGAATACCATGAAAACAGCTTCCAAACAAGTAAAAGGCTGCTGCAAAGAGGAGTAAGAAAGGCAGGAGTACAAGAAGTCAGAATCTTAATTTACAGCAGGAAAAACTCAGCCAAAAGGTGAAAAATATTTCTTAGCAGTTGGGAACTGGGCTAGACTGCCCTCAGAGGCAATTACAAAGTTGCTGACATTGGAGAGCTTGGAGGACACATCAGATAAATACTGATCAAGAATAAAACAGATACATTAATCCTTCCTTAGGGAAGTGATGTACTAGATGGCCTAGGATGCAACAAAATTCTCTGGCAAGTACTACTGACATAGTCTCTGGTCAGCTGCAATCCCTACATATAATGCCCCATGCAAATGACTTCTGTAGAGAACTTCTGCATGGCTTATGTGACAGAGATGTGCGCCAGATGTCCATCCAGGGGGCAAGGAATGTGTGAAGCAATGCTGCCTGCACCTGTGATGCCTGCTAGTGAGACTTGAAAGCTGTTTCTGGAGTGACTTGCACAGAAAGACAGCCAAGTAGATTTGCCAGTGTTCTAGTAAGAGCCAATGATGGAGCACATGACTTCCCACTTCCTCTGTACTGTAGTAAAGACTTGAGGCTCTACTGTGCCACCTGGCTGGATGGCAAGGCAGTCATGCTAGTGATCATCAACCTCTCTCTTAACTGGAGCATGTAATGGGGTGCAATGGGAAAGTGAGCATTCTGGATAGGAAGTAGCTGATTTATTTTGGGAAAAACAGAGTATTCCATGATAGATACATCCCAAGTTGTGCCAGGTCATCTATGCCATACACAGTCCAGCATCAGGGCTTCTCCTTCCCCTGGGATACCCAAACAGCAGGCAGTACCTGATGTCAGAGAAATGTGTCACCATCAGTGAAGGCATAGGAGGTTTTCATGTTGCACAGTGGAAGAAGAAAGATGGCACATGCTTGACTGACACTGGCAGCCTGATATTTGACAAGTGAGTTTTAGATAGGAGGATGGCAGGTTTTTCTCTTAAATTGATATTTATAAACATTAATTAAGCTTCATGTTCCTTGTAAAATCCATCATTTTACAATCACAGAAGCTAAAGCTCACTGATTTGACTTCACAAACAAGGGAGGACCTGGTCTTGGCTAGGCACTGACTGTCACTGGCCTCAGCACGACAGCCTCCACAGGTCTGGATGGCTCCTCCATGACATAAGTCCTGCTGTCCAAGCACTGTCAGCACTCCCACCAGGCTGGCCGGTGTGCAGATGCTTGAGGCATGGCAAACAATCCTTTAATAGTACTTCATCAGCTGCAGAGTCTTCCCCCGTGCTGCACTTGCTCACAGTTATTAGGGAAACAGGCAGGATGGAAACCCTGGAAGAAGGGCCACCTTCCAGAGTCCCATCTCCAGACAGCCATGAGCCATACACGTGCACTCCTACTGCCATCCATAGCTCCCACATGTTCTCACAAGCCTACTGAGCTGAAACAAAAATTTGTTTTTGTCAACCAAATTAACCCAGGTCTCCACATTAGTATAATTAAACACAGACACATTATAAGCTAGGGCTAGCCTCAGGCCTGTGTGAATAACTGTTGTACAATGGCAACAAAGGACAGCGAGTCCCAAATTAGCAGCTTTGCTGTGGTCCCAAATGGGCCATTTGCCACTGAAACATTATTTTTGCCTTTTTTTCATTTTTTTTGTTTCCTTGAAGCCCAGCTGAAATGATTACAGGACTATTTTCCTTTCAATTCCTTTCAATTGTGGAGTGCCTTGGGGTTCTTAATCATAGAATCATAGAATGGCTTGGGTTGGAAGGGACCCCAAGGATCATCAAGTTCCAACCCCCTGCCACAGTCAGGGCCACCAACCTCCAGATCTGGTACTAGACCAGGTTGCCCAGGGCCCCATCCAACCTGGCCTTGAACACCTCCGGGGGCAGAGCATCCACAGCCTCTCTGGGCAGCCTGTCCCAGTACCTCACCACTCTCTCTGTAAAGAACTTCCCCCTGACATTCAATCTGAAGCTTCCCTCCTTGAGCTTAAAACCATTCCCCCTTTTCCTATCACTATCTACCCTTGTAAAAAGTTGATTCCCCTCCTTTTTATAATCCCCTTTTTTTGAAGTATTTTTATAGGGGGTTGTGCTGATGTCATTGTGACTAAAGTAGCAGTGGTGATTTATCAGTAGTGAGAAAACTCAACCTGTTATGCACTTCTCAAATTATGTCCTTTTCTGATTCCTTTTTAGGGCTACAAATTTTACTGATGCCATCATCCCAAAACTCTATAAACTGCTATCAGAAGGCAAAATGTGCCTGTGGTGTGTTGGGAGACAGCAAACCCAGTGTGTTAGCAAACCCAGTGTGTTTTTCTTTTTTTTTAAGAGGTTGTACTCATTTTTCTTAAATCCCATCCTCATCTTACATTGTAAGATATGGTCCTCGTTTTGCAGGTGCTGAAGTTTTTTCCTTAGAGAAAAAGGAATTCTGCCCATTGCTCGTGGGTAAAATGTGAGAGGACTTGTCTGTTCTGTGTATATATTCCTGACTGTAAGAAGAGAAGACTGGAGAACACTGAGAGGGGATCCTATCTTCTAAAGGGAGGGTGTGAGCAAATTTAGCAATGAATTTGATCTACTGGCCAACATTTCTATGATTTTTAATAGTGATTGTTAAAATTCAATTCTAGCACTATTTTCTACTGTGAGTTGAAATGGGTTCTTCTGAGTCAGATTTAGCCTGCAAATTGAATTTTTTGAGGACATGTTTCTAGAGATTCTAAAAACAATCAAAGTATTTCTCCACAGTTTATTTTTCCAAGACAAATATTCATTTATTTTAAAATACAAATAGTACCATACTGTGTTTTCTTCCCAGCCCACTGGCAAAAGAGTACAACATGTAGAGAATCAGTAAAAAGACTAAAACAGAGTTCTCCCCAAGCTATGAGAAGTGCGGATAATAAGCAAGCAGTGTAAATGCTTGAAAACAAATTAGTATTTTAATGTTTTTTAAAAAGGCAGCTGCTTTCCCGTTTCAAAATGAAAGCTCTTCTAAGAAACAACTTGATCTGAAGAGGAGTGCGCTTGCATGCACCAGACATTAGCTGACTTGGGCATAGGAAGCAGCAGTCCCAAATAAGATTCACTGACACTATCAGCAAAATTGTCTATATTTCAAGAATCCCCTATTTCACTCTCAGAGTCTCATCTCAGAGTGGCTGGTCACCTGGGCACAGTCTTCCACCTCTTTTGGCCTCTGTCTCCTTTCCGTCATCCTTACACCCAGGCTGAAAATTGCAAAGTACGTGGGTTTGCTCAGAGCCTGCAACTATGAAAGAAATTTTGGGTGATGCTAAGAACAGTTGTCGTGTTCCTGCCATTATAAATTGCCAAATAAATAATACAATATTTCATTTTAATCACAGCTCATCTCTCTTAGATCTAAAGAACTATTCTAAATGGAAAGGAACTTTTAAAATAAAGAATGTACTGTGAGGAAGTCTGCTTTAATTTTGTAATACGAATACTAGTCAGAACAACTCTAAATTATCAACCTTCATACAGTTATTATTGAAGGGAAAAGAAAAAAGAGAAGTTGAAGTGAAGTGAAGGGAAGGGAAGGAAAAGGAAGAGGAAGAGGAAGAGGGAAGCATTTAAGAGAGGTTGTGATTTTATAAGGCACAAAAGTAGCATGTGCACAGCAGCTTGTGTCCAGCACTGTGCAGAACTCCTATCGAGTTTGCAATATTCCACAGTCTTTTAATGGGCAGTATGAACTATGGTAACTTAACAGTATAAACTTGCCTCTCTGTTTTTGTTCTGCATGCCAGCAGTGTCACATCAGTGTCATTGATATGTCATCTTGACGGTCATTTCACAATAGCAGTAAACTCACAGGACAGTGACTCTTGCTCTGTAGAAATTTCCAGGAAATCTATGTTATACCTTGGGAACTGTGCTTTTACTCCTGAATCACTACAGATATTTACTTGAAAAAACAAAAAAACCACCACCATCAACAACAACAAAAAAAAGAAACCAAACCAAACAAAAAAAAAAAACCTACAAAAAACAAACTACAGAGAAATTGAAGATTTTTACACTTTTTTTTTTTTTTAACAGAAGTAAAACATAAGCAGTTTGAACTCCCGTCTTGAGCTCTGTTTCAGGAAAACATTAAATGCTCTGTAACTTTTCTCTTACCCAGTGTGTCTGAAACATTAAATACATGTAAGACAGCCTCTTTCTTTAAACTGCACAAAGCCTCGCTCTCTCCTTAGATATCTCAGAGCAGATGTTTGCTTATGAGCTCCATTTGGTGTAGCCTGTAGGACTGGCTTCCCTCCTGCCTTGTAATTATCCCTGGTTCCCCCCTCCTTCCTCTTCCTGACTTCCAGCTTCTGTGCTTATTAGCAAGCAATGTGTAATCAGTCCGATGCTGATTTCCATTTCACTCTCTCTTCTCTTTCTCCTTCCCCTCCACTTTTTCTCTGCGAAGTGTTTGCAAAATTTACTTTATTGGCAATTGGAGCATCTGCAGAAGCCTTGGAATAACAGTAACGCAGAGTCTGGCTCAGCAGGGAATTTATAGGGTTACACGGCTGATGTAAGAATTAAAAATTGCTTTGGCTACAAGCCAGTGACACACTGAAAGGAAGTGTAGGTGTCGAGAAACCTACCCCAGAAATAGGTGGGATGTAGGAGAGGTTTAAGTCCATTAAATGCTGGAGTGTTGCTGTTGCTCGTGAGGCTGGGAACCCGCCGCTTTTACTTTGTGTCACAATGAATACAGCTCAGCATCTCCCCAATCCCAGGACAGCAGGCTCAGCGAAGCGTGATGGCAGGATAAGAGGGCCCACTGCAGCAAAAGGCTCTCTAGCTGGGAAATACGCTGTTAGAGAAAAGGGAGAGGTTTGGAGAGGGCAGAGAGGGGAGAACAAGGGGGAGAAGGGGAAAGGGAGAAAGCAGGCTAGTGAGTACTCCCACCATCCTAAACCCCTCAATAGGGTATTGTCCCTGGGCAGGGGTCCCGTGGGTGGCAGGGGGCAGCAGCAGCTTCTTTGGGAGGTGGCCAGCTGGTAGGTGGCTGGGGGGGCCCACAGAGGCCTCGTGGCACAGCCCCCTGTGGCTAGGGATACATGGAGCATCTTCCCCCCAGATCCACGCGGCACTGGCTGCGTTTATTCAGGCCCCAGCGACCAGCTGTCGGGAGCCTGTGAATGAGGAGAGATTTTTTAATGATTGCACTTTCAACCATAATGATCAGTTTGTGTCGCTTTCCCTTTTCAAAGCTGCTTTTTAGCAAGGAAAAATGCTGAAACCTTTCTTTAATGAAATGTGAAGCCCAAGGTTCTCCTTGGCATGTGTGCCTCCCTCCACCCAACTGGAGAAGCTCATTATCATGGGCTTTTCAGGTCCACAAAGACAGGCCCTGCTAACACTCCACAGCACCTTTCACACGCTCATTCATGCCTTGTTTAT
Organism: Pavo muticus; assembly: GCA_016647715.1. Classification (NCBI taxonomy): domain Eukaryota; kingdom Metazoa; phylum Chordata; class Aves; order Galliformes; family Phasianidae; genus Pavo; species Pavo muticus. The sequence goes on along the minus strand of JACDJE010000250.1, from coordinate 319,527 downwards.
TAAGTATTTTTTTTTCAGTTTAGCTTCAGCAAATGATCTGGAGGGGAGCATTTCTGATGTGGTCTTCAGGAGAAAGTGAAGGAGGAAGAAAAATTGCTTCAGATCAAGGGAAGCGGTAAAACTTTTACATGGTTCTAAGCACACAAACATGCTCACTGGAGTAACTGGCAATACCATATGCTGGGGGCCTTGGTTTCTCTTCCCAGATCAGTTATTCCACAGTGCAAATAGCTACATTCTCCCCAATTGTACAATAGGGTGAGCAGCAATTGCCTCCTTTTCACAGTGTTATACACCTTAAAAAAAGCCCCATTAAAGCTAGATCACATTCCTATCTATGGTGGTAAGCTCAGGAATAAGCTCAAGGGTTTTTCTACATCAATGTTCTTCAGCATGAAATGGATAGGAAAAGGAAAAAAAAAATCGCACAAATATGAACAAACCATCTAAAAATATTTGAAATAGATAAAAATAATTCTGAAGCAGATGTCCTGACTACAAGCTTCAATCCCAGCATTTCTAGCAGGTTTGCTAACATGAGACTCCACCAGGAGACATAGAAACTGAGGAAATAACTGCTATTGCCTTCAAACACCACTAGACGGGACCAGCAGAGCCTGTTCCTCCAAGAAAACCAATTGCTGATATGTAATAGATAAATGCCTGATGCAGAATCAGAGGCCATTTACAACCCAGGGTCAAGCTGGGGCTAAAAGGTCCATGCCCTTACTGTTGGTAGATACCCACATTCAGACTGAAGAGCTTAACAATTAGTCCTGTGGCATCTCAACACCTTATTCCTGCTAGTTGTCAAGCACTTCAGCATTACATTAAGTACAGGGAAGTAAGTGGGATGGCTGAGAATAACACGTGAAACATCTGAGCAGAAAGAAACCTAAAAGAGCAAAAAGGGCAGGAAGAACAGCGAGCAAGATGAAAGTGTGACTTCCATTTGGGAAGACTGGTTAGAGAAGTTCACTTCTGTTGTGTGAAACAGGGGAGTTCAGGAAGACAGTATAGAGCCATGGTCACTGTGCACTGCTGGCCAGTTTCTTCTTATGCCCCTCAATCAGAGAAAAAGCAAATTTCTCTAAGCAGCAGGCCTCCTTTCTCATTTACAATAACCGCTAATACTTGTCATAATGGCCAGATTATGTTGATTTGCTGGTCTCAGACTAATTAATCACTTGCTGAGGCAGAATGATTTTGATAGAGATGTTCACATGCTTAAAATTTGCTGTTATTAGGTTGCTGAAGCACAGTTGCATACAAAATGAACAGAGACAAAGGTTGCTTCTGGCTGTGATCCCACTTCCCCATTTATAGCCTTGGTACAAATTCAGTGCAGCTTAAGACTGCTTGATTTTATGCCTATGAACTTAAGATAAACTGAATTTAACAATTCATTATATATGCATATAATATCAAGAGTATCTTGTGCTCCAGTCGCATTTCCTTTTCTTCTGCATTAAATCTCTACTCACAAGCAGAACCTCCCATACTATGCTGCTATGTAGTAGAAAACAGTCATGTTGTAGCAGAGAACTGAGGTTACTGGTTTTACACTACAAACACTTTTCCATGGTTATAGCTTTATTGGTCTAAGTGACTGTTTTTGTTATTTCCTTTTTTCTTTTTGCTGTTTCTGTTGAGAAAAAAAAAGGAAAGCAGAAATGTGAAACATGATCTGAACCTTTCTCTAGATGATCAAAGAATGAGAAAAGTCACGCCAAGAGACAGCATAAAGAAAATCAGCTGCTGTGCTCAGACAAAGAGAAGTATTTGATCAATTAGATGGAAAGGTATGGCCCAAGAGTCACAGGCACTTCTGTTTATTAATTTTCCACAGCAAGTGTTTATATACAGAAGAATCCTTTAAATTTAAGAGCGTGAAGTAGAAGTGGCTCTTTGAAAGACATTTTTCCTGACACCAGTCCCCCCAGATGAGAGGCTGCAGCACGCTGAAATAAATTAATCAGGTCCCCACTGATGCTGCTCAGCAAACTCTGAGGATGTGGCAGGGGAATTAAGCAGGAAGGTGACCGGAGATGTGAGTAGGGCCAGGCTGGGGTGCTCAGCACTCTTCCCTCCTCAGCATCAACAGTGGGAAACTAAATACCCTGACTGGAGGCTGCCTGATCTTGCTTCTCTGTTAAGCAGAAAGCACACAGGGTATGGTCTATCCTGCAGAAATTAGAGATTCAGAAGACTGATTAAGTCACTCGGTTTGGCTCCCTGAGGCCAATTCAAAGACTGTTCTCTCTTCCAGATAATCTATTGTGGGCTTTTTCTTTTAGTGTAGTTTTAAAAGTCCCAAGTGACAGTGCTTTCATTATTTCCCTGGGGAGACTATTCCACATTCTAATATATTTCACTGTCAAGAAGTTTTTCTTGAAATTCCTCTTAAAATTTCACTCATAATTTCATTCCATTTACCCAGAGTTACACGTATCATGCCATGCTAACTGATGACTATTAGTTATAATAAAATTTAATCTCTATTTCCCAAATGCTAGTAGAATGTCACAATATCCTGTCTTTGTCATTATTTAGCCAGCCTGAGTTTTACGGTGACTTTTTTTAGTTCATGGCCCTTCCTGAATTACGTTGATCCCCTGTGGGCACCTTTCCCATGCACAGTATATCTGCTGTAGTGATGCAATATTCCAGATGACAGTTCTTATACAACCTCGATGCATACAGTATTTCCCCTGCCTCTGCAACACATTGACTGATGGAGGTGGTTTTGTTTCTCGTGTCAGCTCAGATGTGAAATGCACAACTAATTTCACTGTTGGTGCTCACCAGTGGCTCTCTCCATTAGCCCTTCCACTGCTGTTTGGAATTATATTTCATACTATCCACCAGATGACATATTTCGTAATTCAGTCTCATTTTCTTACATATTTTCATATTTCTGAAAGATCATAGTTTATGCTATTTTTTCTGTAATTAATTCTCCTTCATATTTGTAAATTGTAACAGCACTATGCAAATTTCATGGACAGGGGCTTTTTCTTCATCCAGAGGTGTCAGGCAGGCTATTAACATTTCACTACTTCATTATTTATAATTATTCTTTCCTTTTTGTCTTTTATAATTTTTGATATACATTACACTTTTCCGTGTAAGAATATCTTGTTACATTTCCTTGTCTTTCTTGCTTTCCTTCTTCTGGTATTTGGAAGGATCCCTCTTGAGTTTCTAAAAATTAATTGTTATGCTTGCCTTTCCACTCATTACTTTTGTATCTTCTTCCATCCCATACTTTTTTTTTCAGAAACTGTTGTTCTATGTGTAATAAGATCATTAGGTAATTCTCTTGATATGCTAAGATATACTGTCATTAGAATCTGTAGACCCATTGAGAATTATGTTTTCATAGACTTCTCCTTTCTTCCTTTATAGAAAATATTACTTTGGATCTTTTTCCTGCAAATTTTACCAAGTTCACCTCTGCATTTATGCACAGTGTCAGTGCTGATACTGTGAACACTACAAGAAAAAGTATGTAAATAACACCAGTAGATGTATGAACAGTCCTGATTATTTGCACAAAATAATGCAACCGTATGCTGCTGCTTAAGTCCAAATGAAAAAAAAAAAAAGTCAGTTAGTCACTCCAATTTGTCAGCATGTCATATTCTAACAAAACCGTGCTTCGGCAAAAAGTCTTCCTGGACAGTGGGTTCATAATCTCATTTGACAATCACTGGAGACAGATTGTGTTAATATGAATGACATTACCTTTTATAAATGCCACCTGTATTATCAACAGCGATTTGAAGGTGACAACATTTTCTTGCAAAACCCATTTTTCTGTCTCGGTGAGCAGCCCTGCTTTGATGATTAGATGTAGTAACTCTTTTTTTTTTTAACTAAGGAACCTCGCCTTGATTCTTGTGTGTGGGTTGCAAACTCAGACATAAAATAGCTGATTTAACTTAAGGATGTATTAATGATCCAAATTCTTTCTGAATTTAGCTATTTTAGGCAAAACACATTAATTATGGCTATATAATCATCAATACCTTTAATGATATTTTGTGGTTGATGCTGTCAAACAGGATAAGCATGCTCCCGCTATTTCAAAGTCTTGGCAACCGCACAGCCCCTGCTTTACAGCACTCTTCATCCAGCCCTAAATTCTACTATACTCCCTCACTTTGACAATCTCTTCTTGTCAGACAAGATTCTTGCTTCTTGAAAAAGTTAGCAATTCATCTGTATGTTTCCTGGAAGACATGTATTTCTGTCTCCTATGTGATAACTGCAGTAGATAACCAAATGACAACCCCAGAAGAGATGAAGGCTGAATCTGCAAGGGAACTAAGATGCCTCAAATGTTTAGTATTAGGTGAGAAGGCAGAGGTGTATGGGATTTCCTAATGCATATATACGGAATTCAGATGTCTCTTGTTCTTGGCAGCAGCTGAGAGAATGAGCCAAGGATCCATATTTTAATTCAGTCACTTGAATTCAGTTTGGGTAGCTTGGTTCTTTTATGGATGTGGCTCTGGTTGACTAATAAGACAAGACAGAGGAAGGAAGTATTACCCTCATTTTACAAATGAGGAATTCAAGTACAGAGAGATTAAATGCTTTGCCTAAGGAAATGTACGAAACTTGAGGCAGAGTCAGGAAGGCTCACTGGAGCTGTGCTTCAGATCTAGATCTCCTTAGTCTCTGATCCCTGTGTCTTAACAAAAAAGCCATTATTCTTCATTTCTCTCAGTTATGTTGGCTCACAAGTGCTGCTGAACTGAACATTTTTGAGACTATAACTGTGGTTACTTTCCTACTTTCTCTGTGCATTTTCCAGTGAAGTGATTAATCCTTCTCTTTAACATAGGATTTTGTAATACAGCAATCCCCCTGGTTTACAAGTGCCATCCAGTAAAGCCCATAGTAACACAGCTCACATTTGTCACAGGCTGTTTTTATCTTCCCCTTCTCCTCAAGGAAGGAACATTGTTTTAGTGTGATTTTTGCAAACACACATTTTGCTAGGTATTTACTCTAGGGGAGGCAGGCAAAGGTGAAACCTGCCTGCCATGGCATGAGGTTAGCAGCAGGCTGCGGTCTCCTGAGGGGATTGTTCCGGGCAGAGCTGACTCAAACCTTTGCAGAGCACACGTAACATCTAATTTTGCTCTTTTGGGGAAACAGTGTCAGAGCCAGGCTGCTCTTGCTACGGGAAGGCGAGAGAAGCAGGGCTGGGAAGCTGACCAAGGCAGGCCACAGAGGGCTGGCATGGCTGGCCCTGCTGCTGCAGAGGGAGGGCAAGAGAGGAACAACTGCTGCTGGTATTGGCCTTGCCCCTCTGGCGATAACCCCGGCTTCCTGAGGGTCTGGCACAGGGGAAATAGGCAGCACGGCTTTGGCCACTTTGCTACTGGTAAAAAACTGCAACCCTGGGCAATGGTCAGGTTTGCTCTCTCCCCAGCCACCTTGACTCCAGTCTTTGCTGGAATTCAGTATCTCCCCAAGGCAAGCTTCCTCCACCCTGTAGACTGCTCCTTAGAGAAGTCACTGTCCACTGCCTTTGGTGCCAGCATGCAGGCAGACTGCTGAGGAGCTGTGCTAGAGACCATCAGGCTGAGCCCTGGGGTTGGATTTAGAATCCCCTATGCAGCCAAGGCAGAGAGCAGAGGTGAAGGCATGATGTGCCCATAGTCACCTGGACGCTCAGGAAACATGATGTGGTGTTTGCTGCTGCTTGGTTTTTCCACTGTGTATCACACTGCTGCAGCCCAGCCAAGAAATGAGGAAGATGTAAATGACTGAGGGTAGGTCACCACCTGCCAGATGGCAGGCTCTCCCAGTTCAGCCCAGATGAAAGAAAACATTACTCAGAAAAACTGGTGACTGCAGAACAGAGGAAAAGCTGACAAGCATGCCAGTCACTTCCAGGCTGTCAGGAGCAGTGGACTGCCATTGGCCTGATAGGAGTTGGAGTGCCTGGCACCAAGCCTGGCGTGGGATGGACCCAATGGGGAGGTGTCTCTCAAGGCTCCTGCCAAACACTGCCATGGAAGACGTGATGGAAAAAGTCTGCAGGTGCATGGACCTTGGCAGCAGCCACAGCCCTATGAGGTTTACAGGGTCTGTTGTAGAAAGAGGGAATCCAGGATCCATTGGTCCCAGATGACTCCTCTGGATTTTAATTGGCAAAGTCCAGAAAATATATTTAAGCAGGGCTGGAATTGTGGATTCTTCAGCATACAGTACAATTCACCAGGTGTAGTTCCTTAAAACGACACTGACTATTCACCCAAAGTTTGGTCAAACTTTCTCTGTTTTCATAGAACACCTCAAGTTTAGTTAAAGAGTGCTTTCTAATTAGATATAATTTATTTTTAAATATGATGTCCATCTATCACTCTCTTGACTGGAAAACTTCTATGAAGCCTACTCAAGCAGCCCTGAAGTTGGCTTTTGCTGGCTTCTTGATAAAGTCAGAGTTACAAGACTGGATGCCAGCTGGCCAGAAACAAGGTCTACAAGGTAGATTTCTTCATCCCTGAACTAACAGATGGTCAGAGAGAGGAGAATCTCTGTTCAGATCTCCCATTGGCAGCTGCACTCAGGAGTGGCAGCAGCTGTTGAGCATTTTCTGTAACAGGCTGAGGAAGGGCAGAGGCCATATCTCAGATGAGACTTTGAGAGTGTCTGTTGCTTCCTCATCTGATGAGATGAATGAAAGTACTGAATTTAGGGAATATATGTGAGCTGTGTATTGGTGAGTGGGGAGGTGCAGGTCTACACCCTTTGGAAAACCCTCTGAATATGCATGATTTCGTAGGGCAAACTAGAATTGTTCCCTTGTTTTGTCCAGCATTCAGCTTGATTACATGCCACAGTCATTCAAGTCTGATGAAGTATTTTGTCAGGGTGCACAACAAACTGGGGCAGGATTCAACAGTTTCTTTAGAGGCTAATAAGTAAGCTCTCTTGGATGTCCTGGCCTATTCTTTCACATTCAAAGTAATGCTTTCCTTCCTGCCCTTCTGGTTCTCTTCTCAAAATGTGACTTCTGTCAGCTCTTCAAGGTAAGCATGTCAGATGCGTGCAATGACAAGATACATGGGAGACAAAGATGACCCCAAATTTTCCTTATTGTTTAACTAATATATATGAGCTGATGTTTTCCAAATGCCTGTAAGCAAGTTGAAAAGGATAACCTGCACAGGTCTAATTTATGCCATAAGTCAAGTAGGTCAGATAAGTCTAGACAGACTGCTTTTGTGTGAACTGAAGCAGAAGTCTACAGTATTAATGCTGTGATACCATACTATTTTTCTTTCTGCTTGTTAGGAAAATGGTAACACCAGCATTTCTGCCACAGATAAATCTGTGCAGGTGTTCTTTCTAACATGAATTCCATCAATATGCCATCTTCATGACATGACTTTGAAAAGAAAAAAAATGTTTTCAGAGGCAACACATTTTTTAATTTTAAAAAAGTTCACACAACAGCCTTGTCCACCATTCTTCTCCCAGTCAAACGCTCAAGCTGGGGCTAGAAAGATACAGTAGGTGATAATGAGCCTGAACTTGATCCCACTCTGACCAGTAGTGGGTCTGATGCTGACATAAACTGTATGTCAGGAATACTTTTGCAGACCTTCATTGTGGAGCAATGGGTTCCTTAGGAAGGCTGTGACTCTGGAGAGACACTGTGGCAAGGATACTTTTATGTGGAAAACTATTATTCTTAGAGAAAGGCGATAATTATTTCTTCAAATAAACCCTGAGACAGTTAATTTTTCTTTCACCACCATAATTTGGAAAATGTAAGTAAATTCTAACCTGGAGGGTCCTGGAAGATCCTACTGGTTCAGAAACTGGCAGCTGTGTTAGCATTGCAGAAATCTATACCATAGGCAGTTGCTTCTCCTCTCGTCTTTATTCCCGTCACCTCTGCCATTGGAATCAGATACTGTCCAAATTGAAAACAGGTATCTGATCCAGAAGAGTGAATTTCCCATTAAATGCAATGAATCTTGATGCAGCCTGATTGGATACAAATGAACTGCAGAAAATGAAAGAAAAAGGCCAGTTTGCAGTGTGGGTACAGTTTCTTAAAATGTCTAAATGAAGATCCAGGTGGCTGGGAAAAATGTTATTCAGCTGCTATTACTGGAAGCATGCAACAAACATTAATACTTTTCAGTTTCTCCATCATTAGATGTTAGGAATCTTACAGAATCAGTTCTTTACTCAAACTGTTGTTTTAATAAAGGCTGATAACTGTTTAAAACAGATTTATATATTTTTTCTTTTTGAAGAACATTTGTGCTCTGTATTATGGACTTGTCAGTTACCTTTGACAGTGGTAAAAGTCATCTGCAGCTGTGCTGAAAGCAAGCCTTATGCCCAAGAGAGGTAGATGGGAGTTAAATCAGTCCCCATGCGTATGAAAACAGGCCACGGAAAGTCTATTGCTTTAATTGCCTCCTAAAAGACTGACATGGTCTAATTTGCTTATGATTAAGCACCATAATTTATGAAGAACAGTATGATTACCTTGTGCATTCAGCATCAATTACTAATATACATACACTTAATTCTGTTCGAAACTACAATCCTCATCCCTCAGAATATACCTGTGCTTGGAAAAAAAATTATTAGTTAAACCAATTCCTGGGTACATGTCCATGTCTTCCCACAAAAACATTCTATTTTGAAGTACAGCACTAAACCTCTGGTCATCACAGCAATTTTCTGTTTCTTAATAGCTGAAATATTTCACCTCCCTGTTAAATATCCCCTCGCTCTTTGTTAAGTTTGTTGCCTATTAAATTGCATGTCTAGCTTTGAAGCTTATGTTGCTGCACCCCTGCTGCTTTAGCTCCTTATCTCCATAGGATTTGCTGCAGCACACACAGTCACTGGATGAATTTGCACATATCTGCAGTGTGGAACCTGACTTTTACTGCATGCATGTAAATGAAAATGGAAAGAAAAGAAAGCCATTTCCTTTCCGTGGTCAGCAATTCATCATCACTAAAGCACTCAGAGGAAAATAGTTATCAACTTCCCATTTTAGGTTATAACTTCAAAGCAAACCTTTGATTTGAATGCCAAACTCTGAATGCTGGGGAAAAAAGGAGGGAATGGGAAGGGGTGTTAGTGGGGAAGGAAGCAGGATGGACAGGACCGTCATCTTGTGGTGGTAATAGCATCCACCATTACAGAGAGAAAAACATCATGTTATGGTATCAGACCTGGTCTTGTTTATACTTATTTCGGAAGCACCGCAGGAGCCAAATCCTTACAGTCAAATCTTATTCTGATTCTTGTGGAAATAATCTGCCTTTAGGATATGAAATACTCATCTAATAAGTGAGCCTACATTTTCATAGGCTTTTGGAAGACTGACTCCATTGTACCTTCTTTGCTTTTTTTTTTTTTTTTTTTTTAATTTTTTTAATTTTTTTCACTTGAAGTCCTTAATTTCAGCATACATCATGACATTACATGTTTCTGACAGATTTCAATTATAAGCACAGATAGTCTATGTCATAAACAGCCCATTTTACTGCTATGTATTTTTACAGCAAGGTAGAGAATTTACTTCCCTGAAGAGCTTGTTTAAAGGATTTAAGTGTCCACCTGAACTCAAATTCATTTCTGCTTGTAATAGTGCAATCCTTCTTGAGCTCCTTCTCTTCCCCCTTCCTTCTCTCATCCTTCTTTTTCTCTCTCTCTCATCCTTCTTTTTTTCTCTCTCCCTTCCTCTTTTCGAATTTTATTTTTCCATAGCTAGCATAGAGCAGGCTCTTTACAGAACCAATAACTCAGTACTGCATTGATTACAGCTGGAAATAATCACAGGAAGCAACTTGTAACTCCCACCCCTTGTCCTTTATGCAGTGTAAGCACATTCTTTTGGCTGAATAAAAAGAGGATGTTCTGTATACAGGCCATTTCCAGGCCTTGAAAATGTTCTATATAGGTACCTTTGAGGAATTTATTTGGCCTATTTTTTGTGTCAGTCTCCTACAATTATCATATATCAAAAGCTGCGTTATTCCTTCAGTCAGGTCCATTGTACTACAGAAAATGCTGCTTAATCCATTTCCTCCAATGGGGGGAAGTGGGCTGTTGATTTTTCAGATGTGCACGCTATTCTCACGCATTAGGGCATTTGGTGAAAATTCCTGTTGAAATGCCATTAGTATGCATGCACTGCAAACACCTCTGCAAAACTCTCTTAGGCTTTAAAGAGAGCCTGACTTCAGTCAGCATTTTGTTGCTTGTTTCTGTCAAAGCACAGCTCAGCACCGGCTTACATCTTGCCTCACTGTTCATTGCCATAGTAAGCAGATTTGCCTAGCAAGGCACTAGAGAGATTTAAACTTTGAAACAGAGGCTGCTATGAGCCCCAGGCTGCCTGTGAGGCCCCTCACTTTTTCCTGCACCGCGCCATTGCTGAAGGAGCAGTGCCTTATCCCTTCTCTCCACAGAACAATGTTTTGGTCAGCAGGGTGAGCAAGGCATTTCAGGGTCCTTGCTGTGGTTCTCGCCCATCTGCGTGGTCACAGTGCCATGTTTGCAGCCCACCACAGCTGTGTTCAGCTGAGGGGGTGCTGGCTCTGTGAGGTGAAGCCCCTGTCCACCTGTCACCACAGCTGGGTGCCAGAGAAAGGCAAGAAGGTCCTCAGCACTGCCCTGATGCCTGTCCTCGCTTCTGATGCCTGTGTTTTAATTTTGAACAGGTAGCTCTGTCCGTGGAATGTGATGACAAGCCACAGGCAGCATCAGTAGGGCCTGGAAGTACATATCTGCCATCTGCAAACAGGGGGAAAAGAAAGAAGAATTACTGTTTTGCTAGAGCCATTTGGAATTAGTGGGGTCATTAAAAGCTTTTATTCAAATAAATAAATTAATAAAATTGCCTAGAACTCAGTAGCGCAGGATGTCTAATCAATAGTAATTCATTTTCAGAATTGTCGTCTGTTACACGAGCCAGGAACTGCAAGAGGTAAATCACGACAAACACTGCACACACAGACAGGATCCATTATATCACAGCAGGGGTCACACTGGAATCACTTCATCTGTTTTTAAGGTTTGAAAACCCAGGATGCAGCGGATTTTCAAACAGGCCCATCTGTGTGATATTTCTTGCCACAGATCTCTAGTTTCCCCACTGACGGTGGTAACTAAATCTCTGTGATGTACTCCATGCCATGGGATGGATTAGTTGCATTAGGAGTAATCTTCTGGTGACTCTGCAAGTGTCTGTAGCTGGCTGAATGAATTGCAGGGGCTGTGTTTAAGTAACTTTGCTTCTGAGCACAATTGAAGCTCGAAAATAATTTTCAATATGTATCTGAGCTTTGGTACTTTAGCCTCTTTCCTGGGTTGTATTTACTGCCTAACTTCATATGCAAAAGGTGTAAAGCTGGAGTGGGGCCATTGTTTATCCAATTTCTCACAGAGTTTTCTAACAAAAAAACAGAAATGAAAAATGAAAACCCAAAGCCACTCCCTTGCAGGCTTGCTACTGCCTGCTACTCACCTAAATGGAATTTTCTGACATTAAATTCTAACTCATTTAAAGTTCTGGTTTTAATTCTGTCTGTGGATGATTGTGAGAAATTCATTTTTATAGTCTGTAGACATTCCACCTGGAAAAAATTAGCTGTGGAAAATGATATTTCCATCTGCTAAAAAAGTGGAGGGAATGGAGGGGGCAGGGAGGGAATAAATGATGGTCTATGTAGATTAAAGCCAACATTTTCAAAAACAGGAACTAAAGTTAACCTTGTGTATTCATACTCAGACACAAATAAATATACAGTGTTTTGGGAAATTGTGCTAGGCCTCTGCTAGCTCTTTTTTTTTTTTAAATCTGACCTCATCATTTCAAGCCATAGACAGCTGCCTCGACATGGATGAGAGAAAAGCTCATTCTCATCCTTTTCTGTGACAATTTTGACCCATGTCACAGGGAGTAGGGTCTCTGTTTCTGTCTTTCTGCAGAGAAGTGATGGGCCTGTGGATCTAATCACAGAGAAAGGTTAAATACTCTGATTTGCCATGATGTTGAACTTCTGTCTGATTACATTTCCTTTAACCATAGCCTCCACAGGAAAATTACAAACCCACAAATTTCTGCTTAGTGTTTTAATTGTATACATGAAAACACATTGCTGGGATCTACAGTGAGTTTTGTAATCAGCATATGTAAAGACCAATGTAACAGCAAGTCTAGTTCAACCCAGACCACTTATCACAAAGTTATGTTCTGCTAATCCCAGTCAAGGGGCATGGTTATGCTTACAATGTAAGTACCATGGAAATTAATGAAATAATGAATAATAAAGTAGTGTGGAATTAATGAAATTGGACAGGTAGACCTGGATCTACCTAAGCCTGTCTCCAAGTTTTCCCATGCAAATAGCTTCATGGAGGATGGCAAGGCAGTACAAATGAGTTAAGTCCTTGCTGGTGTGTGCACAGAGAATGATATCAACTGTGGTGTAACTTTGGGTGCATGGATTCATAAACTGTGGCTCTTCTGCAGTAAAATTTCTACTAAATTAGCTGACTTCTCTGAGAAAGGATTGAACTTAATGTCTAAACATACAGCGAATAATTTTGCTTTGTGTTGATGTGGAGGGAGTGCAACTGCATTCCAGAAACACTCATTACATCAGATTAACAATGTGTAGATAGATAGCTGACATTAATGTCCCTGCATGTACCTGCCTATTCAGGAAAGCTTCTCTCCTTCAGGAAGGATGCTGAAAAATGCTCTCAAATTGAAACGCTTTCTTATCTCTGACCCTTACAGATGTGGAAGCTATTGCACAAGAGGAAATTGTAACCCATGGAAACTCTTTTCACACAAATTCTGGCTTGAAAGGCAATGAATGCAGCCTAATTTATGAGCCTATGTATTTAATAACCTTGTGCTATTAAGCCAAGTTAATTAGTTTTATACAGGCATCCTCTGTACTTGCAGAAAGCATATACGCAGGAATTGAGTGGTTTTGCTGCTTTTTGCTCTGAGCTATATCCACGTGGTGTAATTTAACAGTTCCACATTTCTGTCAAACATCAGATTTCACAAAAAAATTTCAACTTTTCCCAATCAGCTGAGAACTAATACTCCAATTTTGGAGTTCGTAAATTCACAGCAGGACTTTCCACAGACATACTTTAGGAAGGCCTGTGTTGAAGAAGGCATTGGTCAGCAAAATGGGAGTTCCTCTTCTGAAGAGATGGGGCTTCCCTAGTGCCTTCCAAACCAGGGTGTTATGGCTGAGTTTGTGTCCTTCCTCACTTCAGATCTCTAAGGGGAAAGAAAAGAAACAAGATGATCAGGTGATCACAGATGTACACAGCCATCAGGGGAAGATGTGTGCAATCGAGGAGGGAAGGGATGAAGAAGCAGAAAAAAAGGGAGAAGAGAAGGAGAAAGGGAAGGAGAGAGACAGGAATGGATACAACAAACACTGAAGCTCGATTGGCTTTCAAGTGGGACATAAGGACATAAGAAGAACAGTATATCCCCAGCCCAAATTACTGAAAAAAACCATACGATCACAGAATCACAGAATATCCCAAGCTGGAAGGGATCCATAAGTATCATAGAGTCCAGCACCTGGCTGCACACAGGACTATCCAAAATTCCAACCCTATGTCTTCGAGCACTGTCTGAATGCTTCTTTAACTCTAGCCGGCTTGGTGGCATGACCACTGCCTTGGACAGCCAGTTGAAGGGCTCGACCACCCACTGCTCAATAACCTTTTCATACTACCCAGGTAAATCCTTCTCTGATGCAGCTCCATGCTGTTCCCTTGGGTCATACCACTGTCATGAGAGAGATCAGTAGTAGCCTCTCCTCTTATCTTGTGGGGAAGCTTTGGCTGCCATGAGGCCACCCCTCGGTCTCCTCTTCTTTAAGGTGAACAGCCCAAGAGATCTCAGCCATTCCTAGTACATCTTGCCTTCCAGGGGTCCATCACCATCTTTGTAGCCCTCCTTTGGATGCTTTCTAACAATTTCTTAATCCTCATACACTGTGGAACCCGTGTTCAGTTATTTTTCAACAAATACATTTATATTTAAAAAGAGGGAAAAATATGTAATCATTTTTAAATGCTTTGTAGTTTTAAGTAGTGTCAAAGTTAAAAACTAAAAGAATTGAGAGGGTATTTGAAAACCCACAAGTTCACAAGTTCATAGATAATTGGGGTTGGGCCAGATAATCTCCTTCAGGCCCTTCTACCCTATCCTAGCCTATGATCCTATGACCCTGTGTTTAGATGACAATGGATACTCTAGATACATTATTTGAGGAAACATCAGTAAAACCTAACTTAGGAGAAATTCACTGTCTACTTTTTCTTGCATAGCTATATTTTTACAAGTCTTTATTTTTCTCCAATATCAGACACTAAAGAGGGGCACAGTTTTGGCATTTGCTAAGCTAACTCAGCTGCCAAACTTTTGTTAACAGTCAAATTGTTGATTTACACAGAAGAGAAAAGCTCAAGATCATCTGACCTCTCTGACCCTCCAAACCTAAGAAAATAACCTACACAAAACCACAACAATTTTCTTTACAGATATTTTGTCTTTTAATAGTGAGCACAACTCTCCCTCTTGCTGTTCTCTGAATGACACAGCAACTTGGTTTCCTGTCATTCACTGAATGTCGGTCACTTCAGTGGTCATGCCTGTGCCCCCTGTCATTCTTTGAATTATAGCCATGTCTGTGCCACTCATTGCTGGGTGAAGAGTGGTGGCAATGTCTATGCCTCTCATTGTTCTATGACCAGTTGGCATGCCTGGTATCCACTTCATTCTCCAGGTGTTAGGCCTGCCTAAGCCTCTTGGCATTTGGTGGAGAGCCCGCATCCATGGCTCTCCCTTGAGAGGATTCACTAGAGGTCAGGAATGATTTTGTCCAATGCCATTCCCTTGATGGTGGGCAAGTTTCTGTGCCATGTCAGTCTCTGGGCGATGAGCTCGCCATGGCACCACATGTACTCCTTGGCAGCAGACATGCCTGGGCCCCTTGTCATTCTCTAGAGAATCCACCTCCATAGGCTTCTCTCTGTCCTGTAGCTGACAGGCATGACTTGGCCCCATAACCCTTTCAGGATAGTGAACGTGCCTTGACCCCACAACATTCTTCATCTGGAATCCACGCCTAGGTATTATGCTGCTGTCTGGTCAATCCTTGTGCATGGATTGCCTGCTATTGGTCATATGAGAGCTGGGCATTGCTGTCATGCAATTGTGGTTTTTGCTGTGCTACTTCCACATTTTCTCCTTGTGAGGTGGCAACCCTGATTTTCATGGAATTGCCTCTCTCTTGTCCCACACCCACATGGGCTGTCACCTGCCTTCCTGCTTTGACTCCTCTCCTGTCCATGTTTGTATGGCTCCAGAAGGCCTAAGCTTGGCAAGTGGTGGTCCAGCTGCCAGTGCTCCTGTATTTATAGAGTCCAGAGATAAAGGTAGGGCAGTGGTGTCCACCGGGATGTGCATAGGCCACTGCAATGGTCATTGTGACAGTAGCCAGTGTGTAGTTTTATACTGCAGCACCCAAAACCGCACACGGAACTCAATGCTGCACCAGCATAGGGCAAAATGGGACTCTCCTCTACTGGCTAGCACTGCTCTGGCTGATGCACTCCAGGGTATGGTTGGCTCTTTTGGCTGCCAGGGCACACTGCTTGCCATCAACCTGAACTCCCAGATCACTTTCTGTTGAGCTGCTCTTCAGTCTTTCATCCCCTTGTCTTTTTATATATACAGAATTGCCCGATCTCTGTGCAGAATCTGGCACTTGCTATTGTTAAACTTCATGCGGTTAGGCTCTAGTTTGTTCAGATGGCTCCGCAAGGCCTCTGTGCTCAAGAGAGTCAGTAGCTCCTCCGTATCTTTCTTGTAAGTCCTCTCTTTAAACTGTATGCCAGGGTGAAGAGCTAACAGCAGTTAAGCTGTTGTTTTACTCAATTTTTTGTGTCCTTCCTCATTTTGGAGTTGTCTAGTATCTTTGTTATTATGATTTGCATTGGTTTTGGCATGCTTTTTCTTTGCAATACGATCTTGTAAGGCATGCCACAGAATAGTTGTGGCTTAAAGATTTTGCATTATCAGAGCATCAGAGCACTGCCCTGAGCCTTGTAGCAGATGCCAAACAGGCTATCCCACAGATAAAATGTGTTACACAGTACTTTCATTGATCAAACCTTGCAGTGTAATCAAAGCAATAGGAGGCAATAGATTCAAATACTGCACTGATGAAATCACTGTAGATGGACAGAGTAAGTAAATCAAACCAAAGCAAAACCACTGTCTATATTTCTGCTATAGCCCTGGGCATAAATACCTCTGCACCTTAACAAAATATAAGTAGCCACATGAACTTTGCAGTCCAGTGCTACTTATTACAAAGACTTAATTTGCTGGAGTGCCTTAAGTGCAAAGTTAGCTATGTTTTGAGCAGGAATGAGCACTAGCCTATGAACACCGAGAAGTCAAAAGATATTAAGTGACTACATTGCTGATTTTCAGAGGAAAAAGGGTATTTTTCATGTAAAGAGAGGGAATTAATTGATTTGAGAGCTAGCAGTGCACAGAACAGCCAGTTCAGTAAAATGGAGTAGAAGGGGACCTTGGCATGCTAAGTAAACCTCAACCTGTAAAGCTTTCTGAGAACCACTGTTTGTTATTTTAGAAGCAGCAGGGCATTTTTCTTACTGTAATAATGGCTGCACATTCATTGTAGTGGAGCCATTGCAACATTGCTACAAAATCCAGCAATAATATAGTCACTCATTTTACTGGATTCTGAAATTATTCTCAGATATTTCAGAGCACTTGTAATTAGGTCACGATGATGAAAACATTTCCTCATATGAGATTTTGTTATGGCTGGCATAAAATCAAATATTTAGTTATCTGTCTTCCATTATATGCTGAAACATATGATATTTATGATGTAATGAAATATTCAGGCTCAATGCTGTGATGCTTATATCTTAGCATCAGAATTCAGTGAGCTCCTGAAAATGTACTCTGCATACACAAAATGTATATTTCATATAAAAAGATGCGTTCTGAAATATTAATATCATTTCCCTGAACTCTCTACATTGTATTCTGCAGGATATGACATGTTTAAATACACTCATTACACTGTGAGCTTTACCAGCTCTCACCAAAATGCACTGTGTCACTCAGCTTACTCGCACAATCCATGGTTTGTCATTATGATTTCAGTCATCCTAGGTATTCTGCATCTTTGCCAGTTGCCCAAACACATGTGCTGATCTTCAACAAAAAGGTCTGAAATGCAAGGTTCACCATGTGCCTGTTTCTGAAAGCTACTTGTCCCACCATACATGCACGTATCTTGCCAGAAGTGGATTTTGTTCTAACAAAAATCTTTACTGTTTGTTTGTTTGATGAGATTTTCCTTTTCCCTCCAGTTCACAGAAAAAAATAAACATTGTTTTAGTGTACAATGAAAGCATATCAAACCAAGATAAAATGTTAAATAGCTTTTAGCCACCACAGTATGGCTACATGACAATAATATTCCTTATAATTTATGCAAGAAAATACCTAGTTATCTTATTTAATGAAAAGAGAAGTGGCTCTTTTATATGTAAAACTACCATTATTTGAAGTTCTTATTTAGCGAGTAAAGAGATAAATCCTGCATATCTAAAAATCATTATAAAATTAAGACATTTATTATGGAAGAAATAAATACAAGGCAGGAACTGTAGAATTCTATCATATAATATCTGAACATAAACATTTCATTTGAATTGCTTCTTTGGCAATGAATTAAGTCTCCATGAGTTGATGCCACAATAGGATTTCAATGAGTGTGGGTTTTTTTTCAAGTTCAATTTTATTTTTTGTTTTCTGCAATTACTGTCATAGAATCATAGAATCATTAAGGCTGAAAAAAACTTTTCATATCATGTAGTCCAACCATCAACCCATTGCCACCATGCCCACTAAACCATGTCCCTAAGTGCCACATATACACATTTCTTGAGCGCCTCCAGGGACAGTGACTCCACCACTTCTTTGGGCAGCCTGTTCCAGTGCTTGACCTCTCTTTTAGAGGATAAATTTTTCCTAATATCCAACTCGAACCTCCCCTGGCACAACTTGAGGCCGTTACCTCTTGTTCTGTCACTAATCCATTGCACTGCTAATACAGAAGATGTTATTAAATCACTTTGAAAAAAGGTTTTACTCTCTTTTCAAAACAATTTTAACACTTTTTCAACATTACTAAAATGTAGGTAGTCCCTTCAGTTTCTTCTCATTACATTAGCTCAGTCATAGACAATCACAGTTTTTTCTTGTGTTTTCTGATTCTGTTTCAAACAATGTTTGACAATATCTTTCACTGGAAGAGATAAAAAAAGTGGAATGACAACTGACCATTAACTGTTACCACTCCACCGCATACAAGCATCATTAAGCAATAAAGGAAGCCAGCTATATTATGTATTTATTTGCTTCTATATTACTTGTATATTGTACTATTTGACTGAGAAATTTCATAATTGGGTACACAGTAGCTTGCAGAATACAATGCACCAACTATGTGGTGGCTATATAAATATTTCAGTGTGTTCTGTTGCTTTTTATGTGAAGTATACACTTTCATTAGGTAATGTACATTTTTGCAGTATACAGTGAATTGCTTTTGCCTTACGATTTTTCCACTCTGTCAGTGTCCAGATTTTATTATATCATACATACTTTTCAATATATAGTGTAAGAGCTTGCTAAATACTGAGATTCTCATGGAAACCACATGTATTTCATAATGACTTCATATAGTTGTCCGTAGGATCTTAAACTATGTACCTGCAATACTTGCTGAGACAAGGTACCAAGGTCAAGGATGATACTAATTACATGCCCTGAAGTTATGCTTTACTAAAACAGAATAAATCTCGATCAGGTGAATGCTTTTTATAAATTCCCAAGACTCCAAACACTTTTATGTAACTACTGTCTTTGAAAAGACAAAGCATACTGATGACATCCATCAAAACTTAGACTTGGCCATCTGTTAAAGAAATCGCTCTCATATGGAGCCTGGACAAGGCTACACTTTTTATCTTAGTGATTTTAATAGGCCTATGTACAATTAACAGATTCTTCCCACTGGGAATTTGCAGACTCACTGTGTATCTACTTAGCTGTGCTATTTACAAGGCCTGCAAAATGGCAGCATGCTTGCATGTCACCATTTTAAAACAGGACTATCCTCATACCCAGTACTCATACAGGCAGACCTAACACATGCACTCAGCATTGCTGGACTGGAGCAGGGGTTTTCACAGCTCACCGTGGGGATATTTTCCTTCCTAAAGAATATGTTTCTCAGTGCATGCAAGAAACTGATTGCATCTGCTGCAAAGAAAAATGCTTTTCATTGATACCCAGAGCATGAAGTAAGAGAGAGTCGGGAGAAAGGAAGGCTTTGCCTTGGTTGAGAAGGTTCTGGTTAGAGATCATGTGAGGTGCTTAGAGCACAGTGATTCTATTTATAAGACCAGGATTCTGTTCTGATTCTAATGCCATCCACAAGCCTCCAGCAAAGGAAGTCCGAAAGATAGCACAATATACATTAATTCACAACTCTCTGCTACTTTCTTCTTTCCGTGATTTTATTAAACGCGCACTCCTGGTTGAATTTAAGTACATTTATTTATCATCAGGGTCTCAGTTATCAAAGATGAGCAGTCCATAGCTGAATGCCATAATTTTCTTCTCTGATTCAAACACAAGAACAAACTTGCTCATTTCATGTGGCTTTATTACAGTGTATATGCACTCACATAAAGCTCCCATTTGGACACTGTGCCAATAGGATAAGAACTCTGACCCTATGGAGTTTTGGGAAGGAGGACTAAGTCAGGTTGCACTACCTTCCCTCCTAGCTCACTTTGGAACGTTTTCCCCATTAGAGAGATTCATCTCTCTCACTTTTCAATTGCAAGCTAATGCCCTTCCCTCTGATGTGAAAAAGGTGGTGTCTTGCAGCTGTGACACCTTGTCAGCTTTGTATGACTTGCCATATCTTTTGCGTGAGAAGCTATCTGCCTTTATTGCAGGATGTGTTCTCCACTTGTATGTGGTCAGTGCTAAGGGCCAAAATCTAGCCAGCTATGTTCAAACCTGTGATGGATTTTCTATTCTTAGTTCAGTGAGGTACTACCAAAGATAAAGATCTAAACTCAAATCTTCTACAGGAATTCACTGAATTAGCATCAACTCTGTTGTGTTTCATTGGAGAAAGAAGGAGTAAACGGCAGTGTTCTGCCTCTCACTGAGGTGAATCACTCCTTTCAGGATTTATGCATGTGTCCTTACAATACAGATATCGTTGCCGTGACCCTTATGTGGCACATATTTCTGTATTATGCTCAGTTGTAAATGGCCTAGAAATTGAATGGACATTTACTATTTTATTACTTTTTTAAGATGAGCTATTTTTAAGTACTTCTGACTAATATTAATATCCTCAGTAGAGGACAAAGTGGTAAGCTCCAGACCTAAGTCATTCTCTGTGGATTTGACTACGCGTTTTTGCTTTGGTAAAAATCTGTGCACTTTTTCTTACTGAAGGTTATATTAACATTACGCAGAGAAAGTCAATTAATTTAACAAATTATCAATTTGTGTAATTTCTTGAACATGCGGTAAAATGCACACAAAGCAGCTCTTTGTGATCCCACAGCTGGCCTGTCCTCAGTGCACAGATTCATTAATCATGTGCTCTGCATGTTATTGTCTGAGTTGCAGTGTCATTTGAGACAGGGAAAACACTGGGAAAGAAATGTCGCTTGTGCTTTACACACCAGTACAGATTACAAATAAGCAGAGTGTTTTAAAAGACTATCACATCAGTGCTGTGAAGTTTTCACTTGATTCTTAAAATTGCTGTGGTTCACCCAATAGAAATTTCTTTCACGTTGGTTTGTATATTTCTAGCCCAAAATTGTGCACACCTGGTGCATCATATCCAGTTCATGCAAAAAAAAACCCCCTGAAATCTCATGTAATAACAATCCCAAGAACAGATAGACAAAGGTCTGCTCCTAGAGTTCAATTATGCCTCTAGGAAATCTAAAAAATGCCACTATAGTGCCTGTGATTCTGTTATAGTGAGGCTACACAACATGATCTATACCCTTGGCGCAGTACTGATGCGGATATTGGACCTATTGTGCACTATCCCTAAATGGAAATTGAAACTTAGCCAGGCCAGAAGTACTAATTTATACATATTTTTTTATGTATCTGTATTTGAATGGCCACTACTGACTTCTAGCTAGTCCCTCATTTTCTTATGTTACATAAATGTATAAACAGCTGGCTATGTGTAAAAATACAGTGTGAGCTATACTTTCAAAGAGCCTTAGTAATTTGATATGAAGTGTGAGGAACCTGTTGGCCTAATCCAGGGATATCAGTTTCTTCAGGCAAGGACCTTCTCTGCATCACCAAGCAAGATGTCAGCACTTAAACAAGGGAGAGACCATGGCTTAAAATGCTTCCCTTCAACTATATCCCTAGCACTCATCAGTCACTTGACCTGAGTTCTTTGAAATGGACTGCTGTCTAATATATCCTGTCATAAATTCTTCATAGAGTTTTTCTCAGTTGTAATTCACATATTCCATGTTTCACATGTTCCTTGATATCTTTTGCTCAATTATCTATAACTACAAATAGGATAAATATAGGAAGGGTTATGTTTTTATCTATAAGAGGGTGAGAAGCAGGTTGAATTTGAAGAAAAAGTAAAATTCAGAGATTTGAAGAGCAAAATGCAGTAAAGCATGTATTTTCTCAACTTAGTAATATTTATTTAAATATTACATGAAACATCTGACACTAAAGATGGTGGATTTGGTTTCTTTCTATAATAGAGTTGAAAACAAAGAATAAACTAATGAAATGGAGATATTAGGAAATAGAAATGCTAAGCAAAACTAAGAAAAAGCCCTCTAAGAAGGGTTTAACGGAGATAGAAATTAGAGATTGGATGGAAAGACTTCTCATTCCATGCAGCCATAACAGCAATCTGACAGATATCCTCAGGGAAGGAATGTTAGAACTAGGCTCCTTGATCTGGGAAGATCTTATAGTTACTTCAGTCAAGATGAACAGTGAGGTCAGAAAGTAAAAAGAGAGGTTGTTTGAAATCAAGTGTTTTGTCGGGCTAAGAGGTAAGAGACGGTCATTCAGCCATCACAACTATGGAAATAACTCTGCACCATTGGTTCAACCCTCACTTCAGCCTGGCACCTTGTCAGCAGTTGACACAAATTCACAAATACTTTGTGCCACTAATTATGTTGCATTTGTACCACAGAGTGTGAGCAAACAAAAAATGTGATTATAGATTTTATCCCCATGATCTTGTTAATGATTAATGCAATGCCTGAAAATGGAAAGTTAAGATGGACTTCTGCTCCATGCAAACAGCTCAGAGCACTGTAAATGAGTTACAGGTGTGTCGCTGAGAAAGCCATTTCATATCCTTGAGCCCACCAAGGGCAGTCAGAAGAAGACAACAGAAGCCCTAGTGAGACAACAGAGAGATACACAAATGTAGGAGGCTTCTAGTAAAGCTGTGTGTCTAAAATATCAACACATCACGCACTTCTAGTACTGCTACTCCATCCCTAAAGGAGGAATAAATGCCTGTCACAAATGCCACAAATGCATGGACCTGTGTCTGAGTGCTACACTTTATCTGCAGGGAGAGCATAGGAAGCATGAGTTAAAACATGCCGCCTGAAAGCTCCACAGATTATAGACATCCAGAAAGTACCGTTCTTCTTTTTCAAGGTTTGTTGATGGAATTAGAGCTGTAATCCTTGTTTGCACAAACATGACATTTGCCAGAAAAATCCAGTGCCCAATTAGAACAAATTTTGTACCAGGAAATCAAATTTAGTAAATGTGAGCTGCTTTGTTACAGAATATTTGGATCATACTACATTTTCCTTTTGAAATCTTTAAAATATTGAGTACTGGGATATTTAGCTATTAAAGCTAAAAAATGAGTTAGAAAGTTTGAAATGGAAATGTTTCATGTCAGGTGAAATTCAGTTTTCAGGCTTTAACTTTTGACCACTGAACAAAAAGCATGTCTTTCTTACAGTTAGAGATGTACAGAAATAGTTGTTTATACAAAATGTTTTGTTTGATCTTGTATGGAATTTTAAAAGACTCCAGAAACTGAAATTTAGAAGAAATAGTAAGCTTGTTTACAGTTCTTTTTTAAAATATATTGCTTCTTTTTTCTTCATTCTCTTTCCACACAATGAGAAATAGTACTACTTGAGAAACCGTACAGTGGTACTACTTACTTGAGAAATGGTACATAAGATATAGTGAATACAAAATATGTACTTTTTGGAGAATACAGTCTCTCCACGTATTACTTGACAGAATGTACAGAATGAAATACATTCATAAAAGAAATGTTTTGTTTTTCCCTCTTATTTTAAAATGCTAGAAAGTAACAGCAGTTCTTCACACAAAATTTTTCACAAAAATATTTATACTCTTTAGTTGAGGAACCAAATTAAATCCTCTAGATACTATATTCAAACTCCTTTAACTTTTTCACTCATCTGACAACTTCCATTTTATTTGTACGTCTAAATTACTTTTCAGCTGCTGTAATCACTTGGAAGATGGGAAATGCATTCCCAACTATTTCAAGCCTCAAATATGTGCATTCAAGACTCAACAAGCCAGCCGGGAACAGTAGACACCTTTTCAACATAGCACCATGCCCACCTTGTATTCATGCAACTTTTCCTATGGATTCAGAAACACAGGATAAACTGTTACTGAAATACAACTTGAAAAAGAAAAAAAAGAAAAAAAAAGAAAAGGCCTACATCAAAATCTTCAGTGGTTTAAGTTGTTTTTCAGGTTGGATATTAGCAAAAACCCCTATCTGAAAGAGTGGTCAGGCACTGGAATGGGCTGCCATGGGATGTGGTTGAGTCACTGACCCTGGAGGTGTTCAAGAAACATTTGCATGTTGTACTGAGGGACATGGTTTAGTGGGAAATATTGGTGATAGGTGCACAGTTGGACTGGATGATCTTGAAGGTTTTTTCCAACCTTGGTGATTCTATGATTCTAAGTAAATGGGTATCTGTTAAGTGTAACATCTCTGAGCTAAATCCTACAGCAAAGAAAATGTTAGGCATTGCTTTGCAATTTGCCAGTTGCTTCCAGATTGTTTTTCTCTTTCCATCACAGTCAAGTTAATCACTTTCAATAGGCCAACCTTGCAATGAATAGTAAAAGTAACTTCTTTAGTCAGTTCCTTCGAGTAATGCGTTTGCTTTCAAAGAACATTTTGCTGGCAGGAGGTACTGGAAAGTAATGACAAGAAGAAAAAAGGAGAGAGAATGTGTTAGCTGTGTATTTATCCCCTCAGTGTTTTCCCACTTTTTTTCCCATTTTCCTGTCCACAAAAAAA
>JACDJE010000250.1:145710-293920 GCA_016647715.1 Pavo muticus | reverse complement strand
AAACTATTAAGTACTGAATAAGTAAGATGTGAAACATAGAGCATCTAGAGGCTTCAGAGTCTGCTGCTGGATGGTAATTTTGTTTATTTCTACATTAAATGCATCATACTTGAGGCATAAATATACGCGTTGTTCTTGAAATCAAGATGTATATATAGTTCCAAATAGCTTTTTGAATTATAGCAAGGCTGGGAATGTGAGCTTCATGGCTCAAGCACAGCTCTAATAAGAGAGATAAGAGTGAGTGATTAGTAGCCTTGTTTTCTTAGGGTCCATTTGGCTGGGCTGGACTGTTTTCAGTATAGCTCTTGCTGTTCTCTATTTAAGCTCTTGCTCTCCCCATACCTATTGTGTTATTTCAGATGCTCCAAAACGGAGGAGCAAGCTCAGGCCTCCAGCCCCTTCTGTTCCTCTCAGCATAATGCCACACCAAGTCTTAAAATACGCAGTCAGGTTTTAGCCCTTGCAACTTGCTTGGGATTTGTTCCATTTGAATTGCCTCTGTTTAAAGGCAATTAAAACTGTTGTAGTTTTTAATATAAACAAAATGTGACTTCTTTGTGTGTGTGTAGAGGAGCCTTTTGGTCTTCCCTGGGGAACTGATGATAGGAGAAGGTCTGGGCACATCCCCTGAGTCAGCCACAGCTGAAGAGGTTTTCAAACTGTTTATACTTGAGAACACTGGAAGACTCCCGTAGGAATAACTGTAAACCTACTCATTACAGTTTGCAGATCTCCTAGTGTGGGGGAGTGAATAAGCATCTGAAAACAACTATGCTTTATCCTTTTTCTCACACATCTGCCATGATTTACTTACGCCTTGGCAGACTGAGCCGCCTGCCTCAGTAAATCAGCAGCAGTCACCTTAGCCTCCTCCCAGAGGGTTCAGATTGAGGAATGTGCAGGTTGGGATGATTCATGGAAATTTTTAAAGCCCCCTTAAGGATCTTTTTGAGACTTGATAAATGCACTGATGTGCCAGGTAGAAATGCTCATATTTGGCAGATCTCTGTTGATGGATTTTACACTAAACGAGCATGCCAGATCAGTACTAAGTTCCCCACCGTGGCCCTCCAGAGACTTCATGCACATGCATGCACACAGACGGGTCCTTGCCTATCCCACAAGTCAGAAGCTGCAAAAAAGTGACAGAAGAGAAACAGGACACGTATAGGATGTGAAGGGGGAGGCTGTTGCACAGACTGTGGTAAAAACCCTAATTTAGCATTTTCAGTCTATATCTAGGAAAGGCTGGAAAACAGAACCCATATATGATTCCGGATGATAGTAAATAAAATATGCCCTGGCAACCAAAAGGGCCAACCATACCCTGGAGTGCATCAGCCAGAGCAGTGCTAGCCAGTAGAGGAAAGGGATTGTCCCACTGCTCTACGCTGATGCAGTACTGAGTTCCTTGTGCAGTTTTGGGTGCTGCAATATAAAACCACACATACACTGGTTACTGTCATAACAGTGACCTATGCACATCCCGGTGGACACCACTGCCCTACCTTTATCTCTGGACTCTATAAATACAGGAGCACTGGCAGCTGGACTGCTACTTGCCAAGCTTAGGCCTTCTGGTGCCACACAATCATGGACAGGAGAGGAGTCAAAGCAGGAAGGCAGGTGACAGCCCATGTGGGTGTGGGACAAGAGAGAGGCAATTCCGTGAAAATCAGGGTTGCCACCTCACAAGGAGAAAATGTGAAAGTAGCACAGCAAAAACCACAATTACATGACAGCAATGCCCAGCTCTCATATGACCAATAGCAGGCAATCCATGCACAAGGATTGACCAGACAGCAGCATAATACCTAGGCGTGGATTCCAGATGAAGAATGTTGTGGGGTCAAGGCACGTTCACTATCCTGAAAGGGTTATGGGGCCAAGTCATGCCTGTCAGCTACAGGACAGAGAGAAGCCTATGGAGGTGGATTCTCTAGAGAATGACAAGGGGCCCAGGCATGTCTGCTGCCAAGGAGTACATGTGGTGCCATGGCGAGCTCATCGCCCAGAGACTGACATGGCACAGAAACTTGCCCTGACATGGCATTGGACCAAATCATTCCTGACTTCTAGTGAATGACAGGGAGGAGCCCATAGATGTGGGCTCTCCACCAAATGCCAAGAGGCTTAGGCAGGCTAAACACTAGAGAATGAAGTGGATACCAGGCATGCCAACTGGTCATAGAATGATGAGAGGCACAGACATGGCTATCATTCAGGAAATGACAAGAAGCACAGACATGGTCACCATTCTTCACCCAGTGATCAGAGGCACAGGTGTAGCAACAACTCAGAGAAATTCATGGAACATATGTATATTCACTGTAGAGACCAATATTCAGTGAATGGCAGGGAACCAAGACTTTTCTATCTTTCAAAGAGCAGCAAGAGGCCATGTTGTGCTTGCTATTAAAAGAACAACATTCTATAAAGAAAACTGCTGTGTTTTTATGCAGGTTAGCCTCTCGAGTTTGGAGAGGTAGAGTGGTCAGAAGAGGTTGAGCTTTTCTCTTCTGTTTAAATCAACAATTTGATGATTAACCAAAGTTTGGCAGGTGAATTAGCAAGTGACTGTGCCCTCCTATGGTGTCTGATATCAGAGAAGGACAAGGACTTGTGGGTCTTTTTGTGGAGATGCAGCTATGCAAGGAAAAGAAGTAAACAATGAATTTCTCCTAAATTGTTTCATTGATGTTTCCTCAAGCAATGTATCAATCCCCACCTCTTGCTAAAGTACAGTCATCTATGAACTTGTGGGTTTTCAAAACACCTTTCCAATTCTTTCAGTTTATATCTTTGCAAAAGGGTACTCCAAAACTTTTTAAAATGATTGCATATTTTTCCCTCCTTTTTAGATGTGTTTTTGTTTTAAACATACTGAACACAGGTTCCACAATGTATAAGGATTATTAAATTTAATATTAGAGAGTGTTCAAAGAGGGGCTACAAAGATGGTGAAGGACCCCTAGAGTGCATGACATATGAGGAACAGATGAGGTCTCTTGGTTTGTTCAGCTCAGAGAAGAGGAGGCTGAGGAGAGGCCCCACGGTGGCCTACAGCTGCCTCACAAGAAGAGTGCAGGGGCAGCACTGATCTCTTCTCCATGGTGAAAGTGATAGGATCCGAGGGAAAGGCATGGAGCTGTATTGGGGAGGGTCAGCCTGGCTTTTAGGAAAAGGCTCTTCACAAGAGGGATGGATATCAGGCTCTGGAACAGTCTCCCTGGAGCAATGGTTATGGCACTTAGCTTGTTAGAGTTCAAGAAGTACTTGGACAATGATCTCAGATAGAGCATTTAAATTTTGTGTGGCCTTGTGTGGAGTCAGGAGTTGGACTCAATGATACTTTTGGGTCCCTTTCAGCTAGGGATATTCTTAAGATTCTATGGTTCTGGGATGCTAATGCAATGTATATCCAGGCACAGTTTCTTTTCAGGAAATACAAATCAAGTTAGCAAAGAAAAAGAAGAAAAAATGAGAACTAAGGGTATTGATTTGCTAAAGATTGCTGTTACTTAGAGCCTGAGCCAGGACAACAGAACCACAGGACATGTCTGTATGTAAGGAGCAGCTATTCACAGTCCTTCTTGAGATGTATAGATTTAATGGCAGCTGTATCTCATTCTAAAAGTGGCTTATGCTATTGAGATACAGTATGTACAGTAAAAATTGCACTCTCCACGCAGTAGGCTTCTATTATAGGATTAACCAATTGTGCTCACACTGTAAAACCCTGCTAGCTACTACCGAAAGCAAATCTCATCAAAGCAGCAAGGCAATGAAAGAAACTCACAAATGAAAGGCTAATGACCTAAAAATAAAATCCCAACCTGAATATATATCAGAAGATATTGCCTAAAAATCTGTGGGAGAAAACTGCAAGTTGTTCAGTTAATCCCAGATAACAAAATTTGTGTTTCTTGTTCCCATATGTCCTTTGCTTCTGCATCTGGTAATGCCTATAAGATTATAAAATGGCAAGAGGACAGGTTGCATATAAAGTGTGTTTATTTACAAATTCCCTTTTTAAATGATTCTTCAGGTAAAATAGAAGAGTCATGGATGATTCTGACTGAAGTGGAAAGGTTATCTTAACATTATACAGTCTTCTGCCAGTTCCTGCAGTGACTGAAGTTTTATTCAGCCCATTTAGAATAAATAACTGAAAGAAATTGATGTTGTTCACTTCCAGAGTGAACAGAATTTTGTTCACTTCATGTCCATGTCACTCATTTAATTACACTTCAGTAAGTGCCAAAAAATCTGAGCATTGCTTTCAGTTCAAATGGCCTCGTGCTATGTCCCGTTTTAGCATAGAGTACCAGGCAGATATTCAGTTCAGTATGGAAGGAGAAATTCAACAATTTCTAGCTCCTCGAACAAAGCTGACTTTTGCCCGAACTATTCCTTCTTACCCTTTCTTATTTCTAGGATCTTGATATAAAGTCATCAGCATACACTCTATGAGATTGGATTTAATGCATTTCTAGAGCCTCTTATTAACCTTTCAGAAAATCTGACATTTCCTGATTTACCAGACAACTAAGTCTTATTCGATCACAGTAGACAGTCTCTTCTCAAATCACTTGCATGTGTCAATAATCACTCCTTTCTTCTCCCGTCAACCAGAGCAGACTGGGGCCTCTGCTTCCTTGACTGAGAGGAATTGCCCTCTCGACTGCTTGTGCACAGCACAAAAGCAGAGCTTGAGAAATGATGTTAGGCAGCCTCACAGTCAAAAACTCCTGCAGGTAGACTCTAACCCAGGCATAGGTGGATTGAGTAGTAGATAATTTTTTATTAAGGTACTGACAGAAATTTAGTCTTCCAGGATGTGTATCATTCTAAATAAAAGCCACCGTTATTCTTGAGTTTCCATTCCTGCTGAGCCAGCACCTGTTTGCACTTTTCCCTCNAAAAAAAAAAAAAAAAAAAAAAAAAAAGATAAAAACCTTTATTAAATTTAGGGGGCTAGGGGGCAGTGGGGTCTGAACTAAAATCCAGCAATGATATCAAAAAGCTGACCTGAGCTAGCATGAAATAGTGTCACCCCATTTTCCTTGATAGCAGTTACTAATTCTCAGCATAGGGATACTGTCTAAACTGGGCTTTAGCATAGAAATAATGACTGTAAGTGATAGGAGATGTTCAGAAATACAATATACAAAACAAGAGAGAAAAAAGCACAGTGAGCTTAGCTCAGACTACAGGAACAGACCCGGGTCAGCTTGCTAACTGGTTCCTTTTAGAATTTTAAATAATCGTATTCATTATCCTCCAACTGCTTGAAAAAATATTCTATGGCCACAGATTACACATGGAGAAGATTTGAGAGAAGTCAGCTGGTGAACACATTTCTTCTTGGGAAAACCCCAACATACATCAAAATAAAAAATGCAGACATAATTCTAGTGTTGAAAGCCTCCTCAGTTTTCATTGCATAATTATTGTTTTTTAAAAAATCAGATTTTAACAGAGTCCTTGCCAAAAATAAGGTTTTATGGTAAAATAATGGGTTTTAAATTAGGCACAGGGAGCCTTCAGTATAACTGGGAATTTTAATGTTCACTATCATCTATATTTCTAATGTCTCAGACATCTGTAATATCTTTGGAAAGCTGTCATTATTATAAGGTCTTTACTACTTTATCTACTGAATCTAGCTTTTAAGATTAAAGATGTGAGGTAGTATTCTGACTTAAAAATACTGGAGAATGTTTGGTATACATACAGTTATTTCCATGTAGATAAACACATTATCTCTAACAACACACATGACATGCATAAATATACATACAGGCATATATATAATCAAGGGTATCATTAATTAGTGGACCTATTTGATTCAATTACATCTCTGAATTTAATTACAGTCTCTTCTGTAGACAGATCTGAATATGACTCAATCATCCCAACTCAAAAACAAGAAATATTTTTGTTAATACAGAAAATGTAGTACAAATACGTTGACATATGCCACGAAACTATTAAGTACTGAATAAGTAAGATGTGAAACATAGAGCATCTAGAGGCTTCAGAGTCTGCTGCTGGATGGTAATTTTGTTTATTTCTACATTAAATGCATCATACTTGAGGCATAAATATACGCGTTGTTCTTGAAATCAAGATGTATATATAGTTCCAAATAGCTTTTTGAATTATAGCAAGGCTGGGAATGTGAGCTTCATGGCTCAAGCACAGCTCTAATAAGAGAGATAAGAGTGAGTGATTAGTAGCCTTGTTTTCTTAGGGTCCATTTGGCTGGGCTGGACTGTTTTCAGTATAGCTCTTGCTGTTCTCTATTTAAGCTCTTGCTCTCCCCATACCTATTGTGTTATTTCAGATGCTCCAAAACGGAGGAGCAAGCTCAGGCCTCCAGCCCCTTCTGTTCCTCTCAGCATAATGCCACACCAAGTCTTAAAATACGCAGTCAGGTTTTAGCCCTTGCAACTTGCTTGGGATTTGTTCCATTTGAATTGCCTCTGTTTAAAGGCAATTAAAACTGTTGTAGTTTTTAATATAAACAAAATGTGACTTCTTTGTGTGTGTGTAGAGGAGCCTTTTGGTCTTCCCTGGGGAACTGATGATAGGAGAAGGTCTGGGCACATCCCCTGAGTCAGCCACAGCTGAAGAGGTTTTCAAACTGTTTATACTTGAGAACACTGGAAGACTCCCGTAGGAATAACTGTAAACCTACTCATTACAGTTTGCAGATCTCCTAGTGTGGGGGAGTGAATAAGCATCTGAAAACAACTATGCTTTATCCTTTTTCTCACACATCTGCCATGATTTACTTACGCCTTGGCAGACTGAGCCGCCTGCCTCAGTAAATCAGCAGCAGTCACCTTAGCCTCCTCCCAGAGGGTTCAGATTGAGGAATGTGCAGGTTGGGATGATTCATGGAAATTTTTAAAGCCCCCTTAAGGATCTTTTTGAGACTTGATAAATGCACTGATGTGCCAGGTAGAAATGCTCATATTTGGCAGATCTCTGTTGATGGATTTTACACTAAACGAGCATGCCAGATCAGTACTAAGTTCCCCACCGTGGCCCTCCAGAGACTTCATGCACATGCATGCACACAGATGGGTCCTTGCCTATCCCACAAGTCAGAAGCTGCAAAAAAGTGACAGAAGAGAAACAGGACACGTATAGGATGTGAAGGGGGAGGCTGTTGCACAGACTGTGGTAAAAACCCTAATTTAGCATTTTCAGTCTATATCTAGGAAAGGCTGGAAAACAGAACCCATATATGATTCCGGATGATAGTAAATAAAATATGCCCTGGCAACCAAAAGTGCCAACCATACCCTGGAGTGCATCAGCCAGAGCAGTGCTAGCCAGTAGAGGAAAGGGATTGTCCCACTGCTCTACGCTGATGCAGTACTGAGTTCCTTGTGCAGTTTTGGGTGCTGCAATATAAAACCACACATACACTGGTTACTGTCATAACAGTGACCTATGCACATCCCGGTGGACACCACTGCCCTACCTTTATCTCTGGACTCTATAAATACAGGAGCACTGGCAGCTGGACCAGGTGAATTAGCAAGTGACTGTGCCCTCCTATGGTGTCTGATATCAGAGAAGGACAAGGACTTGTGGGTCTTTTTGTGGAGATGCAGCTATGCAAGGAAAAGAAGTAAACAATGAATTTCTCCTAAATTGTTTCATTGATGTTTCCTCAAGCAATGTATCAATCCCCACCTCTTGCTAAAGTACATTCATCTATGAACTTGTGGGTTTTCAAAACACCTTTCCAATTCTTTCAGTTTATATCTTTGCAAAAGGGTACTCCAAAACTTTTTAAAATGATTGCATATTTTTCCCTCCTTTTTAGATGTGTTTTTGTTTTAAACATACTGAACACAGGTTCCACAATGTATAAGGATTATTAAATTTAATATTAGAGAGTGTTCAAAGAGGGGCTACAAAGATGGTGAAGGACCCCTAGAGTGCATGACATATGAGGAACAGTTGAGGTCTCTTGGTTTGTTCAGCTCAGAGAAGAGGAGGCTGAGGAGAGGCCCCACGGTGGCCTACAGCTGCCTCACAAGAAGAGTGCAGGGGCAGCACTGATCTCTTCTCCATGGTGAAAGTGATAGGATCCGAGGGAAAGGCATGGAGCTGTATTGGGGAGGGTCAGCCTGGCTTTTAGGAAAAGGCTCTTCACAAGAGGGATGGATATCAGGCTCTGGAACAGTCTCCCTGGAGCAATGGTTATGGCACTTAGCTTGTTAGAGTTCAAGAAGTACTTGGACAATGATCTCAGATGATAGAGCATTTAAATTTTGTGTGGCCTTGTGTGGAGTCAGGAGTTGGACTCAATGATACTTTTGGGTCCCTTTCAGCTAGGGATATTCTTAAGATTCTATGGTTCTGGGATGCTAATGCAATGTATATCCAGGCACAGTTTCTTTTCAGGAAATACAAATCAAGTTAGCAAAGAAAAAGAAGAAAAAATGAGAACTAAGGGTATTGATTTGCTAAAGATTGCTGTTACTTAGAGCCTGAGCCAGGACAACAGAACCACAGGACATGTCTGTATGTAAGGAGCAGCTATTCACAGTCCTTCTTGAGATGTATAGATTTAATGGCAGCTGTATCTCATTCTAAAAGTGGCTTATGCTATTGAGATACAGTATGTACAGTAAAAATTGCACTCTCCACGCAGTAGGCTTCTATTATAGGATTAACCAATTGTGCTCACACTGTAAAACCCTGCTAGCTACTACCGAAAGCAAATCTCATCAAAGCAGCAAGGCAATGAAAGAAACTCACAAATGAAAGGCTAATGACCTAAAAATAAAATCCCAACCTGAATATATATCAGAAGATATTGCCTAAAAATCTGTGGGAGAAAACTGCAAGTTGTTCAGTTAATCCCAGATAACAAAATTTGTGTTTCTTGTTCCCATATGTCCTTTGCTTCTGCATCTGGTAATGCCTATAAGATTATAAAATGGCAAGAGGACAGGTTGCATATAAAGTGTGTTTATTTACAAATTCCCTTTTTAAATGATTCTTCAGGTAAAATAGAAGAGTCATGGATGATTCTGACTGAAGTGGAAAGGTTATCTTAACATTATACAGTCTTCTGCCAGTTCCTGCAGTGACTGAAGTTTTATTCAGCCCATTTAGAATAAATAACTGAAAGAAATTGATGTTGTTCACTTCCAGAGTGAACAGAATTTTGTTCACTTCATGTCCATGTCACTCATTTAATTACACTTCAGTAAGTGCCAAAAAATCTGAGCATTGCTTTCAGTTCAAATGGCCTCGTGCTATGTCCCGTTTTAGCATAGAGTACCAGGCAGATATTCAGTTCAGTATGGAAGGAGAAATTCAACAATTTCTAGCTCCTCGAACAAAGCTGACTTTTGCCCGAACTATTCCTTCTTACCCTTTCTTATTTCTAGGATCTTGATATAAAGTCATCAGCATACACTCTATGAGATTGGATTTAATGCATTTCTAGAGCCTCTTATTAACCTTTCAGAAAATCTGACATTTCCTGATTTACCAGACAACTAAGTCTTATTCGATCACAGTAGACAGTCTCTTCTCAAATCACTTGCATGTGTCAATAATCACTCCTTTCTTCTCCCGTCAACCAGAGCAGACTGGGGCCTCTGCTTCCTTGACTGAGAGGAATTGCCCTCTCGACTGCTTGTGCACAGCACAAAAGCAGAGCTTGAGAAATGATGTTAGGCAGCCTCACAGTCAAAAACTCCTGCAGGTAGACTCTAACCCAGGCATAGGTGGATTGAGTAGTAGATAATTTTTTATTAAGGTACTGACAGAAATTTAGTCTTCCAGGATGTGTATCATTCTAAATAAAAGCCACCGTTATTCTTGAGTTTCCATTCCTGCTGAGCCAGCACCTGTTTGCACTTTTCCCTCATTCTGGGCAAGAAGAGATTCTCACTTAGCGTGTAATAAAATGTCACTATTTCCACTGTAAGCCAAACACACTGACATCATTGGGTACATGCCTGGTTTATGGCTGAAGGATTTAACCTTTTGTATTTACACAATTATCTAGATCCTCCCCCTCCTTCATTTCTTTTCCCAGACAGGTCAAAACAGCAAATCCCTCCGGTCAACTTTTAAGTTAGTATTTGTGAGAGTGCCACATGCTCATAGATCTATTTGATTTCTGAAAGATATCAGAAAGCAGGCCATTCTGCACTATTAAGACATTAATTTCTTTTGTAAAATTAGAAAGCACCCAATTTTTTTATATATATATATATATTTGACCAACTTCTTCTGTAACTATGAAAATAAAGCATTTGCAACAAACCAGATATCATAAAAGGTCTTCAGTGAGTACCTATATAAAGCAATGCATCACTTGACAAAAAGTCCTAGAAAATAAAGGATGGTCTTTTGTTATTGATTTTGTGTTTCCTTCCCACAATCTAAGATGGCTCTCAGAAACATAAATGCTAACTATTTTTTCCCACACAGAAGAAGGACAAGACATACCATCAGGAATTCAAATGCCACAAAAACTGATACAAAGTAATATCCCTTTATATTTGCTTGGAGGCCACACATGGCTTTTTATGCAACTCATATGTTGGTTATTGCAAGGATGAATCATCTCATTCTATCCCTCCTGACAATTTTAACTAAAAGAGTGTGTTCTGCCTTATATATATCTATATACCTAGGCAGATCTCTATATATCAATATAGATACACACTGGTGTATAGCTATATCTATCAGTATCGATATCTATAGTGCTAATATATGCAGACTTTTATAGGTTGCTGCAAAACTAATGCCTCCTATTTATTTCCATGTAAACTACAAAGAGTTACAAAGGGCACAATAATACTATTTGACAGAGCAAATTCTCAGATAAAAAATGCTGTTTTTCAACATGGTCATAGAATCATAGAATCATAGAATCAAAGAATCACAGAATTGCTCAGGTTGGAAAAGACCTTTAAGATCATCAAGTCCAACCACAACCTAACCAAACTACCCTAACTCCAACAACCCTCTGCTAAATCATGTCCCTGAGCACCACATCCAAACAGTTTTTAAACATATCCAGGGATGGTGACACAACCACCTCCCGGGGGGCCTATTCCAGTGCTTAACAACACTTTCTGTAAAGAAGTTTTTCCTGATATCCAACCTAAACTTACCCTGGCGCAACTTGAGGCCATTTCCCCTTGTCCTGTCACCAGTGAGAAGAGACCAGCCTTGCTCTCACTGTAAGCACCTTTCAGATATTGGAAGAGAGCAATAAGGTCTCCCCTCAGCCTCCTTTTCCCCAGACTAAACAGCCCCAGTTCCTTCAGTCTCTCTTCATAGGGCGTATTCTCCAAGCCCTTCACAAGTCTTGTTGCCCTTCTTTGGACCTGCTCCAGCACCTCAGTGTCCTTTCTGTACTGAGGTGCCCAAAACTGAACACAGTACTCGAGGTAGGCCTCACCAGTGCCGAGTACAGGGGCAGGATTACTTCCCTAGTCCTGCTCACCACACCATTCCTGATACAAGCCACTATCACCACTAGCCAGTTTGCATGGGTGAGCTGATCGAGACATTATTCATTTCGTGGTGTGACAGCTGTGCACGGCCATGTGGAACATGGCTTGTCCTTCATGTCACTGTCATCACTGCTGAAACACACCACTTACTACCCCACTGTGAAAACACCCACTGTTTGGTCCCAGGAAGCATTCAGCAGCTCCAAAAGCAATGTCTCCATTTTTATTATGTTGGCCCATGACATCAAAAGTGGATGCTGGTGGTATGGTAGTAGAGGCTGAACCTTCCCACCAGTATTCCAATACATTTTGTTGCCATGCAACAGATGGCAGCAGAGGGGCCGTCTGACAAAATGGCATCTGACATGGAAGTGTGTTTGAAACAAAGCTGTGTCATTGAATTCTTCCATGCGGAAATAATTGTACCCATTGGCATTCATTAATGCTTGCTGAATGTTTATGAAGACCACACAGTGGATATGAGCATAGTGAGGTAGTGGGTGGTATGTTTCAACAGTGGTGTCTGTGACAGTGGGTCATCTCCACTGGTACAGATTTTTACGAGCATGGCATGCAGGCTCTTGTTCATCGCTGGGGAAAATGCATAACTAAAGGTGGTGACTATGTTGAAAAAGAGTGTTTTGCAGCTGAGAATTTGCTCTATCAAATAGTGTTATTGTGCTCTTTGTATCTGTTGTCATTTCCATGGAAATAAATAGAAGGCATTACTTTCAGAGCAACCTATGTGATTGATACTAAGAAGTATCAATACCTATTGACTTTATACCTAGTATTACCAATGGATATTGGTATCTATTGCTAGGTATTGATGCTATTGACAAGAGTTGTTGTCAACACTTATTGATCTTGATACTCTTTGATAAGAGACATCATTACTTCTAAAAATCCTCTAAACAGGTATGCATATTGATTGATAACAATAAGTCATGATGCTCTATAATACTGATTTCAATACTTTTTGATAATGGTAGGCATCAATATCTGTCAATACTGATACCAATTAATAGGAATTTATTCCTATCAATAACTTAGAATCAATACTGCCAGGACTGATACTGATATCTACAGGCATTAATACCAATCAATTTCAAAACCTAATGTTAGGTATCAAAGCTTTTCAATATCAGTACCTATCAATGTCAGCATGCATGAATACCTACCATTATCAATACCAACTAGCACTGACAAGTGCCAGTAGGCATTGATATCTACCAATATTGTAAACTATCGATAGGCATCAATACCCATCTATTTTGGTACCTGTGAATAGGCTCAATATCATTAGCTATTGATACCTATCAGAACCCACCAAAATTAATGTCTGTCAATAGACACCTACACCTATCACGGACACGTATTTTTATCAGTACCCATCAAAAGGCACTGATATTTGTCAAAATCAAAAGGGAACTATACCTAGTGATATTGACACCTATCTATATTAAAAGGCGGCAGTAGGTGTCTAATACCTATCAATTTCAATATCAATTTTGATATCAATAAGGATTGATGCCTACTGATAGGCAAAATTTGATATCAATAGCAATCAATAGTCAAATCATCACCTGTTGGTTTTCACATCAATTAGTATTGATTATTATTGATAGATATCAATAGGTATCCCTATCCCTATCAACAAGTATTTTTAGATATCCATATCTAACAGTTTCAGTACTGATTTCAATATCTATAGGCATCAGTATCTGTCACTATCAACACCTTAAAATTATGTTAGCCTATTGATTTTTTGGGCTTGTTTAGCTTGAAGAAGAAAAGGTTTCAGGGAGACCTCATTGTGGTCTTCCAGTACTTGAACAGAGCTTACAATCAGGAGGGGGGCTGACTTTTTACGCTATCTGATAGTGATAGGACGGGGGGAAATCTCTTTAAACTAAAAGAGGAGAGCTTTAGGTTAGATGTTAGGAAGAAATTTTTTACCCAGAGGGTGGTGAGGCATTGAAACAGGTTCCCCAGAGAGGTTGTGGATGCCCCACCTCTGAAGGCATTCAAGGCCAGGTTGGATGGGATCCTGGGCAGCCTGATCTGCTGGCTGGCAACTCTGCCCATGGCAGGCAGGTTGGAAGTGGGTGATCTTTAACGTCACCTCCAACCTAAGCCATTCTATGATTTTTATAATCAATACCACAAAGTATACATACCTGCCAAAATACATTAATTAATGGCAGTGGAGTTGTTCTTCATAGCATTGTAAAAACACCATGTTTGCAGAGTTAAAGCAGGCACAGTGGTTGTCCTGATGCTAAGAAACTGAATGGAGGATTTCTACCTAGGGACCACATGAGAAATGGAAATAAGAACATACTTTATTTTTGAGACACAGCTACCTATGAGTGTAGGTATCAAGAATTCTCTCAGGAGCAGACCTAGTAACATTGCAAAACACGGATGCATTGAGTTGACCACTTTGAGCATTAACTTGAGTGACAAGTACATGGTAATACTAAAGGTTTATGTACAACATTTAAGAACACATGGGTTATGGCATGCTGTATGGTCCCCATTTTCACACCCCTTCACTATTTCAGATTAAGAACATTGAAATAACACTGAAACAAGTAATTTACATCA
This sequence comes from Pavo muticus, assembly GCA_016647715.1. NCBI lineage: Eukaryota > Metazoa > Chordata > Aves > Galliformes > Phasianidae > Pavo > Pavo muticus. The sequence goes on along the minus strand of JACDJE010000250.1, from coordinate 279,794 downwards.
AGACACTGAGGTGTTGTTTCTTAATGAAACAGAATCACACACACAAAAAAAATCCATGTAAAATTTGCTAGCTGAATAGAAAGGAATAACTTGCTACAATAATAAATAGTGAAACAAACTAATATCATCTCAGGCCTGTATAAGCAAACTAGGGAATTTCCTTAAATTTATAAAATAGAAAATATGCTTGTATTTATCCCATACTGACTCTTACATTCAATCAATTCATCTGAGGTAGAGAAACACACCATGTTAATTCCTTCTGAGTGCTTCTGTTTGAAATGAAGGATTGATTTGCTCTAGAATCAAACAATGCTTTTCTACAATACCATGATAGTAAGCCATGATACAACAAGGAGACCACAGAGCACTCTCACTTGTCAAAAACAGCTTCAGAAGAATATGCTGATAACACAATAGAGTGTTGGAATAAAGTGATTTAATGGTTTGGTTCACATGGTGAAGAATAAATTGTTGATACAGGCTACATTTCTAAGACATCTTAATGTAAAGATTTACTTGGCAAATGCCTCCTTGGAGATAACTCATGCATGAGTAGCATGTATTTTCCTTATTGATTCACTAAAAGGATAATATTTTTACTGCAAATGCAGGAAAAATGCCTCAGTAGATTAAATTCCATTTTATGTTCCTCAAAAGAAAGCAACAAATATACATCGAGAATCTTTTTCAGCTCACTTATCTACTTCATTAGAAATACTCTACTTGGTGGTTCAGCTTTTCCAAAACCATACACTGCTATGTTGTGAGCTGCTCTTAAGAAGAGACTAATAAACAACTTAAGCCTTAACTAGAAATGCTGACAACTGTGTAGATGCGAATATATTCTCCTATTGACTAATATGTATCATGACGGAATTCTCCCCCATAAAAGTACTAGACAGAAGATAATATATGGCTTTTGAGACTATCTATCTGAACAGTTTTCTACCCATTCTTGCAGAATATGATCAATGTTTATGTATTTTCAGAAGACCTCCCTTACACACTGGATGGACTGTAAGGTGAGGGTGGGATTTCTGAAAAGTTCATAACAGATGCAGAGCAAGACCAGCACTGAGAGTATACAAACCACCTATCTTGGAGTACACATATCACAACTAGAAAGAAAGCTCAGCTACACAGTTCATTGTATTTCAAAACATGAGTTTTTCTGGACTTTGAGATCTTTGGCATCTGAAACTTTAATGCTGGATCCACTCTAATTAAAACTGAGTACAATAATCCAAGCTGGAATAAGTTATGTACAGTGCAATTAGTTTCCAAAGTGAATCATAGAATGGCTTGGGTTGGAAGAGACCTCAAAGATCATCTAGTTCCAACTCCCCTACAGGGGCAGGGTTGCCACTCACTAAATCAGACTGCCCACAGTCCCATCCAACCTGGCCTTGAATGCCCCCAGGGATGGGAGAACCACAGCTTCTCTGGGCAACCTGTTCCAATGTCTTATTACTCTCTGAGTAAAAAATTTGCTCTTAAAATCTAAAATAAACCTCTGTTCTTTTAGTGTATTACCATTCCTCCTTATCCTATCACTATGAGGCCATTGATATCCCTCGTTTATAAGCTCCCTTTAAGTGCTGGAAGGCTGCAATGAGGTCTCCCTGGAGTCTTCATCCTTTCTTTGTAAGGGATGTGCTCCAGCCCTCTGATCATCTTCATGGCCGTCCTCTTCTCCAACAGCTCTGCATCCTTCCTCTAGTGGGGGCCCAGGCCTGGATGCAATACATCAGATGGGGCCTCACAAGAGCAGAGTAGAGGGGGACAATCACCTCCTTCTTCCTGCTGGACACCCCTCTTTTGATACAGCCCAGGATACAGTTGGCCTTCTTGGCTGCAAGTGCACACTTGCTGGCTTGTGTCAAGCCTTTCATACACCAGGACTCCCAAATGCCTCTCCAGTGGGCTGCTCTCAGTGAGTTCTTCTCCCTGTCTGTACTTGTATCTGGGATCACCACAACCCAAGTATAACACCTTGTTGAATCTCATTAGGTTCACGTGAGCCCACTTTTCAAGCTTGGCTGGGTCCTTTTGGATGGCATCCATTCTTTCATACTGACTGCATGACTCAGCTTGGTGTCATCTGCAAGCTTGATCAGGGTGCACTCTATCCCACTGTCTATGTCATTATGAAGATGTTGAAGAGCACTGGTCCCAAGACTAACCCATAAGTAACACCACTTGTGATCGGCCTCCACCTGTACATAGAGCCATTGATCACAGCCCTCTCACTGTGACCATCCAACCAGTTATTTATCTACTGAATAATGCACCCTTCAAATCCATCTCTCTAAGTGAACAGACATGAAGGAAGTAAGTACTATCATATTTAAACTATATTCAGGTTCCTAATTGCCAAATAATTTCTAAATAAGCAATTTAGAAATCAAAGCTATATAATCACATTTGAAACATTTATGTTCACTATGAAGTAATTACCAACTGCTCATTACCAAATAAAGCAAAATATTATTTTAAACAAATGCTTAGCTACCTAATTGAATCTATCTATCTATCTATGATTTCTATTCTATTCTTATCATTCTAATAATACATCAGAATACACTGAAAGAGATAAGTAAACTTTTAAGGAACGTATCTTTCAGTGTACATGTAAGAATAGTTTTTCACCTTTGGAGGAAGCATTTCAAAGTGTAAAAGCAGCCAAGAAAAGTAGACCCATTTTCAGAAATGTTGTATTTGCTATACGCTATATAGAAGATGTACAACACACATCTAAGATGTCTAAAAACAGCCAAGAGAGTTCCTGCTGTTAAAGTATTGTGCTTCTCTCCAAGAATTTCCTTACCAGGAAAAGAACCATTTTTTTATCCTCTGCAAATTTCAGGAAAAATAGGCTGTTTAGTTTAAGAGTCCATTCTTAGTGGAATGGCTTGGCTGCTGCAGAATGTAACACATGTGGACTGTGCATGAGTTCCTCAGCCAGATACCACGTATGGGCAACCAAACGGCAGGAGCCCAGGCATTCACAGTGCACTGATCTTTTGGCCTATATGAAACCTTCCTCTTCAGGGGTGAATGGCAATGAGACAAGAGTGTATGTTTTACCTGAGCCAGGGTCACAGAGTTATCGTTTATGTACGGCTGGGATGCCTTAATAGCAATATTTCCTAAGCAACTCTGCCAATATTACTGAGAGTGCAGCGGCAGATTTGATTGGGTAATCCATACCTTCCCTACATGGAAATGAACACAGACTAGTAAATACATTGGCTTTTTCTAGATAAAAGTTTTAAGACCTTAGTATGAAAGTTGGCAGATTAATGCTTGCAGGAGCTCAAGCTACTACAGAAAATACTGTTCTTCAATTTTGGATGATTTGGGGTAATTTTGTTATTATAAAAGAAAAGTAAGTATGAATGTTTTTTATTAGCTTGGGTAGCTGGCAAACTCTTTAACCTTTACAAACAAAATGCAAGTGAATGAAGGTGAGAAGTTGCTATAGGGCAAAAAGATGTTATTGGAGGAAGCAGACAACATGCTGTTTTATCAAGGGGGGGATCTCAGTGGACCCTCTAGTCATTCTGCTGTGCTGTTCCAGGCTCAGAGGGAAACCTGCCCTTTCTATTTCTTTTCTGTTTCTACACAGACATCTCCTTCGCTAATACTATATATAAGCAGAGATGCTTATTTCATTCATTTTCTTTCTCAAAAACAAACAAACAAAAAAAACCCAATGGAAAATACTTCATTGCTGATGACCAATACACTGTGGAATATAAAATTAAACTACAAAGCTTCTTACGTCTAGATTAATTCTACTTAATTTTAGGCACATAAATGAGACACACATTCTAGGCATAATGTCACCCTAGGTACTCTCTGTTGTCAAGACAAAGAGACAGGACAGTTCCAGAGGGCACATACATATTAAGTGGTTTGAAATCACCCTCAGAAAGTGCCCATCTGGGTCAATTGATAGTAGAAGGCAAGTAGACCAGCCATACTCTGAACTTGTGTATCTTAATTAGGTGCCTGGAGTTATGTGAGTTTTATCTTAGCAGGAAGACGAATAGGGGAATAGTGAATGGAAAGTAAATGGAAAACAAATCAGTAGCATAGTCTGTTTTGCTTTCTAGACTCCACGGGTCAGTTTAAAGGCACTAAGAGGAATAAATAAAATTCATATTTTAAAAATTCTGAAAAAAAAAATTGATAACATCCATTTAAGTTAAAACATTTAAAATAAGAGGGTCTGATAAATTCAGTTATTTTTTGCTTTCTTCCCTGCTTCATGTAATATCCTTAAAAGGACACATGGTTTTTCAAAGCTAGTAATTTAGTGTATTGGCTGGATAATTGAAGCTACTAGTAGTGGAAACAGAAATTTCATTTCTCTCTTTCTAAAATAATGCAAATGTTTGTGCTTTATGATAATCATTTTTGTCATGATGGAAAGCTCACAAAAAATGATGGTTAATTGTTCAAATTAAGCCCTCATAGTCTTCATATTTCCATAGATTTTTATTTATGTTCCTTTTCAAGCTCTGTTATTAAAGAAAATAACTATTACCTTTCAAACACAGCTGGAGTAGTGGCAAGGGACAGGGGCTCTCTGTAGCATTCATTTTTAATAAGCCTTTCCACTCTTAAGCTTTGACCTTATATTTATAAGATAAAAGTACATTTGAGACAGGGAGTCTCCCTGAGTTATTATTAGCTTACTTAATTATTCTTCTTTCCTTAGTGCTAATATTTTAGAAGGCATTTGGAGGATTTATATGAATATAGTATGCAGTACTCAGAGCATGCATATCTCTCTCTATTGTATCTGTCTATTTCCCTTGGTTCACTGACATCTTCTAAATGCAATTTCCAAACTCTAACAATGTAATTCATTTTGTGCTATAGAGATGTAAAGATCACATATTATCCTATGGAGCTGTCACGGAACCTAGTCAGGGTCACATTTCATAAGCAAAACATCAACCTGGCCCATACCACTTCTGTCTTGACGTCCCCTAGCCCACTGGTGCACGCTCCTGTATGGGATACTTTCTAAAGGCACCCAGCATTCACAGTGGTGGCTGCACATCCTGAAGCAGCAGCATATCTGCCCAAAGCAGCTGCCAAAGCAGGAGATCAGTGCCAGTGAGCGCAACCCAGACCTCAAACACCAGCTCTCCCTCTGGAGGACTTCTGCTTTGGGGCTGAGCAAGTAGGCTGTGGTGCTAGCCACAGGCCCCAAAGCAGCCAGCGTTTCTGGGATCCAGCCTGAGGGTCTCTCATTGCAGCCTGCTTTTAACAGCATATTCATGTGCTGCCTGGGATTTTAAAATAAACTCTACTGAACGGGACCAAACCACTACTACCACAAATGTAGGTGCAAGTTAGATTGGTACAAATAGAAGGTGGCACTAAAATAACTGCTTTTCTGGCTACTGCTGTGGAAAGCAAATAAAGGTGCTGTATGATATTTGCACTTAGCATGAGAAGCTGGTATGGGTGCAGAAAAACAGAACCAGCTTTTAATGGTCTGTCCTTTAAAAAAGCACATGCATAGGAACTCATGTGGGAATCATCTGCAATAATGACAGCAGCAATAGCTGTCTCTTTAAAAGACCATCTAATACTTATTCCAGAAACTCAGTCTGAAATTACTTTGCTGCAGCCCAATACAATGCCATTACACTCCTAAATCCATGGAAGTTTGTCAGACGCATACTGACAAATAGTTGAAAATGCAGCAAACATCATCTGTGGGGTTCTTAAGAAAAGCATCTTTAACATTGAAATTTATTTCTTAGAGTGCACAAAAGCTCTCCTCGTATTTAGAGAAGCAAGGAAAGGCTCTCAGATAGTGGGAGTGACTATAGGTCACTTACAGATCAGCAAGAAAATTTTGCTAAGGTAAACTTGTATATATAACATGCTACTACATTCTTGGAATCAACTAATTCAATCTAATAGAGAGAATAACTAAATTGGTTCACATTAAAGTTGGCCTGAAAATTCTTCCAGTTTATACAGAAATGCCAGATTTTCCTGACTGCTGTTTGTGATAGATACCACGCCATGGTACCTAATGGAGCTCGAATGCAAATTGTCAAAAAAAGTATACAGCAATCAGAGGGAAATGGGAAATTCAGATTAATTCTGTGTTTTCTAAGAAGTTATTATTCAAGAAAAACAAACAAACAAAAAAAACCACAACATAAACATTTCCACAAGTTACTTGGAGACATTAAGCATGACATGACAGAGGTTATTCACATTTCACTTGTACTTGGGAGTGCCAGTCTTGATAGCAAGAAACAGCCTCCCTGTGCAAGCTGCTAGTTGGCAAAGAGTTACATTTACAAGTTTCGTATGATAAAAATTTCACTTCTAAATCGTTTTTATAGGGAAGATTTTTTTCCCAAATATTAAATATGCTAGTTTTATTAAAGTGTACTTAAATGAGCCTTCACTTTTACTGGTGTTTTCACCTCTGTGTAAAGAGCATGTTTTTCAAAAGCCTCTAAAAGACATTGCTGCCTTTTATGATTCTCTTCTCCTGATGGAGAACAGAAATCTCAACTTTTCTTGTGTTGGTTTCCTGTCCCCTATATTATAATGGGTGTGTGCATGTAGTTGGTAGCCTCTCTCCTCTGAGGCTGCTTTGCCTCTCTGTTGTTAACTTGACTGTTGGTTTTTTTTAAATCAACAATTAAAATATTTATGTACATTGCAGTGGTTGTCTGGAGACTGTGGTCCCAAGCACTGGGAAGGCTGCCCAAAAGAAGCTAACATGACCTCTTTCTCCAAGAAGCTAATTAATACCTACTTTCAATGCCTTCAGTAAAGGGGACTCTGTATATTCCCAAGCTGCTGGACCTCTGACAAGGTCAAGCTCACGTACAATATGTTGTCTCTGCTGTCCAGATTCAAGGCTGGCAATCTCTTACTTTGATGAAACTTGAACACAAGAGATGCAAGAAACTAACGGTGGAGAGACTTCTAATTTATATCCCATCCCCAACTCACTGCAGAAAAATCAGCCAACAGTGCAAAGGAATCTGAGACTTGAAAATGAAACCTGGGCACAGATATTTATTTTTCTGTGGTGGTTTTAAGAGACTGTAAGAGTCTGTAGTAGGTGTAAGCCAAGTACTGAGGCTGCTCAAGTTTTAATTGCAGTGAGAATGGGGCTTGGATGAAAAGACACAGGAGGACTTCAGGACCTGGCCCCTTGTGGGGTGTTTAGGGGAGACTGGTTGTCAGCAATTGGGTCAAGCCAGCAACTTCTGTCTACTTAAAATAAAGCCATTATTCTCAAACCCACAGCAGCGCCTGCTCCTGATGACTGCTGCAGTCACTGATTGAAACCAGAATTAGGCAAAACCTTTTTTGGCCCCTGCTTCTAATTTAACTTCCTAGCCTTGCTATTTCTGGCTGCAAACATTTTTATTTGTTTGCTCTGAGAAACAGTTCAAAGCTTTCAGCTGATTGTGCCTAAGCAAGTTTTCTAGCCAGGAGCCCGTCCTGCCTCTTGAACTTGCAAATAATTGGTTCAGCCAGGGATTTTTTTTCATTATTGAACAACACTGGAGGAAATGTTCTGTAGGCATTTTAGGGGTAATCATGGGCTAACCTGTCCCAGGATATTTAATCTGTTAGATTGTATTTAATATTTATATCATGATAACATCCAGAGGCCCCACCAAGACCCCCAGTGAGACAGAAACTTTAGAAATGCAGATGTTTACATGGTCTCTTTTCCAAAAGCTAGCAATCTAAGAGCATCCTAGAAAATACATATTTAAATAAAAACCAATAAACTTGGTAAAGCCATTACTGCAGTGAATAATCTTATTTGCCTGTATCAAACTTACTTTATTTGTCTTACCAAGTGTTCAATCAGCTAGCACAGAAATAGGTATTTTTGTGCAAAACTCATAGGAAATCTTGCAAGATCACTTTTTGCTATACTTTTGGATAGCTGAAGTTAGTCCCTGTTAAAATGATTAGTGCTTTAGATGAATGAGATCACCTACTGAATAAAAGCACAGCCAAGCCACACTCATAACATGATCTCATGCAAGCTTGGCTTCAAGAATGCCCCCGAGAGTTTTCTACAATTGTTCATCCAATTGTTGTATGTAACCTCTGTTCAGAAAGGAAATGTGGCTGACAAAATCAACTGAAAAAGAGCTCACGAGTGCCAAGAAAAATATTAAGAAGTGTTTGTGCCTGAGTATTTTAATATATTTTCTTTTCTCATCACTAAAAATGAATCCACTCATTTTAAATAAATATACATAGCACTAATTTTCAAATACAGGGGCCATTCATTTATTTCAGAGGGGGCTCATGAGAAATGGCCTTAAATAAGCTGCTCATGAACATCTTCAGGACATAGCTCCAAATATAGCACATTCTCTCTCATTATGGCATCCACAGAGCGCAGCACTGCCTGAGCAGCTCCACCACCAACAGTTTTTGTCTCATCTACAAGGCAAGAAACCACATTCAGTCCTATTTTATCAACAGGCATGGAGGCAACTAGGAGAAGAAAGCACTCAACTTTCAAAGAGTCTTTTGGTGCTAAAGAAGGCAGATGATTCCTTGTCAGATTTTCAGAATTCTTAATATCCAGCAGGCTGCAAGGATCTTTCTGACACTCACAGGGGAAGCTTGCAGCAGAGATTTGAACGAGGTCACCAGATCCCCAGCCTAAGCCTCATAATCACAAGCTCATCTTTCTTCCCATTTCACTGCCATGGAGGTCACTGGAATCTCAGACATTACACAACATTGACTTTCTGTCTCTTTGAAGAAGAACTTTGATCCTTGCAATTGGATGTTTTCTACCCCAGACAGCTCATTGCATTAGGCTGTCTCTTTGCCAGCTCTGTGCAGAGGCTGAAGAGAAACTTCTCTGCACAAGACAGTGAAACATGAAGATGTGGTTAGGATGGAAATGCATAAGCAGTCAGAAAAATAAAAATAAAATATAGGGAAAAGGGAAAGAGAACAGTTACAAGCTTTGTGGCATGCGTTTTGAAAGCTTTTCTGTGAGGATTAAAATAGATAGCATATATTGTAGGTATTATGTTACTAGCAGTTAGCCCCACAAAGTGACATTACAACTGGTGAACACCTTTAACTGGGACAGCAGGCAGACATGACACTACTGCCGGGATGCAAAATACTTCATTTAGTAATGGATTTACAGAAAGTCAATTTAATTATCTTTTATTGCATGAGCCACAGATTACTTTGACAAACTAGTACATACACTCAGTGGTGGTGTGAGCTACCAGCTTGTTTGCACAAAATACCATCCAATGATACTGTACCTCTCAAGCATACAAATGAGTTTTTCATTCCGATGAACAGTTTTCTAGATAAAGATAGCCTCCCCACTCCTCTCAAATGCAGACTTTCAGGATAGTACAGTCTCTCCCAAGCTGCCTTTTGGTTTTCTGACTGATTTGCTGGCTTTCTGAAGACTTTCTTTCTCTTTATGTGATGTCTGTTAATGTAAACCAAGTGCCCCCACACTTTTTCAACATATAGAAGCTACCTGTTACACACCAATAGCATCTGACTCCTCAAACCAAAGAAGTATGAAGAATCAGGTAAAAAACACTGACAAAAAAGGCCCACCACAGCCTGTTTGTCAGGCACAGCACTGGCACAGATTGCAGAAGATAAATGTACATGTTTTACTCACCTGAGCAAGGAGATCTCAGAGCAGAGGGAAAGAATGGGACTGGGTAATTTTATTCACTACCAGAGGGTATAAAAGAAACTTCTTGTATGCAGTTTCAGAGCTTGAATTCATATTTAACTTCACTTGAGCAGGACTGCCATTTTCAATTCTCTTTTCCTCCCTGTAAAGCCTGGGCCTGATTTTCAACTAATGTAATCTGGCACAGTTCCAACAAAAGCAATGAAGTGCACAGTGGAAGAAGACAGTTTAGCCAGGGATCCTTGAGAAATTTCTGCTTTTAAGTGCTACCACAGACTGACATCCATTCAAAGCAAACAGGATGTCAAATTTTAAATGACTAAACAAGCCACATCCTGTAAACTGCATTCTACTCAGCTGACCCAGGATGTAAAACATGCTTGGACAGTACCTCTGCTTCAGTAGCATTGCTTTGCTTTAAGTCACAGCTGAAAATCCCTCCTGAGGGCACTCTATTCTATCTCACCTGTCCCTCACTACCTCAACAGGAAGGAAAGGGATGGAAGAGGAAGGACAGATGGAGCTCTGTCCTCTTAGCACAGCGTACAGCAGCTCAGAGGTTTGTGGACATTTTGTCTGGAGACTGTGCCAAAGCTGTGTCAATGAGCATAAGCTTTGAGTGGCTTCTACCCTTCAATGAGCCCAATCTCAGACAGATAAAAATTAAGGAGCTGTCCTTATAGGGGAAAAAAAAAAAAATCCTGTAATTGAAATAGATTTAAGAAGTTTGCAAAGACCTGCCATTTCAAAGATCTTTAAAGAGGCTGTTTACTGGTCTTTTGCTAGTTATTTGCTCTTCATTCATGGACAATCTGCTGTCAGGAGGCTTTTAAAACCCATTCAACCCATCTGAGCCAAACCCAGCTAATCAATAAGCAGAAATTATTTGGGAACAGCTTTTGTACTCAGGCTTACAAATCTACTTTTGATTATGCCTATGCCACATTACTTTCAGGACTAGTTTTGTTCTTAATTTTCTTCTCACCTTAATATCTGCAGGTACAGACGTGTGAAAACACACTCCTGTTAATTAGTGTCCACAAACAGTAATGCTAGAACCTTCTGTCTGCAAATAAGTTGGCGAGTGTATGCATGTGTGTAGCTGTGTGTTGTGGGTTAACACCATATACTTTTATGCTATAAAGGTTATACATTAATATATGCTTTGCATATTCATTTTATGAGGATGGAGGAGAAGTGGCATTAATCAAAAGGTGACTAAACCTGAGCAAGATCCACCAAGGAAGATGGGCTATTCCCCAAGTCATAAATTTACCACAACACTGCAAGCACATGCTTAATTGTTTGCTTGCTTGTAGGACTGGCAGTACATTTTAACAGCTAGCTTTGTACACTATCTCAGGCTGAAAGCCATCCGTCTGGTAATGAGAATGCTGGCAGAAATACTTAGTTGATGATCACACTCCACTATCCCCATCAATGAAGGTCCATGAATGAAGGGACTGCCTTGCTGGGAATTATGGCAGAACAACCTAACACCCATTATATCTCCTCCCTGATAGATATAGGCAAAACAGAATAGGAAGGATGCAGAAAAAGGTCAAGTTTTGCTGAGTAAATGCTTATATTTGGCCACAGGCAACCCAAGGGCTCAGACCAGATGACAGTCACCAAGACCAAATGGAGAGAATTACCCCTACGCAGACTTTCACTGTGAAGTCATGTGGGCCAGAAATAGAATGCCTAGTGCAAAGTCCTGCTGCTGGGTTATTCTTACAATGGGATGAGTTTCAGTAGGTCGTCTGCTGGTTCATCATGCTGGATTACCCTGTGTGCTGTCCTATGAATTCATTTGTGGCAGACTGTGGGAGAATTTGCCTGTTCTCCCTTAGCCCTTGTATGCAATTGCTCTCAGCTTGCCAGCGCTGTAAATTAAACTTCTGGTGGAAAGACACAGATCCTACTCTGGAAGATGAACTCTTCCAGCTGTTAATGGAAGTCAGATTTGGGGATAAAGAGCAAAAGGGAAAAAAGAGGCAGATGCAGGGTATGAGACTTGGTGGAAGGAATTTTGGCAGTGGGGTTTGCCTTAACAAGCAGCAGGGTGCCTTGCTAAGGAGATCACGCAGGCTGCCTGCAGGCTTGGAGTCATGGAGACAGCTGATGAGAGCTTGGGTTTTGCCAGACAATAGCATTGTAGTATTCACACTGATGAAAACTCATTAGAAATGACTGGAAAAGTAACTTTCTGGAGAATTCCCCTCTGGGGTAATTCCTCACCTATCTTACTCCATATATGCAGACACCTGGGAAGAGATCTCTCTTGCTGTCAATGGTGCCTCTAGGTACCTGCTGCTTCTATGAAATATTCCAGAGTGCCCATCACATAGTATCTCATGGAAACCTTAGCTCCACAGCTGCTCTGGCATTCCCCAAGACAAGACACTGCAGAGCTTATCTCAATAAGAGCAAACAGTCCTGCCTATAAGCTTCTTCTCCAGGAACTGACACTTAATCCTTCATAATGTTAAGGCCTAAAGTAGCAAAAATACTCACAGAACTGATCTAGTTAAACAGAAGAGGAGTTGCCTGTGCAGGAGGAGTTCAGCATAGCCCACAGATGGAACCATAGATACTATGAGATAGCAATAACATGAGGGGTTTATATGTTACTCTCCACAGCTTTTAAATATGCACCATCAAAAGCCTCTTAGCACGCATCAGGCATTGTACCATTAGCAGGTTGAGGCAGGTGATCCTTCCCCTCTGCTCAACTGTGCTGAGGTGAATTTGGAGTGCTGGGTCCTGACTTCAGCCCCATAGTACATGGGAGACAGAGATACTGGAGTGGGTCCAGCAAAAAAAAAAAACCATACAAAGATGGACTGGAGCACCCAACATATGAAGAGAGCTGAAAGTGTTCAGCCTGTAGAAGAAAAGGCTGAAAAGCTGATATTATCAAAGTGTATAAATGCCTAAGAAAAGGGGATTTCTAAAGAAATGAAGCCAGGCTCCTCTCAGGGATTCCCAGTGATGGAACAAGAGATGTCAATTAACTGACATTAAAAAATCCATTTAAATATAAGAAGAAACTACTTCTTTACAGCTAGGACAGTCAAATGCTGGAAGAAGTCTCTTAGATAAGTTGTAGAATCTCCATCCTTGGAGACTGAAAGCCCAACTAGACACAGCCCTGAGAAACTTGCATGTGGTGGGGTTGGATTAGATGGTCTCCAGAAGTCTGTTCCTTTCTCACCCATTCTGGGAGATGCTGTCCTTTGAATCAAGGACAACTATGCTAAAACAGCTTGTTTGATCACAAGACAATTGAACTACAGGTAATGCTCTGTAAGTGCACCAGGTTTTTTCTTTGTCATCTTTCCATATGCATACTTGAAGTGTGAGTTAAATCAAGTTGGTGCTTTATACTTGGATGTTAGTGAAATACACAATACCTTGTCTATCATTTCAAACTGTCCTTGAACACTAAAATCAGCATGCTTTATGTCCACTGATGTTATTGAACCTGTCCTCAGCAAACTCAAAAGGTGGGCTTGCGTGAACCTAATGAGGTTCAACATAGCAAAGCATAAGGTTTTGCACTTTGGTCAGAGTAATCCCAGATAACGTATACAGACTGGGAGAAGAACACCTTGAGAGCAGCCCTGCAGAGGAGGACTTGGGGGTCCTGGTGGATGAAAAACTGAATATGAACCAGCAGTGTGCTCTTGCAGTTCAGAAGGCCAATGGTATTCTGGGCTCCATCAGAAGAGGGGTGGCCATCAGGAACAGGGGGAGGTGATTGTTCCTCTCTACTCTGCCCTTGTGAGGCCCCATCTGAAGTGCTGTATCCAAGTCTGGGGCCCCCAATACAGGAAAGATGTGGAGCTGTTGGAGAAGGTCCAGAGGAGGGCCACAGAGATGATTAGTGGGCTGGAGCACATCCCCTACAAAGACAGGCTGAGGGAGCTGGGCTTGTTCAGCCTGGAGGAGAGAAGGCAGCCTTCCAGTATTTAAAAGGGGATTATAAAAAGGATGGGAATCAACTTTTTACAAGGGTAGATGGTGATAGGACAAGGGGGAATGGTTTTAAGCTCGAGGAGGGAAGGTTTAGATTGGATATCAGGGGGAAGTTCTTTACAGAGGGAGTGGTGAGGTGCTGGAACAGGCTGCCCAGAGAGACTGTGGAGTCTCCATCCCTGGAGGTTCTCAAAACTAGGTTGGATGGGGCTCTGGGCAACCCTGCCTGTGACAGGGGGTTTGTAACGAGATGATCCTTGGGGTCCCTTCCAACCCAAGTCATTCTGTGATTGTATGATTCTATGATTCTAAGTCAAAAGATGGTTTCAGACTATTCAGTTGCAGGCCAAAGACAGGATGTCCAAGACATGTCTGTAAAATAATTTCCTTCTGATGTAAAATACATTCTCTTTTTAATTCCTCCTCATGCAAATACCATTCCTTTCTTACTTATAAAATGAGTCCAAATATAAGCCAGTAGAATGAGTGCCTAATGTGCCCCAAGGTAAGTATCAACTTCTACCTATTATGGAAAGCTTTATGCAAGTCTCTAGAAAAATAAGTGGCTCCGTAAGTGAATGTTTTCTAGAAACAAAATAAATACTACATTTTAGAAATGTTTCAACACTTTCTACGGAGGGTAAAAAGCAAATAAATATCCATGTCTGTAATATCCCAAATGAAATTCTGCATAATCCTGTAGAGGTTTCAACCTGATGGGCAGCTAAATGGGGCTGAGATAAGAACAGGGAGACTGCTCACCTATTACTGCCATGGGCAAAACAGACTCAGTATAGAAATATTCATATAATGTATTGCCTATTACTAACAGACTAGAGCAGTGTGGACTAAACGCAAACTAAAAGCACCTTCTCCCGTTCATTCTCTCCTAGCTCATTCCCCAAGGAGAATGGGGTATGGGAACAGGTGTTGCAGTCAGTCCATGATGCTTCATCTCTCCTGCTCCTCCATGGCCTCTCTCTGCCTGTGCTCCAGTGGGGTCTCACCCACGGGATGCTGTCCTTCCCAAACTGATCCTGTGTGGGCTTCCCACAGGCTGCAGCTCTCCAAGCTCTGCTCCAACACAGCTCTGTACAGATATAGGCTTGTTTAGCAATAGGGATCAGTACAGAGATTAGTATAATCAATAGGGATTTTGGATGACAGTACCCCAGGGCCCACCCTTCAGAGCACAGCTCCACATAGATCCCCATGGGCGGCAGCTCCCCCAGCCTTCCTGACCCACCATTGGGCTCCTCTCCTCAGGCTGCAGCTCCAGCCCGGGCTGCTCCTGCAAGGGTTTCCATTGGCAGCAGCCTCCCAGGCCTCATCCACTACTGCCCAGTGGGCTCCTCCATGGCTGCACGTGGAGATCTTGCCGTGTAAATTCAATACAGGCCTTGATACAACAAGGGTTAAGCTGTCTCCTTATTCTTTTACAGTGCCTTCAATTGTGCCCTCAGCACAGTGCTGCAGGTTGTTTATTTCTCCAAAGAAACTGCTGCCAAATGCACGCTGTGATTTGGCAAAGAGAGATGGGTGGAGAGGGACAGAGAAATGAACATTCTCTGTAAAATCCCTGTTCCCCCCAAAAGTGTTATCTTAGCTGGTATTTTTAGTTATGGGTGCCAAGGGACAGCAACGCAGCCTAGAAAAGCCAGCAGTGCCTAATATCCTAACCCTAACCAACGACTGTCTGCTCCTCAGGAGCACGGGATGCCCTGCTTGCTTCAGAAACCATCCTTAACACGAAGCCTGAGAGAACTATTCTCATTGTACAGTTGAACTTGCAGTGGCAAAAGCCTCCAAGCCTCCCTTAGGGGCTGCAGTATTCAAAGAGTCTGCACTTCCCTTTGTGCTAGCGGCAAAGAGGGAAGATACAAATGCAAATGAGTATGTCTTCTGTGACAAAGAAAACTAACTGCACCCAATGTCTGGTTTTTACAAGTGATTATTAGCATTTTTTTGTGCGCTTCTAAATGCAGAGTCGTTATTATTCACACAAATGAATGACAATAAGGTTTAGCGCTTATTATTATATCATTCATTTCTAATACAAAGTGTGGAATATAGGATACAGGGAAATATTATGGGAAACGTTGCACGATTACCAGAAAAGAATATGAACATTTTTCATATAGGACTATAGAACAATGGCGACCATAATGAATTTAAAAAGCCACAGGTAGTGCACAAAGAACAATAAAACACTCTGAAGGTAATAAATTCAGGTTATTAGTACAAGAACAATGATGTAAATTGTTTCAAGTCCCATTTGGCTTGGAGCCTTTTCTGCTAGGTCAGCGGTTTGAATAAGAGATAGGCAAATATTGCAGAAGATTTTGTGTAAACGCTTGTTTAATGTTTTTAATGAATTCACTTAGCTTGTGTTTATTTTCCACCAATACTGTAGTGCAGTGGTTCCCAGTCTGCTTTGCTTTTCTTACAGAAAGCCTGATGCCGTGAAGGGGGAGGATGGATCAGTCCCTGGCCAAGCACCCCTGTTGCATTGTGCATTGTGGCAAGAAAGTTCATGATGATCATTCATTTTAAACAAATATTGGCAGATGGTCAAAGAAATCCAATTCTGTACTTGTTCACATGAGAATTTGTACCATATGCTTTGAATATAGTAATAGCACTTATTTTGTCCAGGAAAAAGTTTGTATAATTACTAAGTGAGGGAATTAGAATTTCAGTCTCAGATACTCAGAAAAAATCATATGATTCACAGATGCCTGTTCTGATTGTAAATAATTTCAAATAAATATAAGAACACTGATATTTTCACAAACTATTTGTAATAAGAAAAAGATACAAAATAAATTTCACAGCCAAGACCCTACAGCTACCTACACGTTATATTATATTTAAAGTTTTCTCTTTTAGTATGCTTTGTTCAAAGATGGTTCCTAATATGCAATGCCTGATGACTATTCATTGGTGTCTATGGAAAGAGTTCAGCCCAGCTTCTACAGGCACAGTCTCACAAAAAAAACAACACTGCAAACACAATCTGCACTTCCTGGCAATATAGCAAGAAGCCACAGAGAGGCAACAAATCTTACTTAAATATTTACTCCTCCACTTCACATGGCTGTTAAATAATACACTGCTGAAATATCATCAGTGTTAAGTATAGTTTGGGAAGGAAGGGAATATTGGTAACAGTGTTCTTACAGAATGGCAATACACTGCCTTTAAATATGTATGTCGTTCATAAAGTCTACTGCCAGGCTGTGATGTCATAAATTCCTCCTTTTTCCTGAGGCAGGGCTGTCCAATTCAGTTTTAGATTTAGTAATGTTCAAATTCATTACCAAGCTTCATCCCACCACCTGTCCCATGGATTCTTGCCCAACTAATTTCCTTTTGGAACTTCAGCTTTTCACTGCTCAGCGTGGTTAAGTTGTTGCTGGGAGAGGGATATTTCCAAGGCTGGAAAGAAAATGGTAGTGAAGTTCCTATTAAAAAAGATCTTGCTGAAGCCGAGGGCACTGGAAAATGAACAACTAATGTCTAACCTACTATCTTGGCCAAGATCCTGGTAAAAGAGCAACAGGAATATCCAGAAAGTAATAACTTAAATGATACAATTCCAACCAGGAATTTGGATGTAGAAACAGTAATAAAACTCACCCTTCCCATAATCATATACAATCTGTCTACCACAGTGGCTAAAGAACGCCTTTTGTTTGTGTTGTTGTTATAAGAACTATTTGTAGCATAAGCATGTATTTTGAAAGGCCACCAGGTCCTGCTGAAACAGATTTCTCAAAAATGTATATATATAGAAATCCATCTCCTACTTCACAAAATAGTAATGAAATGAACTTCCGAAGTTGAAAGAACATTTTCATAAACTAATATCAGATCTCATGATTACCAAGACAGATCAGTCTATTTGGAGACTAGTGATTAACAAATGACAATATAAACAACTAAATTCTGTCTAAAACATAACTAAAATATTTACCACTATTTCCAGAAAAAATCCCATGACCTGTAAATTATCTCCAGCAGAAAAATTCCTGGATTTTCAATCCTTCATTCAAAAGTAAATCCATGTACAAATCAGATGTAGATACAAATCTGTATGTTTCTGCTGATGCACAGCCCTGTGGAATTGGTCTACGCTCTGAAATGCATATTGGCTTATGACTAAGAGCATGCACACACACATTCATACAGGGATAAAAACAAAATTTTAGAGCGCCAGGCTGCAAAATTTGAGAAACGACAGATACAAGCTCATTTTGAAAATGCCAGATTTAAGCTTTCCTGCCAGGTGGACAGGTGAAGCACCAGATGACTAAAACATTTTAGAAATTCCATTTTCTGTGAGGCAAATGTATGTGTTTATATATGTATGTATTATTTCTATTTGAGAAAACAACACAATTAAAAACCCACACAAGTTACATCTTGAATGAAAAATGCTGCATTTGCTTCCCTCAAGGGCCGTGGAAGGAAGCATGTTAGTCACAGACTCTTCCAACCAGCCCTTCTCTCTTCTAGCCTCTATCCACTCCAAACCAGCTGGTAGAATCCATCCCTCCCACACACTGTCTCTCCTGCTCTGTCTCTGTCTTAGTAATGGTTTTCCCAAGTCCTGCCTTCCCATCCCTGCTCCAGTCCATGAGATCTGGCCAGGACCACCGTCTGCATCTCAGTCCCATGGTCCTCACTCATCAAGTTATTTTTCCCTCCTTTCCCTTCCCACTACTAGTACTATTTGCCCATCCCTTTCAGGCCGTATCATTTTCAGTTCTGGCTCTACTCTTCTCCTTCCTAAACCTTATGGCAACTTCTGCTTTCTCCTTTTCCCACTTTATCTCTGTGTATTTTTCCTGCCTCATCGTCCATGACTCCCTCAAATCTTCTGCATCTCTTATAATTTACTTGTCCCTTAGCCTGTGGCTTCATTTCCTATCTCTTGTTCCAGACCTACATCCCACAGAACCAAATCATAGATGTTCTTTCTATTCCTTTCCTTCACTCACTTTCCCAGCTTCTGCCCTCTGCAGTATCTCTAACATACTGCAGCATTATGGTCACAAGGAATATTCCAGTTATCTCCAGCTACCATTGGGCTGTAGTTAATGTGGGTGGAAAATTGGGAAAAATGCAATTCGCAGTAAATATCCAGAAAAGGCTGCTTCAATTTTATCCACTGAATTTCCAAAGACACTGGGAGATGTAGAATGGCTTTACATGGAGGTGTGAAAAGGCAGATTAGCTCAAAATTCTGCTCCATACCATAATAATTGTTAAAGGAACTGATGACAGTAGTCTCATGGGCAAAGCAGACAACATGACTGTCTGGGAAATGCCTGACTATATTGTTTTTAGATCAATAATTATAACAAGTGCTAATAATAACCTTTTGGAGCCACTGAACATAGGACGTTTGAGCCCACAAAGTGAAAATTTGACAGTTACTTACAAAAAAAAAAAAAGACTGTTTTGCCATGGAGAGTGTTTGGCTTACCAGCTTGGACAATAATCATTATGTGAGTATGGTTCTTTCGCATTCCTTTTTCACACTTTGCTCTATTTGTTTTAGCCCATGTTTCTTATTATTACAAATTCACAATACTATTGGCATGACAGTAGCATGATTAAAAGCTCTGCAGAGTTCAATCTTGCTGCCAAGCACTCCGTAATTCGGCCTGTGGGACGCTGTCCTGGCTCCTTCAAAATCACTAAGAGCTATGCCACGGCCTCCTCATGGGGCCACACTTTATGCACTGGGGCTCAGCTACAGCAGGAATCAGATAGCTTCACTGGCATTCAGGAACATGCTCTCAGCTACTGCAACCAAAGGGTCCTTTTTTTTCTGTGATAATTAGGTTTGTGCTGGTGTTCTTCACTAGTCCCTCTTGGTATCCAGAGCTTTCTTCAGAGAATATGTGTTACTATTATACACAGTATGCTCGTAGCCAGTAAAGCTACAGATTATGTTTCCTTTGCTTTGCCAAGAATAGCTAGTTACCCACTTCTCCACAAAGATGATAAAGCTGTAATTATAATGACTGATTCAGAAACTGTTCAGCTTTTAGAAGATCCTGCAGATTTTTTGACAGGAAGAGTCAACAAGAATTTTGTCTAGACATGCTGTTTGATTAAGGAACTGACTATGAGATCAATTATCGGTTACAACCGAGGTTCAATTCTACCACTGCAAATATAATCATCAGCAGTCAGATCTGGCAGCTACAATGCGTTCCTTTGCAACAATATAGCTGTATAAAATAATGATATTTTGGATTACCCAAGCAGCTGGACTACAATTCATAGCTGGAACTGAAGACAGTAATACACATTTAATTTAGAGCAAATCTGGCATCTCAGAGTGTACAAAGATCCTAGCTTTAAAGAGGTAACAAATATCTTGTTCCAGTACCACTTATTTTTCTCCTAAACGAAACATTTCTGGGATGCTGAAGAATAGGTCATAACAACTTTATCAAATGTGCCCAAGTTGCAGCCATAGTCTTAGTGAAAAAGCAATGAGGATAATATTTATTCACCACAGGTGAGACCTTCCTGCAGGCAATTCCTTATATTTCCCACATCTCTATTTCCTCACAAACCAAGGCCAAAGAATGTCCTGAAGCTAATAACCTTGTAGACAGAATTGATTAGTTCTATGCTTGGCAGCTCTGGCTATCTGGATCAGTCTGCCTTTGTATTTTATTTTATTTTTATACAAATGGAAACTTTAGATGCTGGAAATATTTTGGGTTAGCCTCAAATGAAACTTTAATTATTCTGAGGAATTAATTAGATCATTTATAAAGTTATTTTTATCAATCAGCTGGGATAATGAACTTGATAAAGACCAGTTAAACACTGCTAATTTTAGAAGGTCATCGTCAAGAAGTCAACTCGTTTAAGTGATAAAACCAGCACCTCCTGGGAGATGTCTGCCTACATCAGCAAGCACAGCAACAGGATCACTGTGGAAAAAGCAAAAGGTCCCAAATCCATTTGCAGCTGCTTGGATAAAGTATTCCTGGTATAAAGCCAATGGAGTCAGCTACTCCTACAGTCACTACAGTGCAGTGCTTTTGGTAGGTGAGCTATGCCACAGACACAGCTGCTTTCTCTTACACTGAGACCAAAGCAGCTGTAGCTTCAATATTGGGGAAACCACCAGAAAGCAGATTTGTCTCATCATTATTTAAGTCCCAGGAAGGATGACAAAAGCAAAGTAAATGGTAAAATGAGGAACACGCTTCAAAACATTGGCCAGGCACTGGCAAGAAACCATGCTATTGTGCCACATGGAGAACTTCCCTGGATGAGGTGGGATGACAGTTCTGTGTCTACAGTCCATTTGCCCTGGCAGCACATGTGCATCTGTTATATGTACAGGGATTTTTAAAGCAGCGTTTGCAAAGAGGATGAAATAGGTGTCTAAAACTGATGTAAATACAAAGAACATTTGCAACATGTAATGGTATAAAGTTAGCAAGGCAGTGCTGTGAAAGGAACGAAAAACAGGGAAAATATTATGCAGCTCTGTAGGTCCTCTTTGCCCTTGAGTTTAAAAGAAATTATTTGGAGTTGGAGCCAGTGGCTTACAATGAAAATGAGATAAGAAACAAAAATTGCTTATTTTGAGCAACTCTCATGGGCATGCAGCATAAGACTCGGCATTTCCACTTTCTTGTAGAGCTTCTGATGTTTTTACAGTGGTGCAGATATGCCATGTATTTTCATCTGTGCTTTTCCTATTGTATTTCAACTTCATTAGAAACTGAGTTATGCTCAAATGGAATTTAAAGCAATGGAAATGTGTCTAGACAGGATTTCACTAAATGGATTAACTCAATGGGACTTTCAGATAGTGAGGCAGCATTTTGTGAGCCCCCACAAAGAAGCAGGAAGGGTATTTTTGTTGAAGTTCACCACTCTTCTACTTCAATAAATATACAATACTCAGAACATCTTTGTAAGTGAATACTAAAGTTGGTCAGAAAATGTATTTGTTTTTTTCCTCCCTGCTTGTGAAGGAAATTTTGATATGGAATTAAAATTTTTGCTCTCATTTACATATCTACATTCTTTGCAAAAAAAAAATAATAATATTAATATCCGTCTTCGGACAGTTGGATGAACTTTTGAAAATAGCTCTAAATTATTTGATTGTCTGTTATATGGATTTTCAAAATGTCAGAGCTAGGCTTGTAATGAACCTGTGAGAATCTTGTTCTGGGCCACAGGAAACTTCCCCTCTTCTTTTCCAGTCTTAAAGGTTTAATATCCTTCTAAGGAGGGCTTTCCAAGCTCTCTTTAACATTCATAATGATAGATGGATATCTATGAAATAGACTCAGAGTGATTGAAATAGTTCTATAAGCTTAGAGATTTTGACAATGTTGTCGGGAAAAATAGGATTTGTTTAAGTGAAAAAACCTGAGGAACTGTACTTAAGAAACAGCCATATAGAGAAAATGAGACAAAATGAAGAGATCTGAAGGAGAATAAACAGTCACAGGAAGACTAGTGACCTATTTGAAGAAGAAGTCTATTTTTCCTTGCTTCTCTAAAGAATAGATCACAAGATAGGACTTCCATTGGATTTACCTGAAACTGGACAGTGAGATGACCAGTGAGCAGGAGTACACTCTTTACAGAAAGGATGTCAAGCATGCTGTATACCACTCTATACTGGAAAATGGTAGACTGTGTTTCTGTCATACCTCCGTGCACGCACTGTGAATAGGGAAAGGCAAAGACAAAGAAGACACTGTTAGAATGCCCCTGGAAGCAGAAGTGCTTTGAAGCCTTCTGCTGTCATCCCAGGGGGGATCTCTGTGCAACCTCCTCTACAAAAGAGGTACTATTGTCAGGCTGATCCTGATCTCCATTTTGACTTCAGCAAGCAGCACGTGGCTGCAGGCCTTAGCATACTTCGTGTATTCACCTAGGTGATTGTTTTCTGTTCTTAAATTTCCATTCTTGCTTCAGACCAGGTCTGCACACCTCTGATGAGTAATTCCACATATTCATTTAACATCTGCCCTTGACTTTTTTTCTCCCTGCTACCCAAGTTGCCCAAGTTGTGCTAAATCTTGTTAAATCTCTTCTCTCTTTGTTATCCTTAATTATATAGTTGTCAATCTTAAAGCACACAAAAGAGAGAAATTTGAAAACATTCTAGGATTTGTATTATACTGTTGAATGAACTGTTATTTTTCCTATTGCACAGGAGAGACAGCTTTAAATGAACTTTTCACAGACAAAAAAGTGGGTGAGACTTTAACAAGAAAGAAAAAAATGGCAGGTATATAATTATGTAGTATTTCAAGTCATTAAATAGAGCTCAAATGTATGTACATGACTAGCACCTATTTAATTCTGAGCAGATCTTTGATTATTGCTTCTACTTTTGTTACCTTCCTTCCTTACTGTCAGCCTTCACCCCCTCCCCAGCCTGGTTAAAAATAATAACAATAAAATAATTCAAGACCCTTATTATGCTAACTTTTGGGAAGAACTGGAACATCATGGCTTCATTTTACCAGCCAATTTAGCACATACACCTGGGCTGAAAGAAGTAGAACTGCTGCTTCAAAGTGCTCATCAGAGACTCTGAGGCCTTTGCCAAAATCACAGCATCACCAAACACATGCAAAGAGGTCTTTTCTTTAAACAGTTACCCACTGCTAACCACACATCTTTGGACACTCGCACTGGAATTCATGACTTGGCCACATGACTGAGTTATAACTCAACTACAGCAGCTTAACAAGCTTCAGCCTGTCAACGAGACCTGACAAAATTGTCCAGCCCTTACTGTTCTGTTGCAACACATTCGTTCAAGTCATTGTAAGGTACTTACAGAGCTGATTACCAGCACTCAGCTGACAAATGGTAACTTTTCCACAGTAACTTGAGACTTTCACTCCAGTTAATCAAGGGGAAAGAAACTGTAAGGTATGCAACAGCAAAACATAGAGAGTAGCCTTCCGTTGCTTCAGATGAAGAAAGTGACAACTGAAGAAAAAAAAAATCTCATTTAGTCTGTTCTGCTGAAATCAGGCCGGCATGGTATCTGCTGACTTGGTGGCTTCAGTACTACCATGAAGAATACAGTCTGCCACAGAAAGAGCACCTGAACAGAAAAGTGCACAGCAGAGCCACAGAGAAACTAAACTAAAGCCAGTCATGCTGCTGGATCAACATCACTGCTCAGTGAGCAAAGCCACGACAAGAAGTGGCAATGGCTTTGAAAAGAGATGAACTACAGAATGACAGAGAGGTAGTAAGGACCCTAGGTCATCAGTTCTGGAGAAAGCATTAAAGTAAACAGAAACACTATTTCTAATATTTGCATTGGTATTTCCATCATCTAGACCTAGTCCATCCAGAGACAAAACACTAATAAGAACATATTTCTTAAGCCCAGACAGAAAACCCTCAACACTAAAATTTTTCATCCTTGTAGACATAGGTTTTCATTGTATGAATGCTGTTGATATGAGGCATCTAATCCTTTAATATGTATATTAGGATCCCTAAAGACACAACTCTTAATGTTGACAAAATGTGCAGGAGGGAGGGAAGGTGCCAGTAAAAATGGTAACATGTAGTATTCAAGTTTCTCTCTTTTTCTCTCCTTCTCTCTCTCTCTCTCTCTCTCTCTTTTTTTTTTTTTTTTTTTTTTTTAATGCTTGAGGATACACTGGGAGACTTTGACCAGTTTCCTTGCAACCCTTTCTTTCCCTTGGGCTCATATCTTAGAGAGCTTTATAAATGATGCTGTGATTTCTCGAGGTCCATAAAAAGCAGACCTTTGTTCAGCAGGAGATTTCATGTGATGATTTAGTGTTACCCTCAGCAAATCCCTTCTTATGTCTGGGACAGAATTTAAATGGCATCATAGCTTTCATAATTATAAACTTCCTTCTAGTAGCTGCTAATTTCTTTCACTCTTTGAATACCCATTCTTAAGACTTTGATTTCCTGCTACAAGCGTGTGTTTGTTGTGGGATAGGTAATCTATTTAAAACCATTCCCATTATCAAAGAGTGGCTGTAAATAAAGCATAATTCTTGTGAGGGAGCTGTCATCTAGAAGTCTTGCACGGAGTCTTATCAGATTATAAAAGTAACATTTCTGAGAAACGAAGGACAAAAATGACCTAGAATAAATATATACAGCCCTGCAAGTGACTCAGAAGAGACAGAACCAGAGCCCACAAGCAGACAGCACAGGTGGCGGGTTGTACTTTGCATCTATGTCCTAGAGACCACAACTTCCCAAAATTTATCCCAATTTTCCAGCTATTCTGGCCTCTTTCAAGCAGGCAAGAATTGACATGTCATCCCTCCTGGCCCCAGTGTCTAACCTAAATATTAGCCTTGAATGATTTTCCAGTTAAGAACTGATAACAGCCACAGCATCATTCTGGTTACCCACCACTTTCTGCTTACATGACTGTCTTAAGTCATTGCTTTCTAGAACTGTAGATTCCCATGCTATCTCTGCAAGGCTCTTTCAAGCTTAGCACAAAGTCCAGGTGTCCCCAGGTACACCCAAACCACTGTAACTTAAACAGTATTACAGCTCCTTTTTCTCTCTAAGATGTTGTAGTCTCCACACCTGCAGTTGCATTCACACACACTATGTCCCTTCCCAGATAACATCCGGACAAATTTGAAACATGGTCCTGAGGCCACTCTGCAGACACTCTGCAAGTGTCTTTGCTATGAAAGAATTACAAGCCTCACTGTTTCGTGTAGCTCGCTCAAATGCTGTGAGAAGACAAGCAAACCAAGTGTGTCACCGTGTACATTTGTACCACTGCACTGAGATCCACAGAATTATTCACAAAGTGTATATAAACAAGTTTAGTTGAGGTTTGCCTAATCCCACCTGGGACTTTTTGTGAGGCACTGTGCTGTGCATTTAGATTTCATTTCAGCTGGCAGCTTTCAAACCAGAAACCACTCTAGGCTCCTTGCTCTGCTCAGTTGCCCTAATTAATATAGACATACATATATGTATATAGGTAGATAATATAGAGCAGTACAGTGTATGTATGTATGTATAGTATATATACATAGTGTGTGTATATATCATGTTTCCTTATGATGTACTGGAACAAACACATGGTTTATTCTGTATCTCTGAAACAAAACAAGCTTTCAGGCTTTTTATGGTAAGGAAGAAGAATATCGATATGTTTAACCAAGTCTGCTGCCTAGTTCGCCTTGTTACTGCTAATAGCCTCTCAGCACATAATGCTGCACTCCCCAGAAAAAACATAGCAAACAGACTGTGGAAAAGAGCAGTGAGTAGTCCAATCATTTATCTATATGGAGTATAAAAGCTCTGCCTAAGAAATCATAATGAATGTACGGATCCATTCTGAAAAGACAGAAAAAAAAATCAGATTTTTACAGTTTTATATTCTCCTAGTGGAAATACTGATTGAGCACGATCTTCTAAAAATAAAATTGAGCAAATCCCACTGGTATTATTACAGACAGACTCCAACTTCTGTAAAGAAACTGCTGGCTCCTTAGTTCCCCATTTTTCATGATCTTTCTCCCAGTGGGTGAGAAATCCCACGCTCACACTGACGCCTCCCCTGATACAGAAAAGTTGCCAACTGTCTCAGCATGTGCAAATGAAATGATGTACTCAAGCTTACAGTGCTCTTCAAGCAGAGCTGCAGTTTGGCTGAGACACCAAGGGCCACGTCCTTTGATTTCTTCTGACACAGTGGGCAGAAAGCCTTGTGAATTTGCCAACAGCTCTATCCAGTCATTTTCATTTAGAGAACACCTTGAGCTACCAAAACTGTTTGTGTACCTGAAACCTTCCTGATGTCTCATTTCACATTTGCAATGCAGATGGGGCTACAATTTTGGACACTCATCTTGCTTAAGGTAAGTTAAGGACCCTTCAGCAGCATTTTGCCGTGGAAATAGTCTTACTCTTATCAAAATTACAGAGGTAGAACTAAGACATGAAACTCTGACATGACCAGGCAAAGACAAACCTAAACATGACAAAGCTGAATGCAGGATGAAGCTATTCATACTTATATACTACAACCTACTACCTGAGAAAGTTAAACTTCTGTCTCCCTAAGCCTTCTCCCACTGCTTGTTGATTCCACAAGGGAACATGGCATAAGTAAATCTTGACTATTTTTCACTTGTCCTCGCTAATTACCATCATAGCTCTACCAAAATGTTTTAATTTGAGTGAAAAGCAGGCAAAGTAGCCAAGAAGCTTTTGGTAAGATTTAAAAAATCTTACTGCCCGCATTAAAAAGTCATCTTCAATTTACAGATTTAACACTTACGACCTTCTGAAAAATTGATCTGTTTGCTTATACAGAACGTATTAGGCAGAATATTAATATACTTACAAGATTAGGCATGCAGAAAATAGCTTTAAAATTAGATTTGTCAATAAATACTTTGAGAACAAGAAGAGTATTTAGGTGTCCTGGTGGACATCAGTCACATTTCTATCCACAAATGAAGGGTAATGAAAGTCACTATCAAATACATTAATTCAAAATTAAGGGCTCTGTTGTAGTGGCGAACTATAGTGATATTCAAAAGGAGCCTTTAAGCAAACTCTCCTGAAGTTCTGTGTCACAGCTGAAGAAGAAACTGCTTGCAGCCCCTTGGTTCCTCTAGAATTCTCCTTATATCCAACCTAAATCTACCCTCTTTAAGTCTGAAACCATCTCCCCTTGTCCTGTCACCACAGAACCCCTGGGGGTCTACTATCCACTCCTGATCTTTCAAGCTGGGTCACACAAGGGTGTGACTGGGAAATTAAAAAATGTCAAAAAAGAATTTACGTCCCTTGGGAAAATGTTGCAGGGATTGGGAGCACAGACAGTGCTCTCCTCAGTCCTCCCAGTTGGAGACTGGGATACGGGCAGGAGGACAGACCAGTTGGTTGCACGGATGATGTCATGCCCAGGGCTTTGGATTCCATGACCTAGGACACAGCTCTGATAGACCAGGAATGTTGATGTTGGATGAGACACAATTGACCAGGAAGGACAAGAATATACTAGGCAGCAAGATAGCTGGGCTCATCACCAGGGCTTTTAACTCATTTGGTGGAAGAAGGGGATGTATTGCTGAGTGACAGAGTCAAGGAACACTCTCACTTTAGGAAGAAGCAGGAGAAAACCTCAGAGTTGTCCCAGAGGATTTTGGGAGGGCTCCTCCAGGAAGGTGATCTGACCAATTACCCACTTGAAGTGCCTCTATACCAATGCACGTGGCAACGGAAATAAGCAAGAGGAGATGGAAACTGTGGTACAATTAGAAAACTATGACCTAATTGCCATCAGAGAAATGTGGTGGGACAAATCATATAACTGGAGTGCTTTGACTGAGGCTGGCTACAAGCTTTGTAGAAGGGATAGGCAAGGTAGGAGGGGTGGGGGAGTTGCCCTTTGTGTTGAGAAGTGTATAGACTGTGAAGAAGTGCATCTGAGAAACAGCTAAGACCAGGTTGAGAGCTTGTGAGTTAAAATTAAGGACTGGCCCAATAGAGGACATCTGGTGGTCAGGGTGTATTACAAGCTGATCATTCAAGAGGAGCCTGTGAATGAGGTCTTCTTGCTTCAGGTACAAGAGGTATCATGCTCGAAGGCTCTCATCCTCGCTGGGGATTTCAACCACCCAGGTACCTGATAGGAAAACAACAGGGCAAGCTGCAAGCAATCCAGGAGACTCCTGGTGTCTATTGGTAATAACTTCCCGATCCAAGTATTGAACAGACCAACCAGAAGTGAAGCATTACTGGACCTTGTACTTACCACTGCAGAGGAAATCATTAAAGAGGTTTAGATTGGAGGTAGCCTGTGATGTAGTGACAATGCCGTGGTCGAGTTTGTAATCTCAAGGAACATGGGCCTGGCAAAGAGGTCTCAGGGCCCTGAACTTCAGGAGAGTGAACTTCGGGCTGTTTAAAGAGTTACTGGATGAGATCACCTAGGAAACTGTCCTTAGGGACAAAGGAACAGAAGAGATCTGTCAGCACTTTAAGGATGCCTTTCTGAGAGCACAAAAGCTCTCTGTCCTCCAGCAGAAGAAAGAAAGCAGAGGAGGCAGGAAGGAGGCTGAGCAAGGACCTGCTGGTCAAACTGAGGGAAAAGAAGGAAAAGTGTAAGCAATGAAAGCAGGGATGGGTGAACTAGGAAGATTATAAGAATGCTATCTAGATGTTCAGAGAGAGGATCAAGAAAGCCAAGGTGCAGGTGGAATTAAACCTGGTGACAGATGTGAAAAATGACATAAATTGATTGTTTAGATACATCAGACAGAAGAGACAGGAGAAAGAGAATGCATCCCCACTGCTAAATGAGAAGGGAAAACTGGCTTCCTCAGACATGGGGAAGGGGCTGAGGTACTCAATAAGTTCTTTACTTCGGTCTTCACTGGCAGTCCAACTTCCCATACCTCTTGTGTCCCTGAACCTCTATCAGGGGTCAGGGGAGCAAAATCTCTCTCACTGTAAGAGCAGAGCAAGTCCCAAGACCAGCTCAGAATGTGTACAAGTCTATGGGGCCAGATGGCATGCATCCTAGAGTTCTGAAGGAACTGGCTGATGTGCTTGCCAAGCTGCTCTCCATCATCTTTGAAAAACTGTGGCTATGAGGTGAAGTCCCCAGTGATAGGAAAAGGAAAACATCACTCCAAGTTTTAGGAAAGGGAGAAAGGAAGACCTGGGAAACTACAGGCCAGTGAGCTTCACCTCTGTGCTTGGGAGTATCATAGCGCAGATCCTCCTGGAAGAGATGTTAAGACACATGCAAGACGAGGAGGTGATCCAAGGTAGCCAAAATGATTTCATAAACAGCAGATCGTGCCTGACCAATCTGGTGACTTTCTATGATACAGTGACAGCATCAGTAGACAAAGGAAGGGCAACAGATGTCATCTACCTGGACTTCTACAAGGCCTTTGATATGGTTCCACACCATATTCTTATCTCTAAATTGGAGAGATAGGAATTGGAAGGCTGGGCTATTTGGTGGATAAAATTTGGTTGGATGGTCACAGCCAGAGTTTGTGGTCAGTGGCTCTATGTCCAGGTGGAGGCTAATCACAAGTGATGTGTCATAGGGGTCTGTCTTGGACCCAGTGCTCTTCACCATCTTTATCAATGATGTAGACAGCAGGATTGAGTGCACTGTCAACAAGATTTCTGATGACACCAAGCTGACTGGTGCAGTTGACACAATAGGAGGAAGGGACACCATCCAGAGGGACCTGGACAGGCTTGAAAAGTGAGGCCACGTGAAGTTATGGATGCCCCATCCCTGAAGGTGATCAAGGACAGGTTGGATGAGGCCCTGGGCAACCTGATCTAGTGATTGGTAACCCTGCCTATGGCAGGGAGGTTGGAGCTCAATGATCTTTAAAGTCCCCTTCAACCTAAGCCTTTCTCTCATTCCTTCAGTGTCAGAGAAATGGCTCTGTGTATTCTGCCAGGAAGCTTTAACCAAATTACACCTTGTTTAAAACGACTGGAACATGAAACTCAGGTAGTCTGCCCAAGAGAACTGCTAGAGTTAGGAAAACAAGTGAAGTCCTCAGAGCTCCCAAAGCAAGCTCAAAGTGCTAGAAAAATGAAAATAAAAATAAAAGATCATGACACACCATAGACTTTTAAGTAGGCATTATCCAAGGTGTTCCCTGGCATCAATCATAGATACCTGGTAATAACTGTGCAAGCCCATCAGAAAGCAAAGAGGACAATGCTGCCCACAGAACTAACTTCTTTCTGCTCAAAACTAGGGTTGTCACAACCCAGGCAAATTGCATCTTGTCCTTCAGCCCCACGTACTAGCACATAAGTAGCTATACCAATTGCTGCTCACAACCAGCTAAAGTGTGAATTGATCTCCACACAGACCAGGCCCTCAGTATCCATACTGGGAGAGAAATGTCAGTTTCATATTGAGGTAACGGCTTTTCATGTTGGACAAAATTCTGAGGGGTCCACATAATCTTTTCTCAGGAAAATCTCTATCCTGAGATCACTAGAAATTTTAACTAAGAATTGATTTGCTTTGCCATATGCAGGTATGCCATGGTTTTATGATTTTTGGTTATTGGTATTCCACATCATAACATTATGTTAAAGTGAGTTAAAGAGTTGATGTTCCAGTTCCAGTAGAGAGGAAGAACTACATCCCCCAGAGGACTGCTTGCTGTTCTGTTACCATTTCTGCTCAGAGGGAGAAGATAAAAGTCATTCAGATCTCTTGACCTCCCCCTTCCTTCTTGATCTCAGCAGCGTGGGTAAGATCTTTTCATCTTAGCATTAGAGTAAGGCCTTTGGCTTTTGGACACTCTCTCTCATTTTTTGTGATCTATTAGCTCCAATTCTAATTATATTGTGTTATATTGTATTATAGTGTGTTATCTTGCATTCTGATATCTTATTTAGTAAATTAGTTTATTTCTCCTCAGATCATTGCCACTGTTTTATTTTTAGGCCCATCTCTCTACCCTTTTCTTTTTTTCCCTTTTCCCTTTCAGGACACGGATCCACGGGTCCCTCCACCCCACTAGTCATGGAACTGGGCCGAACCAGCCCTTAAACTGTTGACAAGGTAGCATAAAATCCACCATCTCTTGAAAGTCTAATTAAAATACATTAGCTCCCATTGTTTTTTGTTTCCATCTAATTCACAGACCTTAACGATAGTTTTCATATGTTACACTTTAGAGGACTGACAAAACTTACCATTGGTAAGAAGGAGTTTAATTTAAAGGAGGATAAACAGTGTTGAAGAGCTGAGCTAAAAGAAGTGGCAATTAAAATGCATCTGCTATGTTGGGATGAACTTTATTAAAGATGTTAATGATGATATTGGAAGTCATGCATGAAGTTTTATTCCTTATGCATGGACTAACAGCAAAAATAATAAAAACCCCTTGACAGAAATATGAAATGTGGCATTTGTAAGCCTGACAGAACTATGATATTGCAGACATTTTAATACAACAACAAGAAGAAAGAAAGATATCCCTCCTCGATTGCCTATGTGTCATTTGAATCAATTTAGCCTAAATTTGCTTTTTCTTCTGTTAAAGGTCATTCTTTTGTGAAGTGATTTTTATAATTGTTGTCATTCTAGATCAGTTATGTCAAATTTAGGGTAGATTAATTTTGAGAGAATCACTCTATTAGATGATTAGTTGATAGATTCATGTAATAACTCAGGGACTCATTCAGAGGACTGCTCTCCTGTATGGAGAACATACAAATTAAGCAGAACTTTCTATCTTTATGTGTGCAGATATCTCTATTGATCTTTACTCAAAAGTCTTTAATTTGAGCAACAGATATCACTCTACCAAATCATTCTGTATTTAGATTGTTATCCACAGATTTTTACTACTGTTGTGTACCAGAAACAAGGCTTTCTTTGAATTGTTCTGGGAAGCTGGCAAGGACAAATGTTTCCACAAGGTTGAAATGGTCAGCTGGCCCTCTGAGCTGATTTCCTGTTTAAGTATTTAACCCACAATGCAGCAAATAGGAACTCCAGGAAGACACATCGAGAAGACAAAAAAATTAAATCAGTTCTATTCCTGCCCAGCATGTGCTTGGCCGAGTATACTAGGTACAGCAACTCGGTGTTCAGCATGAAATTTAAAATCGTTTTCTGACAATATTCTTGCTAGATCTGAGAACAAATGGTGTCACAATCCTATCTTCAGCTCTTCTGACAGCTCACCAGGACTTCCAGATAGGCATTTAATCTTTCTGGGGCTCAATTTACTCAGTACCATTTTTGACTGTGTGACTGTCTGCCTGTGCCCAGAGTTATCTGTGCTAAACCCTGAAAATCTCAGTCCCTGCAAGGTTTCATATCTCTTCTAGATTAACTCCTCCCATGGTTGGTTGCCATCTGGTAATCTGCCCACTGCTTTAATTGCAATGCAGTCAAGCTTCCAAGATGAATACAGTGGGAAGTCTTTGCAAAATTAACATTTCTCTTCCATATGCAAAATGTGGAAAATGTATCTACTCCATTTTGAAACTTCCCAGAGAGGTTTGTCTGTTTTTACCTGATTTCAAAGACAAATCCATTGGAAAGGAAAGATAGAAAATAATGTAGTGTGTTTTTGAGAGGCACTAACTACTGTCAGCATGTAGAGTCTCTGTGGTGGCTGTTAGTATGGTATTTCTTAGTGCTGTCTATATCTACTTTGAAAGACGAATCAAGTGATAGCTGAAGCAGTATTATGTTAAAAAAAAAAACAAAAACAAAAACAAAAAAACATTTAAGAACACGAGTGTCCTGATTTTGAGAGTTTTACCATCAAACTGCACTGGACACTGGATTAGTTCTTAAATGAGTAAGGACCTCAGTTCAGTGAACAACTTGAGCTGTAAATCAGCAAGTAATCTCACCAAAGTGAACAACACCTTTCTTCACCCACAGTTATGCACTAAGCCAGACACTTAATTCCACCCCATCAGACTACATTGCAACTTGCCATGGCTCTCAATGCTGTGTCCAGGCTTTCTATCAGCAATCACTGTCAATCAGGCCACTCTGATGTATGACTTCAAGCTAATTTTGTGAGGTCAGAGGTTTATTTAGTATAAATTCTGTTCTTCTTCCCACTCTGCCTTTTGGTTTCTGAGCACTGTGAGAGCATTTCAGTCATGGGTTGTTTGTTTTTTGGTGGTTTTTTTTTTGGGGGGGGGGAGACTTTTTTCCAGTAACCATGAGGGTTCAAATCTTACTATTTTTATTGGTGGTATTCATGAAGTGAAAACTAGGGTTCCCATGCCATTGCTGAGTTCTAAAGGCTGGAGATTTTAAGAAAAAAACTAAATGCCAAAAAGCTTGTGATGAGATTATGTGAGCTGACAATACAGGATGTGATTGCCCTGGAAGCAAGAGAGCTATCCCTGTGAAACTGGTATGAGATCAAATCCCAGTCATTCATTAGGGACTGCATATTTTCTTACTGTTTATAATAGAGCTACCACAAAACTGCCCTCTACCTGTAGGAGGGCTGTTCCTGACATTTTGGACAGCTGTATTTTTAATATATTTATTTCTTGCTTTCCTTCCCTCTGCAACCTACTTTGCCCATTTCCTACATTTACTTCATGAAAACTGAAAAGTTATCAAAACTTCACCTTTTTGCCTTTCCATAACCACATATTTTCATCAAACCCATAAATTCAAGGCACATCCCTCCTGACCATGAGAAGCTTTCTTGACATGCAGATTGAGTTAATTCCCTCTCTTTAGGTAGCCTTAACAATGTTAAAATGCTGCCACCTTCTGTTAGACGATTGTGTTGCTAATAGGTTGCAAAAAACCATTCTTCTATTTCCTTAAGGCTTGTAAGTTGATTTATACCTATCCTCAGCTGCATTGGTACAATATATAACATGACAGGTTAAATGCAGTGCCATCCAAAAAGTCTTGATAGGCTCAGCTTTCGTGCAGCAGCACTTGAAAAGACCATTACTACTGCCATCCAACTAAAGCATGCTCAATATTTTTGACAGTGAATTATCTGAACAGCAGTTTATCTCAGTGTTCACTTGGTGCTATAGCAATTTAAGGATTCAAAAGACAGGAGAAGGGAAAAAAAGCAAAATCTCCTGTTGTTCAAAGTGAAGAAAGTTGGAATGAGTTTTTCTGTGAATTTTAAAATAGTTTGGTATTTACTCTCAAATGCATTTCAGAGCACACTGACAGGCAGATAATTAGCATAGGTGTAGATTGCATTCCATTTTTGTCATTGTCCTCAAGATCATAGGATTTCAGAAACCCAGCTATGGGCTGCATTCTTGTCAGAGATGGTTTGCATATCTTCTCTGGCACTTCAAAATCAAGTCAGTGAGTAAAAGTTGTACTGAGATTCCCATCTTCCTTTCTGGAAGGCCTATGTCCTGCTCACTGAGTCACTTCAGAAGATAATAAATCAATAACTTTGTGGCTGCTGTGGTGATAGGGCTCACAGAGCCCCTTTGTAAGAGAGCATTGTTCTCACTAAGTCGCTGTTTGCAGACTTTTGCTCAGTGGAGCACTATGCATTTTTTCCTGCTCTGTTCTTGTAGACCAGAAGTTGTCTCTGGGTGCAATGCCAAGACCCTCCTGACATCATTCTCAAATTTGAGCCTTGAGCTTTGATGACAGGAAGATCCTTCTGCTTACTTATGTGATCATGTACTTGCAGCTAAGTAAACTTTCGTGGCTGAAATGCATTTATTAAGGAGATAAGGATTTGAGTTGATTTTCAAACTCCTGTAAATTCCGGCAAATCATTTTGGCTGCAGAGAAAGGAATTAAGATAACCAGTAAAATCATCAGCTTATTTTGGAATTATTCTGAACCTATGCTGTTGTTTTGCAGCTCCACAATTATTTGCTGCAGTCTCAGTTATAAAATGTTGTTAAAACCTCAGAAAGAAAATGTTGCCTTTCAGGTTAAACTGAACTCTTAATTTAGCCCCACATTATTTCGCTTTTCTGAAACTCCAGCTGAACCAAAAACACTCTGTTTTTTCCCACAGAGCACTGAAAAGTTCTTTAGCCAGGGGTTACCAGTGATTATTGGCTTAAAGGCAAAAATACAGAAACAAAAATGTCCCAAGCAAATAACATGATACTCGCAATATCATGCTGTGCTCTCTCTGTTTGGTATGCCATGACCAAGAATAATGTTAGGAGGTGCCACAAACAGCATACTGCTTGAAAGCCATATAATGGGGACAGTGGTCTAAACCAGAAATGGGTCTGTGGACTTGTAATGCTCCCTAAACAGCTTCTAAGAGGTTTGTAAAATACAAATAGGAAAGCAGACCTCACGTCAGTTGGGCTTAAATTATTCAGGCAGGATCTGCACCTCTTTATTTAGGAATCTGTAAATCAAAAGAAGTTGGAAATTTTCTGGCCTGAGCTATCTGTTATGTTTAGATAGATGCCAATCACTTTGATATTTAAGCCAAGAAAGTCCAGCCTCACTTTGTGTTGGAAAGTTCTTCTTGTGGAAGGAAAGTATTTTATGTGAACTCTACCAGAGTATCTCTACACATTTATACGTGTACGCTTAATTCTTCTAGCAACTGAATACTTTCTTTCCTCCACCATAAACATTACTCCAATACTATAATTGTTTTCAATTTTATTCTTAATGAAACTTATCCTTTCTTCAATTCTCTTTGGTTTTATTTTCCTATATAGCAAGGTATTAACATCAAAATTGAAACACAACAAGATTTCATGTGTTGGTGGTATTGCTGTGAGCCTCAGAGGAAGCACACCACAGTGACCAAAATAAGAGAGTATGGTATGGGACCCCACAGTACAGAATGATATTCCTACATGTGAAGAACCTGAATTATTAAGGCCTATGTTAGTATTAAAGTATTCAGTGTGAACCAGGAAGGAGACCTGACAGCAGAGAACTCAAGAGAAAGCAAAATCCTCTGATGACTGTTTAGACCATTGTGTCAACAGAGACAAAAGGGCTTATTTGAATCCAGGAGAAGAAAAAAAAAAAAGAAAGAAAAAAGAAGTGAGGCATGTTTACTTAACCTTCAGAAATATTGTCCTGCTATGAGGATTGGAAAATGTAAAGACTTCTGTCAATCTGACCCAACTCACTAGACTTTTAGTATATTGGTTTAAAAAAAAAAGTCAGTGACTGTTATTTGGATGTAAAACCATCTTGACAGCCACGAGTAGCCAGGATAAAGTAGGTCGCACTTTCTCCTGCTGTCTGAAGGCAGTGACAGTGCCTTGGGGGTCACTGGAGCAGAGGAGACTCTCTGTTGTCAATATGCGCAAGCACAGGCTGGAGACCTGACTCAGTCGTTTCTGCCTTACACTGTAATTACACATTCAGTGTGTCTTAGAGGAAACAGCGAATACTTCACCTCAAACCAGATTAAATTTTAAAAATGTTATTTGACACAAATCTTTCTGCAAGCTCCTATTTCTGTAAACGAGTGGAAGAAGTTCACACCCATGTCACCAAGAACAAAATTTTCCAGTCAGTGCTATCGTATCAGCTTCACCTTCCAAAATCTTAGCTGTCTTATTACTTCTAAGAAAGGAGCATAATACTTTAAAGTTACTGCGACCTACAGAACTGCTCCAAAACACAGTGTAAAAATAATGTGAGACATACCCCTGCTTTTTAGAGAAATATTGTTATTAGCTGCTGTCAGAAGGATCACAATCTTCCTCATTCCCAAACCAATTGTGATATAGTTCCCTCTCCACATTATGAGCAATCAGATTGTTGAAGCAAGAAGTGCCGCCAGGGCTTTGTGTTCACACCGAGTCCAGGTCCCAGCCTCCGGCTACCTTAGGGACACCCCATCCCCATCACCCTATCTCTGTCACCCTTCAAGTGTGCACCCGGGGCTCATGTTTCAATGACAGCATTGAACACTTCCACAGGCAGATCCTCGCCTCGTGGCGTAAAGGTGTGACCAGGTAGTTGAGATCAATAACTTGTCACTTCATTCTGCTGCTGCTGCTTTATGCTGCAGTGAATTGAGTTTTCCATGTTATTTGCTGTGCTCTTTCTCTTTTCCTAAAGTAGGATTTGTAGCTCATTCCGTCACCTTTCATGCACGAGGTTTTTCTTGCTGACACAGCAGCCATTAGGTACAGTTTAGCTCTTCTAGCTCTGTATATCACTTCATTACAAGAGACCTCTTATAAATTGACTTTAGCACTCTGAATAAAAACTGAACCTGGCCTTTGATTTCTGGAAGGTGTTGGGCTATGGGATGTCAAAGAATCACAGCAATGAGCTGCTACGTGATCCACAGCTGGCTTTGCTGGGTGCCTTAAGCAATATTGGCTCTGTTTTCTCATTTCCCGCTTGGACCCACTTTCAGTAGTGCATTTCTCAGATGCTGGAGCATGTTGCTAGAGTGTAAACATTGTAATATCAAAATCAGCTGCTTCTCCATCTGTAACTAGCATTTAAACTTCCCATGCTCTGTACATAGGAAGAAGAAACATTAACAGATTAGAGGGGCATCATTAGCAGTGCACTGCTTATAAGATCCTCTTGTCCATTCCAGCTTGAGGAGAGCGCTGCCCCAGTGGAAGCTCACTTCCTACACCCATGGCTTTTGAAGGTGTCAGCCCCTCAAGTTATCATTTCAAGTTTGGTTGCTTTAAATGGGCACACACTGTGCTGAGAATTGAAACTCAGGAAAAATATAAATCCCCGTGGCTTCAAAAGTACATGACACTGCTTGACACTAAGTTTAGCTGTGAGTACACATGTAAGCCTTTCCTGTGGCTACCACCGCACATTGCATGTGCAGAGGGACAGAGAAGTCATGGCCATGGTCCAGACAGCTCCTAGTCCTAACAGGTTGCTTTCAGACATCAACCTAGTTATCAGCCCTGTGCTCCTCCATGCATTATCTGCAAACAGGGTGTACCAGTCCTTTGCTTTCCTTGCTTTAAAAATAAAGTTAATTTTTTTCATATTGATGAAGCATCAGGTTTTATGCTGAGGAAAGTCATAGAAATAGGTAGAGAGCTAATATCTAGAGGCTCTCTCTATACAGAATTGCATGATGAGAAACAGCAAATGCTACCCAGGACAAAATACTGCCCATTTTGACAAAAAAAGAACTGGAAAAATTAAGTTATACAGAATATTTTAAATTTCTTCTTCTTCTTTTTTTTTTTTTTTTTTTTACATGTCTATGGTAGGAGGAGAGAGAGAAAAATATTTATTTTTCTGCTTAAAAAATTTAAGCATGTTAAAACATTGTGAGAAGCTCTTTCATAGTTTCCCATGTAAACTATTTTAATAATTTAATTTACACAGATTTTACAAAATAGGATAATATCCTACTGAAACGCTCACTTAAAAATTATTGTATTTGTTAGTATTTCTCGATTTAATAAAATAGAGGAGGTTCTTCCAAAATTGGTGCTGAACTATCTAAAACTTTTGCTCAAAAACTTGGAGAAAACAAACAAAACAAAAAAATCTCCTTTAAGGGTGTGTTCAGCTATGCTTATGCTTCCCTTCATCCACTGTAAAAAGCAAAAGGATGCAAATACAGAAGCATATGTACTTGGCTGTAAGCTGCAATTCAGAGACCCCTATCTACCAGGTTGAGCTGCAAGTACCTGAGCTGCTTATTTGAACAGCAGTAAGGTAAATACAAAAGCAATAAGATAAAATACTGTTAGCTTTTCTCCACTCTCACCCCATCTATCTTTTATTGAACTGTACTTTTCATTTTCTATTAAGGTCAACTGGGCAGGCTTTTTGAATCCCCTATATGTTGAAAGGTAAATAAAATAAAGCGAATGGGAGGGAGGTGGGAAGAGACAACCGGTCCTAATGAATACACGTTTACACTCCACGGCAGACCTGACGGGAACATCCCATAGGCAGACTGGGGCACCAAGGGGGTGTTTGTAGCTCCCCAGACATCACTTGGCTTCCAGCACGGCACCAAGCGTCGGCACTCTGCTTTTGCCAGGCAGCAGCCCACTCCTCCGTGGCTCAGCTCAGCGTCCCCAGGACCCTGGCAGCGGGAATGCCCTCTTCCTCCAAGGAGCAGGGAGCAAGGAGGAGCAGCCACCCACCCCTACACACTTCCCCATCTTCCCAAGCAGCTGATGGGGGACTGCTGCCAGTCTTCCCATTAGAAGTTACAGAAAAGGTGAGTTTGTCTCATTTGACTATCGCCGTCAGGCAGCGTTTGCAATTAGTCCACTTCGACCTTATTCAGGCTTTGGATGCTTTTCAGAGGCGAAAAAGGGAACACTTGAGCTCCATTGAATTGGAGCGTGGCATCTGCTGCATGCTGGGGGGAGAGGCTGGGGGTCAGCGCTTGATTTTGATAAAGCGTGCCAGATTAATTGTCTTCAGTAATCCTGTTTGTCATGGTAGATGTGCAGAGGAGTCTTTGTGGCACAGGCTGACATATGGGCTGGCCGGCTGCTCGCCTATTCAGTCCCTCCCCACACATGCTCTTCACAGTTGGCCTAGTTCCCAGAGCCTTGTTCTCCGGGGAAGAGGGCCTCCTGCGCCTATTCAGCCAGCCCCCCGTGCCACAAACAGGCTCCCTAATCTGCAGGCCTGTCTGGGCTATTCAAAGCAATTGCATTATTCAGAGAGATCAAGAAAGAGGCTGAGGAGGGCGGGGGATGCACAAGAGGGAGAGGGAGCAGTGCAATTTTGGAAAGAAATAAGCAGCCCGGTACTTCAGGCAGAGCTCTTCAGGAGGCTGATTATAGTCCCTCTCCAAATCTGAATCTATCGTGAAATTATACCCTGCCTCATTTGTAAAATAGATGCTAATAAGAGGTAATTTGGACCCTGCTGATTATTAACTTCAATGGAGACGCTCTTTTTCCCTGTGTTTTTGTTAGGAATTCTTGGATTCTCACTCACACACTGCTCTGCAGCAGAAGATGGAATAAGAGGACAAAGGAGACTCTTCAGATAACACAGGAGCAGGATGAGAGTGGCCCTGCAGAGGATCAGCGACCACCCACCCAGGCAATGGAGTCTGGAACTGCTGGGGAACAAGAAGGAGCCCTGATGTCCTGAAGGCCCCTGAACACACTGCCTGCCTGCACTGCCGAGGCTGTGACACAGAGCACATAGCACAGCCATCTTACGGCCTGCTTCCCCAAGGAGGGAGAGAGCAGGAGGGAGACGGATCTAAGCTGATGGGAAAAGGAAGCAGAAAGAAGTGGCAAGAATGAGCTATTCCTAGGTTTCTTAAGAGCCATTTGATTATGCATTTAACTATGTGTCCATAAACATTATTTTACAAGAGCTCTTAGGATGTAAAGTCCTCATGCATGAAATGAGAACAGCTACAAGGAAATGT
This sequence comes from Pavo muticus, assembly GCA_016647715.1. Lineage (NCBI taxonomy): Eukaryota > Metazoa > Chordata > Aves > Galliformes > Phasianidae > Pavo > Pavo muticus. The sequence goes on along the minus strand of JACDJE010000250.1, from coordinate 239,213 downwards.
TGATAGTTCAGTATGTCAGCCAATACATTGACTTCTATGGGCCATAACCCGAGCTACTTCAAAGCCTTCACTGTCTTGACTAGTGCCACAGAGGAATTCTCTATGTCCGTGTGTACCAAGTAATACGGGGAAAAAAAACCCCAACAAATAAGAAGAGAGAGCACCCCATATTCTATGTATGTTTTGTCCATGCACCCTGCACTTGGTTACTGTTCAGACAAGAAGCAGAAACATGCAAATGAATTCTGCTGAAAGACATGTCCTGCAAGCTAAAATACTGTGTCCTGCTCATAAATTCCCCTGAGCTGGAGTACGCATACACCAGTTACTCTCTGTACCAAAAAATGTGGTGGCATGAAACTTAATGCACATATGCTTCATGGTCTTCTGACACATCTTACAGTATTCTGGTTGTGCTTTGTGTTTCAACCTGTATTTAAAGGACTACACAAACTCTTCCTACTGCAGGCAGCAACTTGAGGATTAACATTTGTAATACTGCCTTGCAAGAAAACCATGACATACAGGAACCTAACAGTATGTCAGACAAGAGGCATAGCTCACAAGATTACACTGTGCTTATAAGTTTAACAGTGAAGAACAATCTGAAGTATTTCAGACAGGTTCAAAGATCTCCCTTTCATATTTTACCCTAACTTTAGCTCTTTAGGCCTCTCCTGTAATGTCTTCAGGATAATCTTAGATTTTTCTCCAGTCCCTGTCTCCTTATGATCCCCAGCAGTTCCTCTGAATGCTGCCATCCACTATCAGCTGCTCCCAGTTTAATGTCACCTTAACATTAAGGAGGTCAGGATTTATTTCCCCCACCACGATACTTAACACTCAGAAGTCACCTACGCGTATGCCATTTGCCAACAAAGTACTGCTTTGCTGTTGTTTTCATATCTGCCCTGGAGATCAGATATAAAACTGCACTGTAAATATAGCATCTACACACATTTTAAGAGGCAAAATCATCTGGTTAGGAAATTAATGAGGGGAAAAGTTACTCTGAAGTCAAACCCTGACAAAATGCCTTCTCTCAAACAAAACCATAATGTGTATTTGCTTGGATACTGTCTTTGCTATTTTTGCTGCTGCTCTCACTAAGTTTCATTTCCCCTAATTCCTCACTTAATGAAGCAGATATTGTACAATGAAAGAAATGTAAAACGACTAACATTTATTGGGTGTCCGATTCTAGGTTGGTGTGTGGTGTGAAAGTGAGTTGTAAAGGGGAATATCCTCTGCTCAGGCAAGATTTTTTCTACTGTTCTTGATAGGTGATTGGGTTTTCACGCTAATCAATAAGTTGATTCCTGAAGCAGCTCTTCTTTCAAAATAGACAAGTGTTTTAATAAAGTGAAATGGAATTTCCATGGGGCTGGCAAGCCAAGAGCTGGTATCAGTTATGATTGCAAAATCATACTAAAAAAACCTTTGAGGGCTTTGGGCTGTTGTTAGGCATAAGTGAAAGAGAATTGTGACACGCTCAAGTAAGTAAACTCATCCTTAAATAGAGCATAATCCTCGTAGGGGAAGGATAGCTGAGTTGGCATGTCTCTTACAGATATACAAATCTTCATCTTCTTATGGTTAGTTGAAAAAAATGTATTTTTAAAAATATGTATTTGATTGATGAAAGTATCTGCACAGATATTGCTTTTTTTTTTTCCTTTTTTTTTTTTTTTCACCCCTAAAGCAAAGCCAAAGGGATTCTATATGTGGAGGCCAGTATACACGGCAGGACAATAATCTTCATAAATTTCAATATTTACCAGTCACCTCAGGTATTTTCTAATTCCCTAACACTCTGAAATAATTTCAGCTATCCTTGAAAAATGACCTGGTCTCGCATATGTATAGAGATAAAGGGGAACATAAAAAAAGGTTTCATAGAATCCTCAAACAGCTTACAAATGATTAAAGCCTCAATAGCTAGTTTTAATCTTTCAGACTAACAAGATCATTCAGGGGATAAAATTTTACATGACTGTAATATCATTTCTCCATAGAGTTTGAGAAGAATCATAAAAGTTATTTACCAGCAAATAATTCAAATGGAATTGCAACCATTTGGTGGACTTATTCAAGGAACTTTATAGTTTACATAGTACCTTAAGAATTCCTTAAGAAAGATGAAGTCTTTTTCCTCTAGTACATCAGTAAGTTGGTCATGTGCAGGTTCTAGCAACGAATAGGAGCTTCCAGTATCAGCTGTGCTTGGTCCACTTACCTTTGCCCTTTCCTCTTGTTTTATCTCACCACTGACTAACATTTCTGAGGAAGGAAATACCTTGCTTTAGCAATAGTTGAAAGGAATTCAATATTTGTTAGGAACTTAATGCACAGGTATATACTCTCTAAAGATTAAAATAAAGTAAAATCAGTGAGACATTTCGAATGAATTTAGTAAAATCCTTTGTTATACCTTCAAAAATGCCTGCCATGCATTTTGATGGAAACCAAGAGCAAAATCCTGACTTAGTGCGTGGCCTAGTACAGTGAGAACAGTGGAAAAGAGGATGAATGCATCAGTGCCTCCTAGTGTGCAAATTAAAGTTGAATCTGCTTCATTAACAGGCATGAAGATGCTTTGCTGAATTGCCTTTCACTGACATTAAGAAATTCTTGGAAGAATGTAAGTATAGAGAAGATCATCTCTCAAAACAAACTTGTACTCAGTGGGCTATAAGACATGCGTTCACATTCCCAGCATCTTAACAATACTGTGCTCCTTCTGTTATCTCTTGCAAAGTTAACTTCTTGTTTCTACAGGGAATAAACTAAATTCCTGATTCCTCGTGGGTACTCAGTCAAGCCAGCTACCGCAACCATTCAAAATAATGTAGTTCAACAGAACCACATAACACATGTACACATTCATGGTTTATGGCACAACCATACCTGTAGTGAACTAAAACCTGTAAGATAAAAGCAGTGGCAGGTCACTGAAAAGACCTGGAAAATCAAAACAATATTGCAGCCTCATGACAACTGTAGCAGTAGCATCTCATCAGTGAAGGCAAGGATTAGTCATTTGCATCTAAAAGTCCCCAGTGAAGACACATGTAGCCCACTCTATTAAAAATGGATTATACCTTTTATATCTTCATGAAAGAATTATGTGTGTACATTAATTATATATATTGTACATATTTTCACAAGAAATAAATGTGTAGTGGCCCAATTCTTAATTAGTCTCAATCTGTATCCTTATGAGTAGTCAAGAGATTTGCTACTATCTCATTATAGGAGCACTCACCACCACACTTTTACTTTGTAGACTGAGTATATTTCTGTAACTTATTGTACCACACTCTTAAGGTCTTGTACTGAGTTGGAAAATGAGACAAGGAAAGCTGATAGAGGACAATGAGGAGAGAAAAAGAACTTTGTGCTAAGTAGGGAATGCCATTTTATTTGTACCACTACCAAGATCACTGAGTATCAGAGAAACATTGTATTGTTTCAGATTTTTGCTAATGCCTCCTTTTTAAAGGCATTTATCAGGAGTGAGAGCAAGCCCAACAGTGTAAGAACACGTGCCTTTGACAAATAACAGAGTTGTTCTTGCTGAGCCTCCTACCTGCTCTCTGATACTGGCAGTGGCTCCTGAGTAGCAGGTTTTACACGACACAGAGGCAAAGACCAAAAAGATAATGTCACAAAGTAAATGTCAGCCTAATGTTCTGACATGTCTTTCTGTTAATATCACCGTGATGGACAAAAGGACTTCTTTTGGGTTGGAATAATATGAAAGTCTAACAAATACCTATCTAGAACTCATGTTTAGAGTGCCCAGCACAACTGAAAGGAACAGCCATCTTCTCCAGAGGGCAATTTGTCCTATTCCAAGATGTCTGATTTCAGCTTTAATTTCTGGAATAACATTTTCTATTAGATATAAGGGGAAACAAAATGAGTGATGTTCAAATGATTAAATTTCGGGTATGTAATGCCTTCCTTTAGTAGTATCAGTGGAAATTTTTTTTTAGAGGAAAATCTTTGAGAAATGGTTATCACACACTTCTGTTGTGTTGTGGAAGCATAATACCCTTTTTACTTTACAGAAAGAACATAATTCTTCCCAACAAGAACTTGATATTTTCATAGATTATACAGTTTTTATCATTCAAAAAAAAAATTTTTTTTTTTTTTTTTCCCCCCAGAGGTAATACATTTCATAGAATGGTTTGAGTTGGAAGAGTTCTTGGAAATTACCAGTTAGTTTCCACATCACTGCCACAGGAAGAGACAACTCTCACCATACCAGGTTGCTCAAAGCCTCATCCAGACTGACCTTGAATACCTCCAGAGATGAGGCATCCACAGCTTTTCTGTGCAACCTGTTCCAATGCCTCACCACCCTCACGGTAAAGTCCTCTGTATGAGGAGGCATCTGAATACATATCACCATAAAGTCCAAAGCGCAACTGATGTAACTAAATAAGGAGATGCATGTGGTTGCATGACAGAAACATTTTTTTTTCTCTAATACTCATCCTAGTACTGGAATAGGCAACAGTCTTCACTAAGTCATAATAGTTAATTATTTATTTATTGCCAAATTATACTAATACAAGAAACACTCCAGTGCATGTAGATTCTGTCTGAGCTAAAGGGGAATCATGTATAGAAAAAAAATCCTAGCAGTGGTAAAGGAATCTGAAAATACGTATTTTCAGACATTTCTGCAAAGATTCTCTTTTAGCCCCTAATCCTATTCATTCTGGTTTCTCTATTTCCCTTCCCCCATCTTTCCAAAGCTTCCAACCAGTGTTATCATTTCTGTGTTTGGAAATGAGTAAGCAAAGAGTCCTGCTTCTCAGAAATCCCCCTGCAATGAGCTGGCTCCCTCCATCTCCTCGTACTGCCCTCCCACAGCCACCCCTCTCTCCCCGCACTGTGCACAATGTCCTAGTGACAGGTGGTTGCTGGTTTCTGTAATTCTGGGTACAGCTTCAGTCAGATCCAGTGGCCTGTAAAAAAAACCTTAAGCTCATGAAGAGAAAAAGCACTGGCTCTGAAAGTGCTGAGAGAGGCTGGTACGGGATCTCAGCACAAAAAGCATTTAGCACAAAAAGCCAAACCCAAGTGAAAAGAGCTGCTGCCATGATCATCACGAGGTCCTCTGCTGCACAGATGTCTGAACTGAGCTGAAACTAAACTGATGAGTCTTTTTTGGAGACCCCCCCTCCCCTGTAGATACCCACAGCAAGACTCAGCTGCCTGGGTGAATTAATATTATTCCAAGGGACACAGTATATGTGACAGACATCTAACACTCAGAGAGTTGAGCTCACATGAGACTGACTGACAGAATTCCTTTTTTTTTTTTTTTTTTTTTTTTTTTTTTGCTAGTTACAACAGAAAGCTGATTAGGAAGTTTACAGAAATGGAAAGGATTTGGGTGCTCTGTGGTAGCAGTAGGAGCAGCATCTTAACAAGCTAATTGCTTTTAGTATACTTAAGCAGGAGTCAGCTAACAAAGGTGGCCTCTGTAGCTCAGTACCTACACAGATACTCCGTGCTTTCCTGCCTCACTTGTACAGATTTGCCATTCCAATTAAATAGAAATGGGAGACTGTTAACTGCGTGTTAATGTGTTTGGACTGTGATCTGTGTACAACATTTCACCCATTTACCTTGTCATATGCCTATGAATTTATTACAGTCTCTTCCCACATATTACAAAATGCCTATAAATTATAAACCAGATGTGAGCTTGCAACATGCTGTATCTTAGAAAGAGCTCAGCATCTTTTGGTCCTCTGCTCTTCAGGGCACAACTGATGTTTATTTTTCAGTAAGACTGAAGCACACATTTGTTTTCATTGTCTTGCTTTTAAGCACAGGGCATTTTGTTACATCAGTGCACCTGTACAACACCTGTTAATTTTTCTGAAAGCAGTAGACATGGAAACCAAAGAAGGGTGATGGAAGTTGGGCTCTCAGCACCTCACAAACCTTGGCTATAAACAAGGGAAGTGCGTGAAAGAGAGCTGCCTCTGGTTACTGCAGGTGCTGCAGTTTGATGAAGACAACTTTTAAGAAACACTGGACAGGAAAAACATAAAGATCCCACTGTGTGTATATTATAATGGAAAGCCTACAGGGTTTTTACTTTAAGCATCTGCCTTCCAACTTTGATATAAAAATTCTGCTTCTTAGTAAATGTTAGCACTTTAGGACACATACCTCACTGGAAAGAAGCCAAACCAAACTCCGTATTCTTCAAAAGAATGAATTAGCAAATGAAAAGCAAGCTTTTCCAACCCCTCTTTTATATGACTACAATCACTTAACATAGAACTTGGAAGCTGAAGGTCAATTCACTAATCTACTGACTCCATCACTGAAGGGTGAAATTAATTCAGGAACTGCCAGCTCCAGCACTGCATTCAGTTATAGCATCTTGAAAAAATTTATGTGATAGTCCTCTTTGTCAGCATATCTATTCTCCTTTCTGAGCCAAACAGCACATCAACAAAACAAAAGATGCGCTTTACTAGCTGATAGGTTAGCTGACTATCTTTTTTGTCTGAACTATTCCCTGCTTGATCTTCAGCAGATGATGAGGTATATAAATCAGTGTCTTCATACAGAGGTGGCATGCTGTTTACACAGCAGGCTTATATTATCATAGTAATCATATATGGGTAATAAATAAAACTGTAGTGAGTAACTAAAGATATGCTTCATTCAATGAAGTTTTTTTCATTAAACAGTTACCAAGAACCAGAAACAATATGCAGCACTCTTGTAAGCTGCACCTGTCAAGCACTCAGGCTTGACAAAGTTAAACCTGCAAATATAAAGCATTTCTCTGCTGTACCAGAACTGGCCAGGCTCAGAACTTGAAAGCATGTTATATAATCCCTGAAAAAGATACTTGCCATTTACATTGCTTCTAATAAAGCTGCATAACCTTGCAAACACATGCTGCATTTGCAGACAGGAACTAGGAAAGCCTTTATGACACTTGGTCCACAGAACCAAGGCCATAGACTTTACTGGAAAGGCAGTGTGAAAACAGGGAAGCAGTTGGAAAACCAGCTCAATGCACCTGGCCCAGCTCTAAAGGGTAGGGTCAGTTTTTCACCACTGGCTTACTCCAAAGAGTGCAGTCAAATTGGTGAGACTGGTGATGTTGGTTCAGTATGGTTTGAGCTCATGCTTAATACATTGTGCAAGTGAAGCCACTGTGTCCTGTATCAGTCACTTTTTGAAACTCCCTAGTTAGTCTTCTCAGGCGGTATATTCCTCAAAGAGCTTAATGCAGAGAGGAGAGTAGAAGCCCAGGCAAGAACCTAGGAGAAATACAGTAGAGTCAGTTCAGCAAATAGAAGAATATGCTAACTCCATACTTTCATCCTCAAATACAAAAACTGTGATGTTTTAGCCTACTTCCTCTTCTAATTCGGCCGTTGCAACAGAAAGAGCTCTAACACACAGTGGCTTTTGATTCACTGCAGAGGTTTTGTCACTGTTTAGATTTCTCCTGTGCAAATAATGCTCAAAAACATTGGGCCAAATTTACCCCTGGATTAACTCCACTGACGTCAATGTAATTACACTAGGAATTAACTTGCCTTGTTGATATCATTTGCTGGATCCTATATCTACTTCCAACATGCAATTAGAATCCAATTTCCTCAAACTATAGGCAGCTTGAGTTTCTTCTCAGAGATACCAGGCTAAAAAGTTGCTATTTCTGGTCATTGGGAACCACACCCACAAAACAGTGAACAGATTTAGGCTCAGGGGTTTTGACCTGTTTAGGCAGCAGGCACCTGCTTATTAGCACTGCAAGTTTAAACCCGGACTAGGTGATCTGCAGTCTTAGCTTATCATCCTTTATTCTCCTATGTAGGTTTTGTTTTACTCCACCAGACAAAATACAACAAACCAAGTGATTTGCTGTGAATTTACTGCAAAGATCTACATAAATAAATATGTAGTATGTATATATATATGTAATACAGTAGTGCCATTACTCAGAGAATACCGACTTTCTGTACAACACTACAAAGGATTACTGAATCAGACAATATTAAGCAATTATTTATTATACTAGGTTTTAAGAGTGAATCACTTGTCTTAACACTCGCACTAGATCTGAGTACAGGGGACCAAAATACAAGCTCTTTTAAAAGGGTATCACGTTTCTATCTAAAACTGCTGTATCAAAATCAACAATTCGTTTTACACAAAAAAAATGTACATATCACATTATCTGTAAAATAATACAAAAGTGGAGGAAAAAAATGTGTTTTTTTATTGAGGAGGCCCATAAAGACAGACAGCATTTTCCATCTGTTGCAGCAGTTGCCAGATCTGACCGCTTTCTTGGTGGAATCTCTGCTGAACCACAGCAAAATACTCCTGGCGTGAACTGTAGGAGGAGCTAGAACGGAGCTTTTGCTAATTTTCTCATGGCAGTTCTTGTATTTGTTTGCCAAAAGTGAAAAAATTAAGCAAACTAGAACTATTTTTCATCAAAAAAAGTATTCCAAGTTCTTTGCCTCTGTGTCCCATGCATAAAGGTTTAGCAATCAAAAGTACAAATACTACAAATAATAATGGTATGCACACCTCTCTGAAAGTAAAGCCTTCTATTTATTTCCATGGAAACTACAACAGATACAAAGAGCACAGTAACACTATTTGACAGAGCAAATTTTCAGCTACAAAACACTATTTTTCAACTCAGTCACCACCATTAGCCAGTTTGCACAGATCAGCCGATTGTGACACTCTTCATTTTGTGGTGTGACAGCTATGCATGGCCATCAGAACAGGGCTTGTCTTTCATGTCACCAATGCCACTGCTGAAATGCACTACCCACCGGCTCACTGTACTCACATTCACTGTTTGGACTCCATATATGTTTACCAAGTGCCGATGAATGTCAGTGGGTGCAATTTTTTTTTGCATAGGGGAATTCAGTGACACACCTTTGCTTCATATGCACTTCCATGTCAGATGCCACTTTGTCAGACTGTCCCTCTGCTGCCATATGTTACACAGCAACAACATGTAATCAAATATTTGTGAGACGGTTCAACTTCTACTGCCCTACCATTGACATCTGCCATTGGGCCAACATAATAAAGTAGGAGATGCTGTTTTCAGAGCAACCCTTGTTAATAGAATCATAGAATTGCAGAATTGGATTGAAAAGAACCACAACGATCATCTTGTTTCAACCCCCTGCTATGGGCAGGGTCACCAACCACTAGACCAGGCTGCCCAGAGCCACACCCAGCCTGGTCTTGAATGCCTCCAGGGATGGGGCATCCACTTGTTTCAGTGTGTTCCACTTGGGCAACTTGTTCCAGTGTGTCATCACCCTCTGAGTGAAAAACTTCCTCCTAATATCTAACCTAAACCTCCCCTGTCTCAATTTAAAACCATTCCCCCTTTTCTTACCACTATCCATCCAGGTAAACAGTCATATCCCCTCCTGTTTATACGCTCCCTTCAAGTATTGGAAGGCCACAATGAGGTCTCTCCCAGAGCCTTCTCTTCTCCAAGCAAAACAAGGCCAGTTCCCTCAACCTTTCTTCACAGGAGAGGTGCTCCAGCCCTCTGATCTTCTTAGTGGCCCTTCTCTGGACCTGTTCCAAGAGCTTCATGTCCTTCTTGTGCTGGGGCCCCAGGCCTGGACGCAGTACTCCAGATGGGGCCTCACAAGAGCTGAGTAGAGAGGAACAATCACCTTCCTCTCCCTGCTGGCCACTCCTCTTTTAATGCAGTTCAGAACATGTAATAACATATAATAATAATAATAATAAATTATAATAATATTTAATTATAATAATATAATAATAACAAAGATATATGATTCATGTATTGGGAGGGAAGAACTGTGTGTAGCAGGGGCAAAACTCAGAAGAAAAAGGAAATATTAGCAATTACTGCAGAGCCAGAATAATCCATTAGACATAGCTTGCTCCAGACTGAGCTCTCTTTGGGAAAACACAGGGAAAGATTGTTGTCACTTCTAGGAGACTATACGTGTTAAATTCAAGTCACTGGCATGCTATTTATTGCAGCAAATTTCCCATGAGTACAGGATGGCCATACGAGGCCTGAATCCACAGGGAAGGGGTAGACTCCAAGAGAGCAGCTTCATTCAAGCAACCACAAGAGTTCCCACCTCATGCACCAAAAAACCCAGTCGCTCTGCAAAGGCACAGCTTTGCTAGCTAACTGCAATCCCCCTGTGGTATAAATTATATAAATACTCATGGGTATGGTAGGGAGAAATGTTTACTCCTGCTCAAAAATTCTTGGCATATCTAGGCTTATTCAGCTTCAGCTACCCTGTGGCCTTACTTTTTAGTTTTATTTCCACTTCCTTTATACGTAGGACAAAGCAGAGAGGTTTCCCGATCTAAGAAGCTGAAGAGAAAGCATATTTCTAAAAATCTCTCTTGCCTGGATCTCTGCCAAGGTTCAATCTGCCTATAGATAAGGGAAAATGAAAGTAAAGCACATGAGAGCAATCTAAATTGATATAATTTTCTTTATACATGATATGCCTATTTTCCAGACATCAAACCAGAGTTCAGATATGTCCTTTTCTTTCTTTATTCCAACTGTAAACATGCTTCACATGGAGAGGCATGGCTGGCACCAGGCCTAACCAGATCATGAAAAAAATTATATAAAGCTTGGACCTGAGCAGTCTCATGGAGGATAGTCTACTTAATCATCACAGAGGTCAGAACTGAAGCAAAATCTTTTGGCTTGCAGTTTCTGGAGGTTACTCCAGGTCTCTGGCTAAAATGTATTCATTAATTTGTATGCTGGAGAGAGCTCTCTGGATAACATGAAGTATCAGCACAGGGACTTTTCAGTACTTGCTTTCCAGCACAAAGCTACAAATGACACTAGGAAAGTCATACAGGATCAGATCCACTTTCTCTGTCAAATAGACTCTTAACCCATGAAAACTCCCTGGGAGTTGAGATTGCCATCCCACCACGGTGAAAAAAAACAACCTCTGTAAGCAGAAAGTCATGACATTCTCCCCTGCCTCCTCCTCCTCTCCACAATGCCTTTTTGAGCAGCCTGTAAAATAAAGGAGACTTCTCGAGTCCTCTAGCTCCTGAAGAGTTTTGTATACACTGTCTGCCTAAATTCCTTTTTGTGTCTTAAGGGAAGAACACACAAATATATCTCCTGTTCTAATTCTGGTGCTCATTTCTTTGAATGAAAGCCCTGTAGAGTCCTGCAGAAAAGATTGCTGGAACATATTGGGAAGGTAATGAATTGGGGAACTAGTTTACTTACCCCAAGCAGCAGGAGTAAATTGCTTGACTGAAAGACAGAAGCTCCAGGAAGCGACCAGGGCAATCTCAAAGGTGTTAGTAGATGAACTGATTTTTACACCATATAGAAGGCACATATGTATTTTTTAACAGCACCTGATCTTAGGGCAGATTTTGAACCATTTTACTGTTACTATACATTATATGAAGAGCAATAGGTTGTAAGAATGATAACTAAGAACTGAATAGATAACACATCAACAGAAAGCCTTCCTGAACTGAGATACCTTGCAGTCACCTTCTACATGTTTTTGTACTAAAATTGGTCACTGATGTCTCACCACCTAATATTTAGCAATTGTTCTTCAGTGTTAACCATTTGTAAACTCTCTAATGTATTGCTGGAATGTGTGTAAATCAAGCTAGTTTTTGTACAAGCATATCAGAATTTGGCAAATCTTGTCAGTAATTACTCTGCCTCCCAATGAGACGCATGGATATGTTCCACTTTAACTACAGTTGACATTTGTTGAGTGCTTTGGAGATTCTGGTGATGGGGGCAAGAAGCATAAGGTTGGGGTCATTGCTTAAGGGCAGCTCCAGTGCATGCTATTTCTTTGATCACATATTTATGCTTTGAGAGAACATAAAGGAGTCTATTCTCCACTTGATACACATATCTAAGTGTCACTGACGCTGGAAGAATCAGATTACTCATTACAGGTTTGCACTGTAGTCCTTTTCATATTTCATATTAATTGGCTGGAGCATCACATTAGGCTGCTTTGATGCGAGCACTTAAAACAAGTAGTCTGTATTCCAGCCCAGTTCCTGATTCCTTCCATGGAAGCCCTGTCTTCTGTCAACATTTTGCCTGAGAATGGACTGAAAGGTTTCCCCCTGTTCTTTACATTGAGAAGCAATCTATCACTCACACTTCATGTTCAAAATCTACCCCAGGCTCTTGGCATCGTGAGATGTAAAGAGAGCAAGGCAGTCAAAGACAGAGTTTGTATTAATATTTTAACTGATAATCTAAGTTTTTACAAAGATGAATGCTCTGAGACAGGTTTCTTCAGTTCAGGAGAAAATACCGCTGAGGCTACAAACAGAAAAACTGCACGCAAGCCTTAGAATTCATTTCATAGACTTTTTATCTGTTAATTAAGCCAGAAATAATGCAAATAGAAAGGCAAGATTTTTTCCTAAAATCATGGGCTGTTGAAGGCTGCTCATACAGTCATTGCCGGGGGAACTCTCAGACCGGTGCAGATTTTTACCCTGCCACACTCAGACAGAGTTGTTCCCAATGATTTCTCTGCTTTGCATAATTTTGGCATAGAACAGTTTACATCTGAAGGCTTTTAAGTTTGGTTATATATGCTCACATATCATAAATACAAATATAACATATACGTTAATATAAGATGTGATATTTGCCTATTTGGCCTCGGGGCTCATTTCAGCCCTTTTCATTCCCTCTTGCCCTCTCAGAGCCATTTCCTGGCTCTGCTCAATTAAGGGACAAACACACCCCTGCGCGTGTCCTAGGGGCTGTAATGAAGTCAGCTGCCCAGGCTCCATCACGCAGCTGCCCACTGTGGCATCTGACAGCCCCTTGTCAGCTGCCTCACACAGTCACACTCAGACAAAGACCTCTTTGACAGACTGCCTTTCTCCGATCAATCTACACCTTCTCCTCTTGGACTTCAACATCTGCTTCAGTGTAATTCGATTTTGTATTCAGGGCAGCCTGACCCTATGATAAATTTAATCTATCTATCTGAACCTGATATCCTCATGCCACCATGGGGTAAAAGGCTGGCTGTTTAATTTTGGCTTTTGCCAGAAGTGACGTGATATCAATAGTAACTATACTGACTCTTTTTTTTTTTCTGGTTGTTGTTTGGGTCATTGCTTGAATAATTTAGGCTCCAGATCACAATTAGGCTGGGGAGTGGGGAGAGGAAAGAAGAAAGCCTTTTCAGAAATATGTATATAACAGTAAATCAGAACATTTCCTTTGAGAATCTTAGTATTATTTTCTATAATCATTATATTTCCCAGTAATCATGATTCATTGCTCTTCCTTCTAGGTATAGTTGCCACACAAGAGAAATCCAGCCCTAAAGAAACAAACAAACAAACAGAACTACCATCATTAATTGTTGTAATTTTATTTTAAAGAATTTGGTAGTGTAATGCAGTTGAGAACTGGGTGCATTCACCCAGATTATTCAGATAATTTAGTTAAAAATTGATCTGGGTGGGAAATGGCAAGTAGAGTCTGCTGATTCATCAGTCTCAGTCATCACCTCACCTGGCCTGGAGGGAATGGTGAGCGTGAAACAGAGCTTGTAATAAATATATGTACAGAGTGCGTTCTGACATGCTTTTGCTGAAGAAAAGTAAAAGTATTATTTTCTTCCTTTTCACTGTTTTCAACTAGGTGTGGTGTTCAGAAAAGGACATTAGCATACTTAGGAACCTTCCACTAGCTTTTAAGATGTCCTGAGGAAGCTAGGAGCAGGCAGAGCAGAGAAGAGAAAGGTGGTAAGGGTTAATGCTGCTGAGAGGAAAGGCTCCCAGAACTGCAGTGCCAGTTTATACTGGTGTTTTGGGTGTGACTTGGGCCACAGCACAACCTTTTGCCAACACAGCAAGAACCCTCTAATTTTCCTGAAATCCTAGCATCTCCTTCTGAAGATGAGTGTAAAGATATAAGAAGGCAAAGGTGCCTTGCCAGAGGTTTCTCAGTCCTCTGCTCTCTGCACTGCCCAGCCATATGCTTACAGACAGCCCCAGGACAGCTCCGCCACCATTCGCTTTCTGATCCACCACCTGACTCAGGCCATAGAGCATCTGCAGACTCCCTTCTAAAGTGAAGGGCTGTGGTTTGAAACTTCAGACTAATCCCAACGGTTTAGTTTGGATTGATTTTCATTTTTCACTTGGATTGCTGAAATGTAAATGTAAACTTTTTTCCACTTTAATGGAAGAGAATGCTAAAGTAATAGTGTGTCTCTGAAGAAAAACACCCTTCATTTATGTTTGAGATCTAATTACTCAGAGACTTAGCTGTTATGTGCTATCTCCACAGTGCCTCGACAGCAGATTGAAACTGTAGTCACTTTTCAAGGAAAAGACACTAGACTGCAATCTAGCTGTCCCAATTACTGATACTGCTCAGAAAACTGAGTCCTTCACAAAAACAGAAAGCAAACAATGAACATTATCTGGATTTCTCTGTTTCAAAGAAACGCCAGTAGAAGAGTATAAAATAGGGAAACAATGTGCCCTAACTTATTTATTATTATTCAACTTACATTTAGTCTTTACTTACAGTGGTGTAAAGTGGAATCAATGCATCAGTCTAAAAGAAAATGCCGTGATCCATTTTCTACAGTCTTGAATTTTGTCTCCATTCTCCCTATCCTGTGAAATCCTATCAGTTTCTGGTAGAAGAGTGCAGAGGTCAGCGACAGGTCTCTATTTGCCAAGTAGAATGGTTAAATCACTAGAACTGTGGGGAATCAGCTATGTTTACTGAGAGTGCAGAACTATGTCCTGCATCCATGAGCACATATCTGCACACACATTGTGAACTTCCTTACATCGGTCAACTACTCAGCTTTGACTGGATCCAGAAGAATGTCTACTGACCAATACTCTTGAAACACTGCAGTTTTGGTCCAGTATTCAAGTAATATCCTACTACTGAGCTCACTGAATACCTGTCTTATGGTGCAGCCAGCCTCGGGGCCAGGTGCTTAGCACAGCAAAAGTTTCATGCATCACTGTTTTCAGAAGATATTTAAGTCATCATGCTTTAGTTTGTTTGTTTGTGAGTGGGAAGAAAACTCATGATGCCAACATTACTTACGCTGGGTTTGGAAACGATTGGTTTTGTCTTTCCATTCAGAGCCTGTATTTGCTGTGACCCAGAGCAACATCTTAGCAAGTCTGGAGAGAAACAAGCTGCTCTCTGGCAACTCTGCACCTCCAGAATTGTCCAGAATTATGACAAAAGGAAATAGTCACCAGCTGTTAGCACATCTGCCTACTAAGAGTGAGGCAAAGGCACATTGAAGGTTGAGGTTTTGGGAAGGACAGATGCTCTCCTATAGAACATGCAGTTTAAATATCTATATATTCATACAGATAAGTATATAAATATAATTGTGAGAAAAATCATTTTATGAAAGTCTTAGATACTATTCATTTCAGGAGTTTTCCTGTGGGTGAAAACACTGAAACAGGTAAAAGGTTTGCTTAATTTTGGGTACAAATATAATTTCTGTAAAGCTGTTGCTGTTAGATTAGTGTTGACAGCTGTCAAAATTGACAGCTGATGGCTCTTCTACTCTTCCCTATAAAAACTATAGGAGCTTTAAAAAACTGAATTATTAGCTTCCAGCTGTCATGGTTAGTGGGATGAAGTTGGTATAATGGGTTGATAGTGATAGGACAAGGGGGACTGGTTTTAAACTGAGACAGGGGAGGTTTAGGTTAGATATTAGGAGGAAGTTTTTCACTCAGAGGGTGGTGACACACTGGAACAGGTTGCCCAGAGATGTTGTGGATGCCCCATCCCTGGAGACATTCAAGGCCAGGCTGGATGCAGCTGGTCTAGTGGTTGGCGACCCTGCTCATAGCAGGGGGGTTGAAACTAGACGATCTTTGATGTCCTCTTCAACCCAGGCTATTCTATGATTCTGTGATTCTATGAAGCTGCAGCTTGTATGACTCTCCAGCTCTTTCTTACTTTGGTTGCATAATCAGCGTATTTCTGGGAGAGGTTGTAAATTGTTAAACATACTTAGAAAACAAATGATGTATAACTTTATGTCCAGAAGTAGTTATTTGAAAGTCCACAACCTTCACAGAAGGTAATTTCAAGCTGTCCTTTTATCATTTAAAGGGAAAAACAAGAAAACCAACACCATCCTTTTAAAAGCATATATTTCTGTATACAATCCCATTGTTGATGTGTACATATATCTTGACATTATTCCTGGATAGAACAAGGCACTTTTGTTCAACATTCACTTGTAAGATGGCTTTGTTTTCTTCAGTGTGGTGTCTAGAAGGCACTGCAAAGAAGCACAGATGTGACTGTAGGAAATATTTTACTACTTTTCTAAGAGAGGGAAAAATATTCAAAAACCAGCCAAACAGAATTACTTTAGTCAGATGTTGAAGGTACGCAACTTAAAAGAAAACCAGTGATAATATCCCTTCTGAAAATCTGTTCTTACTCGGTGAGGCATACTTAAATTGCATCAATCTCACCTAATCCAGTCAACCTTCTGAATATGACCATGTAACTGGAATTAAATTTCTTCAGACAAGGATACGCTCATGAATCTTCTTAATAAAGGTATCTACTCTTAACATAAAGAACAGCTTATTTTATACGTACTGGTAATTGTGAACTCAAATACTATGTTGAGAACAAGCCTAGTTTGACTAAAAGTTGGTGTCTGACATACTACTGTTTTAATATTAAAAATAATAAAATTATCTATAGAGGGAAATCAGCCACTGCATTGTACTTTTACAGTGGGACAAATCTTCTATTCCTTTTTGTTTCAGTGCAGTTTCCTAGCATCATCTGTCTAACAATTTCTCTGTTTTAAGACAACCACTATTTTCAAGTATTTCATTTGTTAGTATGAATGTGAGCAATAAGATGAGAGATGAGTGGCAAGAAGTTATCTCTGAAGCCGAGCTATTTCTCTATTGACATGGACATGCATTTCATGACTGCCTCATCTTTGTCATGACAACCCTTACCACTACACCCAAACATATTCAACTTATGTCTCCTCTTTCTCTGATATAACCTAGGCAATCAGTCTTCATTTAAGATAGAGCAGATGAACAGTGCTGAGATCAAAACTGAGATGACAAAGAAACATCGTGTCTCAGACTAGAAGAGCCTGGACATCCAATTACCTAGAATTATGATATAACATTATTAAAGAGTAATTAACTCATTTTCTGTTTTCATTGCTTTCGCATCTGTTATTTTTTTTCCTTAAAGACATTATTTATTTTTATTTATCCCAAAAAGTACTGCTTGTATATACAATCATGTGGGATAATGTGACCACCAGGATTTTTCATAACTGATAAAGGCCACTAAAGCAGTGTGATCAAGGCCACTAAAGCAGTGTGAAACAAATCCTTAACCAGACAAGAACACAGCCAGTACCCTTGCAGCACTGTGATGTGCCCACAGCTGATCTTGCTTTGGAAAAAAGGCATAGAATCACTGAGCCCCTTCCTAGTAGCTCTAAATGTTGCTCTGAGTTATCAGCTAAGAAGTACATAGCGATAGTAGAGATTTGCCTTTATAGTTACCTGAATAGAATTTATGGAAAAGTCAGCACAATTTAGGACTCCACAAGGTCATGAGAGGAAAAAAAAGGTTTACTGGATGGAAAGTATTTGTGTATCATAGTTTCAGCTGGGATGGAATTGTTTTCTTCAGAATGTCTGGTATGATGCTATATTTTAGATCTAGGAGAAAAACAATGCTGATATCTCACCATTGTTTATAGATGCTGATAACAGTGCCGTACAGAGCCAAGGCCATTCGCAGAGAAGGGCCCAAGGAGCTGGGGGGAACATAATTAGCACAGCTGACTTAAACTGGCCAAACATACCACATGAGATCATGCGGAAGGAACTCTGAAGGTGGTGGGAGTTCATCTCTCTCTCTTCCATTGCTTGGGGACCTAGCTGAGCATCATACAGGGGGTGGTGAGCAATTGCTTGTGTATCACTTGTTATATACATTCATATATATATATATATATATATAATCATAACAATTATCCTTTCCTTTTCTCTATCTTAGTAAATAGTTCTATCTCAATCCATTAGTTCTATTTTGTGGTTTGTTTTTTTTATTTTATTTGATTCTCTCCCCCATTCCACTGGGAAAGCAGGGAGTGAGCAAATTAGTGTGCAGTGCTCAGCCACCTACTGGGTTAAACCACAACAGTAAGGAACACATTTCCTTAAAGAGTTAGTTTGATGATGCAGTCAAACTAGTTTGTCCCATACTCTCATGAAGAAAATCAAGGAGATGATAGGAAATTTTCCTTCTCTGTAGCTAGTTGAGTTTCCCTGCCTAATAAAACTGGAAACCAGGAACATGCATTCCCTTCTAATGGCAAGGGAAAGTACAAGTACAATGAAAATACAAGGCAACATGCTGTTTTTGTTTTGTTTTGTTTTGCAATATATGCGTTGCCTTTTAAAGTCTTATTGTATATTCCCAGCAGATCAGGTTATTGTGCACCTCCATTACTACAGTTTCTCTCTATTCTGAAGTTTCCTACTAAAACTTAAGGTCTATAATAATTTAAGTGATAGTTTTTAGTGCAAGAGCCACAGATACAAAATAAAGCCACAAATTAAAGAAAGGGGGAAAAGACCTTCTGTAAAAATAAGGAGGAATAAAGGCAGTCAGTGCAATTTGATATAGATCATTTTTATACCTAAATTTATTACCAATCCATTTGGGAACAATTAATTTCTTATTCAAAGTCATCAGTTTTGCACTGGTCTTGTAAACAGATGCTATAATTTGGACTCTTGTGACAGGTCATAGAGGTCATGAGATATTACTGACCCACTGTATGGTTTTGTAGTGTAGTTTTCATCCTACAAGTATTCTGAAACACTATTTCACAGCTAGTGATTTTATCAAACATTTCTGCTATAAAATATCTTTTTTTTTTTTTTTTTTTAAATTGCAGGGGGAGAGACCTATAAAAGCTTACAGACATCACCAAATCCATTTTTCTTTTTCAACACTGCATAGCTAGTTTAAAAATGAAGCTTGCAATATTAATCCAGCTCTGCATGGGACATAAACTTCCCCAGCCTACAGGAGATAACATTGACATCCTTTTTTCTTTCTAGAATCTGCAAATCTTAAAAACAAACAAATTCCAAGGATTTATGGCCTATTGTGACTGGACCTACAACAGTCATAGCGTGTTACGATGAAACTGTTTTAGCTAATGCTTCTTTAACAACAGAATGTCATACAAGATAAATGTATTGGTCTGTTACGCAAATCAGTGGAATGTGACACATAAAAGTAGCCAGTGTTGGCAAAGGGAATCACCACTAGAAATAATGAAAATCAATGCCTGATATGTGTTTCACGCTCACATGAAATACCCATTTTATATTCCTCCATTGCCCTTCGATAGGGTGTTAAGAGCTATGTGAAGTTATTGGCTTCATTTTTCTTTCCCTTTTATTTAGGCAAATTTCTCATTCATAAACCTGCATTCTAGAAGCATTTTACCAGACCAACTAGACAGTGATGCTCAACTGCTATGTTACATACAAAGTGAGAAAAGAAGAGCAGGAAGGACAGTGAAAGTAAGTTGCCAGGGAGATGACTTACCTCAAACAGGCTAGGAAGCAACACATATCAAAGCCTGGGACCAGCAATGGGGTCGAGTCACTCCTCATCACCCAGGCTTTATTTATGGGTATTCACAAAAGATTTAGCAGTTGTTGCTGCACAAGTTCACAGTGAGTACAGTATGCCAAGTTCATACTTGACTCTAAGGCCTCACTTCTCTCAGTTCCCTGACTTTCAATAGCATTTTAAACAAATATCAGTCTTGCTGCTGGATGAAAGGAAGCCGTTTGGAAGCACATTACATTTGACTGGCCCTGAGAAAACTAGCATAAGACATGAGATACTGGGAGCACTTGCTATAGGACCTTGCTCTAATTTGTATTTATTTGTAGGATTAAAGAAGTTCAAATTTCCCCCTGCCTTCAGATAATCCCTTTTTTAGTTTGATTGTTTTGCAGTTGAATGTTAATCATTGGAATTGATTCTGGATGTCCTTTTGTACACCTATTTTTTGTGTAAAGATTTCAGCTCCATGACTTTCTATCAGGCTCTTAGGTTCATTTTTCTTCTTTTCTTCCTCTTCATTCCGAAAATCATGCCATCAATACTTTAGGATGGAAAATTCCAGGAGAACAGAATCACAGGCTTAAATAGTTTGTTAATGATAAATATTTTTCCTACAGGAACAACAGCTTCCAAAAGTCAGAAAATATAAGCAGGGTATCATATGATCAACAAAACCAGCAGTAAGTGCACCAAAATATAGACAAGAATATGATAAAAACTCAATATCCACAAAGTGAGAAAACAAAAGGCAAACCATTATCCCCGCTTTTTATGCATACTTTAAAAGTTTGGAGCCCTAAGCGGTTTCAAATCTCTAATAAAATTGGCTTTGATGGGAGGAGGTTGAATGTTGACTTTTTTAAATGGAGTTTTGATGAAAAGAGCAAATATCTTATTTACAAATGCATCAAGTCTGTAGTAACAAGAAAGATAAGGGTAACATCATGATTGCTGGTAATCAGAAGGCAAAGTTGTCTATTGTTTGCCAGATGGAAAGGTAAATTATGTGGGAGAATGTGTAGGAAGCCTATATAGTGCGTGAAATGTCTTTTGCCTGGTCCTGCTCATTCCAATGGAGTCTCATGTTTACAAGCATTTAAATACGTTCAGATTTCATCTTGATCCCCAAAGAAAAATATTGGCCAATAAATTCTGGTATTTTGGAGCTATTGTAACAGGTCCAGAACAGGCCACAAAGATGATCAGAGGGCTAGAGCACCTCTCCTATAAAGAAAGGCTGAGGAAGCTGGACTTGTTTAGCTTAGAGAAAGGAAGGCTCTGGGGAGACCTCATTAAGGCCTTCCAGTACCTAAAGGGAGCTTATAAACAGGAGAGAGACCAACTTTTTTACTCAGGGAGGTAATGACAGGACAAGAGGAAATGGCTTTAAACTGAAAGAAGGGAGATTTAGGTTAGACGTTAGGAAGAAATTTTATACTCAGAGGGTGGTGAGGCACTGGCACAGGCTGCTCAGAGGAGCTGTGGATACCCCATCCCTGGAAGAGCTCTTGGCCAGGCGGGATGGGACCCTGGGCAGCCTGAGCTGCACTCACCAGCCTGCGCTGGTGAGTGGCAATACTGCCCATGGCAGGGTACTTTGGAACTAGATGATCTTTAAGGTCCCTTCCAATCCAAGCCATTCGATGATCTATAAGGGGAGATTAAACATTTCTTTTCGACATTTTAAGTTTCAAGACAAAAAAAATGACTTATTTGTAGTAGCCTTGATTTTTCATTTTAAAACAATAATTCATTTTAAGAGGACCTATAGAAATGTAATTAAGCAAAAGGTTACCATAAGCTGAAAGGAATATTTTTTATAACCCCTGAAGCATTTGAATTGACCCTAAGTTTTATTTTTCATTTCACTTACAACTCTCCAAAAATTACATTTTCATTTGACCCAAACCACAAAATTTTCTTGAATCTTCTTGCTACAACTATTACTTATCCAGTTCTGCATGCAAGGAGTTTGATTTATGCATGTTAACTGCATACTATATGCCAATTAGACTGATTGAGTAGCTGATATATCCCCTGAATCTTTCTCAGATTGTATTTCAGCCATAGAGTGCGTCAGAAAATTAATCTCCTTTTTCCCTATGTTGACTGATATAATAAAGGATATTTTATTACACAGTAAAACTCTTTGCTTTTTATATCTTTTAATCCAACTTTAACAAGATCTCTACCGCAAACTGTAATATATAGTAGGGCTTCAAGAAATAGTTGCTCTGGGAGTTGAGGACTAGAAGAATACTGAGGTATCTATTAATCTGACTTTAGGATCTCAGAGATTTATCATTTCCTGCCCACAGCACTTTGTCAACTCTGCTATTGGTTATTTTCATAATATTTTTAGATCATAATTTTGACTTGTTGTGGAAGAAATACTAATTCCATTTTACAGAATAGAAATGGAGGCCCAAAGAGATCTCATGATCTAGGTTACAGGACACATGTGACACTGTAAAAAAACAAGCGTAAAAAACAAGTAGGGCTGAGAGAGTTTCCTGCTCTCATCACATTTTGGTGTGCTTAAGCACGCCAAAACTATTTGTAGGCTGAAGCTGATTAAGTTGCCCCTTGCATTTCCCTTTCTGCTTCTACATGTTTGTAGATGCCACGTGTTTTGATACTTTCCACAGAAGCTTTGTGAAACTGTGTACTATTTCCATCTTCAAAAAGGATGGTTTATTACTCTTTTAAAAAATCATTACACTTATGCACGTCTTTCATTAAGAGGACAAATCCTATTAACACCATGTAGATTTTGGAGGCAGCAGATACGAAGATCAGAGGAATATATTCTTCACTGCATTTTTTGTTGTACTGTTAAATGGTGGGTCATAGAGTCTGTTTTAGTACAGAATATGTACTAAATTCTATCTATCTGTTTCTGATTGAAACATAAATCTGTTTAAAAATATTATTCCAAGCTTCTTTTAAGGCTTACATTCTTTTAAACGCTTCTGGCCCTTCTCTTACCTTTCTCTCCACAGCTAGCAAGGACATTTTTTGATGTCCTCTCTGCCACCATCTCTGTTTCTGGTCACATCTGTGTCAATACACAAATAACTTCAAAAACAAGAGAAAGCCTCTTAGCTTATATTTGCTTGCATTCAATCTTTTATAAAACTCTGCTATCCACATTACTCAGCATCTGACTGTGCTTTTGTTTCAGATGGTGCCTCCCATTGTTTCAGATATCTTACTCCGAAAAGGGACTTAATTGCTTCTTCTATTTATTTGAGCAAAAAGTAGCATCCCATCTGCATAGCAGATGCAACAGGATTGAACCCAACTTTTCAACAGTCTTTTAAATGATCTGTTCATTAGCTGGTAGTTGACAAGGGGTAACAGCTAATTCAAACTCTGGGAAGATAAATGAAATAATTGAATTGCTTTCCTCCTCTGACCCCCCACTCCCTTACCATTACACTCTGCAAAAACACACACACAAAAGGGAGAAGAGTTAGCTGAATTCAACCTTAAACCAAATATGTCTAGTTAAATGCATCAGTTTCCTGGAGTGTTTCCTTTACGTTCTCAACTTGATTCTAAGCAAGACAAGATTCTTAAAGAGCAATCACAACTCTGGAAGTTTGCTTTCCCAGTATATCAGTTCCAAATAATTATTCTTACAAAAGTTGTCTTTCTTTCCTTCTGTATTTGTATGCGTAGATAGCATCATTTTACAGACTGGCCAGTAAATATAATCTTTTGAGAGTAAATCTGGGCAGGAAAAAATGTCTCCCTCCTGCAGCTCAATCATAAAAAGTATGCCTTTTCTGTGTAAATGTATAATCAAAATCTTTCAACATCTCCAGCTAGGGAGATATCACTAGTCACATTGGTGAACAAGGCTTTTCCCTGTGAAGAACTCAAACCTGACAGCTGCAGCCTGGAAAAGTACATCTGTTTTAGTCTTACCTGTCTGAGCCGAAAGCTGCAACAGGACACTATTGTTGTGAGTTACTTCGAAGTGGCAGCTTAAAAAACAACGAAACAACTCCACAAAACACACACACAAGTTTCCAGATAAAAATTTTAATATTTTAATTAAAACAAGTGGACTGCAATAGCATTTTCAATTTCTTGTGGAGAAGTATTTTGAAGGGAAAGCATGATCTTAACTTATGTTTGGAGTTTGTTTTTTTTACTGCTTAAACTACAAAGTAAATTATTTGCTGTGAAGCTAACCTTACAGAATATTGTCAGAAATATACTTTTCTCCAATGAAAATAAATGATCTATGTCTATAAAAAGAAGCATTTGGTGCTGACCTGCTCCTTGCAGACAAGGAACAAAAAAAAAAGAAAAGCCACTGTCCTAGCAGATGGGCACGAGTCCCATTTAGAATCCTATTTCAGGACATAATTATAACAAACAACATTAGTAAATGCTTTGTTAAGCAATTTCTGTTTTAATAAGATAACTAGAGCAGTATATTGTAAGAGTCATGGAAAGTGTTGTTTTTGTTGTTGTTGGTCTTTTCTTTTTTTAATTTAAATATAATCCAGGCGAGTAAATGGTAACACACTGAGAAATCCTTTATGCTTTCTCAACAACGACGACAAAATAGTCTGAAAGAAAAGGAAAAGTAAATAATGCATCCTAAATAGTCATGACAAATACAATAAACCAAAATCATCCTACTCCTGTGTTAAGACTAACTGGACTTTGCAGGGTTTGTGCGTTCTTCCTAAACAGCACATGCTGCTCAGGTGACAGGAGTACCATTAACCAAATGTAACTCTCTCTAATTAGAAAGTGGGGAGAGGACAAATGTTTGCAGAGGAATTCTGTCACAAGTAGGAACAATTTGCAGGCACCTCTGCTTTCTGTAAGAAGCCACATTGTTTTTATTTCTAATATTTCTGGTTACCAACCCTTGCCAATAGGACTTTCTGAAACCAAGGTCAGAAGCTGTACAGAGAACAAAGTCCGTATTTATGATTTCTGATTTAAATCTGCTTCCTGAAAATTGTGGTTAACTCCTCTAATGCTGGATCAATTCACCTTAGGGATTAAGGCATTATGTCTTGTCAGTTTAGCAAGAAATTGCTGCCAGATTGCAAACATTCAGAGAGATCTTCTTTAATGTGGAATAGAAAAGAAGGCGCCATTTACATTAAGCTTTCTATTTTCCTATAAAAGGAACAAGAAAGAGATCAAAATACGTGCAACTGAATTTGGTGGTGCAAATTGCCCACAGGTCCCTAGCTCCTGACCCCCTTAAAATCACAAGAAAGGCAGTCTTAAATGGGCTACTCCACAATCCACCAAGGCACAGTTACTTAAACCCTTATTATGCATCTGCAGTTCAAGGCTGCAAACATCCACAGTATAGTCCTGGGACCACAGCAAAGAAATAGACCCTGCTCTGCCATAACCTTGGTAAACAGTAAACACCATAAGCATTGTGATATTTGATTTTCCAAAAGGAGAAAAATAAATTAAAAAAAATAATAATAAAGATGAGTAATCGTAGTGAGAAGTCAGTTTCCTGACTAGGTTTTATTTGCACATTTGCACAACTCCGGAACATTTCCAGCTTCTAGGTGGATACTGTTCAGTAAGAGACTGTATGCAGACACAGGACATTCTTGTTGCTTGGCATATTAAGGACTTCGAAACTAGTTTCTGGGCCAATATCTTTGCTGTCTCTGCAAAGTATGGTATCTAATGATACAAATATGGATTTAGTTAAAACCAATTCCTTCCATTTCCATCCTGAATGATACTAAAAGCAGCAGGAAAGGAGGACGTCAGCGCTAGCCTGAACTTGGCCTCACCAAGGCCAGACCTGTACTCACTTCAGGAAGCTCTCATAATGATGAAAAGAAGCTTTGAGAGAAGGAGCTAATCACAAACTCCGGATACAATGCTCTTCCTCCCTCTTCCTGTTCAAATTAGTATCTCCTTCCCCTGACAGCAGGGGCTCAAGTTTTTAAAAGAAGTGAGGAATGAAAAAAAGTGAACATTTCCAAGTCCCAAAAAGTGCAGTGCTTTGAAAGGGATGCAAACAGAGATTAGATCTTCCACCTGAATTTAAATTAAGGATCAGCTTCACAACATAAAGCAACATCTTTATTTTTGCTGTCTAACAACATTAGATCTCACTGTACAAACACAGCATCTCTTGTCATCAAGATCAGATTGCACTATGGTTGGACCTGAGCTAGAGAAAGAGTTGCTACTTAGACTAAGTGAACATGTGGAGTCAGAGCATGTGGTGGGTTCATTCATCACCTAGATGTATAGAAAGAGGTGTTCCAAGCTGTTGTGAAATTGTCAGAACCTTCCCTCCCCTGTCAGAAACTGATCTGAAGTGCAGAGTACCTGTTATTTTACAAATCCAGAAGCAACAGTACAGTTCACTGCACTATTTTCTTGCAGTGTTCAGCAGGACTCTGCAAGCTTCGTTAGATGTTTTGAATTTTTGTGTT
Source organism: Pavo muticus (assembly GCA_016647715.1). Classification (NCBI taxonomy): domain Eukaryota; kingdom Metazoa; phylum Chordata; class Aves; order Galliformes; family Phasianidae; genus Pavo; species Pavo muticus. Next base: position 213,017 of record JACDJE010000250.1, on the reverse strand, counting down.
TTGATATCTTAGGGTATATTCTGGATACCTATTGGATGCAAAGTTTTTCACTAATGCTAGATTCATCAAGAACTCAATTATCAGCCAGATCACATCTTCTGTGCATAATGAAGAGAAAGTGGAAGTGCAATTTTATTTGAGAATAGTGTAGAAACTCAGAAAAAAAAAAAAAAAAAAAAAAGAGCAAGAACAGTAATGCCTAAACTAGAAATAATTAGTCAGCAAACAAAAACCAGGGACATCTGAAGACACTGCATTCCCATATGACTTTATCACCTTGTAAATCTCATTTTGCAGGGTTAAGACAGAGGAAGTATGTGGCTCACTTCTATATGACAGCTCCAATGCTTCCTTGTTAAGACTACAACATTTTGAATACAATTACCGTAGAAGAGAAACAGACCCAGCAGCACCACTAATTCTTCTCCCACTTCTGGCTGCTCAGAAGTAATTTTCCTTTTCCCCCCACCTTCACTGCCTCAAAGATGACCCTCCAGACCCCCTGCACAATTCTATACTGCATCGAGCAAGACCTGGGGCCAAACAGGGAGCAGAAATGTTTCCTCCCTCGTTCTCGCCAACAGCCATAACCAGGCAGAGGACTACTAAATCACTTACAGTTTGCCTCTCTCTACCTCTTTAATTTTGCTCTTCTTAATGTCTTTTGCAGATCAAGTGATTTTTTTTCCTGTAACCACTGCTGAAACAAGTCACCCAAACATTACATCCTCATTAGAATACAATTACACCATGATAAATGACAGATGTTAATTTTTAATAATAACAGGCCACATTAGCAAGCTTTTCTGAGGGTAAAAGGTAAATGGATGTAAACTAAGAAAGAGTGGATGAACATTCTCTCAGTGCCGTCCAGTAGCTTGAGCATTTTGTCAAAAACTTCCAGGATTTATCAAAATAATCCCAGAATGTGTTGTACTTACAGAATCACAATAAAAAGGCAGCACTCAAATATGACTTTAAAAGTAAAAAATACTAAAATATCAACATGTTAACTGAGTGAGGGACTAAAAAGAAAGCCCCGCTTTTATGGCTTTCCCAGAAAATCAGTTCTGAGGATATGTCCAATCCACAGTCTCATATTTGATTTACTAACAGGGCTTTCCTAAACGTATGTAGGTGCCAAAAATTAAATAAACTTCCGCATGCAGATATTTTAAAATTTCAGCTTATGTTTTTACATTTCATTTCTGCAGCACAGAATAATTATATCCCTCAGTAGAAGAACTTTAAAATCCAACTGAATAAACATATGCATAATGCACCATTAGAGTATACTCCATCACATAATAGCATAATGCATGAAATGGATCTGTAGAAAGGATTCATTAAGATAAAGTCCCAGCATCCCACCTGAGGCCAATAAAAATTCTGCGCAAACCTCTTCAAATTAAATTTTCTTCTTGAACATATCCTGTCTAATTATGTTTAGTATTATCCTCCTTAAGGAATTCTGATTCATCAGTGTTATTAAGGGAGGGAAAAGGAAAACCAGATGCTATGGACCGGATACCCAGCTGGTAAGAAATCAGTATAGTATCACAGAAGCCAAAAGAGCTTCAGTGATTTATATCAAGTAAGGGCTTGCTATGTGCGTAGGAATACACACGTGGACAGATGTACAGAAGATTATATAAGCATCTGAAGTTACACCAGCAGAAATGAAAGTCCATGTAGCCACCAGAGAGTTTGACCCAAAAGCTCTAATAAGCTGGAGTCTATAAAAGAGCCACAGCTGTGTTGAGATTCCTTGTCTTTCACTCTCTAGAACTGAAAATAAATGTAAGAAACAGAAGTGCTCTAATTAGACATTTGGCTTCAAAAATCAGGAAGATAGCCAGCTAATGTCTAAGCTCCTTTTTGTTCTTGGGAGTTAGACTAACAAACATATCATAATTACAATCATACCACATGCAGATGAGGCGCACAGCGTATACTAGTAAAACAACTTGAGGGATTAAACTCTTCCTGGTAAGTTGTTTCAATTTCAGTCTTTAATGAATACTTTTTTCTTTATTGTAATCCATATAGTAAGTACAAATTTAGATTGATAGTTCCATCTGCATCTAACCAAGCTGCATGCTGAACATGAAATACTTGGGCAGGGCCCACGTCCTCCTGTTCCACTGAAATTCATCCACATTCCACACAGCTGCCTGCAAGGACTGAAAGAGCACCACTAAGGACACTGCCATGCTTGAGCCCCCCTACCCATGCCATTTGTCCCACGCCTTCAACAACCCCCACCCCTCGAGCCACCAACAAAACTCCTCAGACAGCCCCAGAGCAAGCACAGCCACCTTCCCTAGGGGGAGATAGATGCCTGCACTTCTATTCTTCTGCCTGGAAACTGGTTTCCTGATAGGAATCTATCCTTGAAAGAGATCATTAAGTCTCAAATCTTTCAGTGATCCAAGTGGCAACGCAGCCTGTTTTTTTCACACAAAGGAGAACATAAAAGCATGAGCAAAAAGTCATTCTATTTCAGTGAACTGTTTGTCCTAATAATTAGGCCATTTCTTACATTATACATATTTGAACTTCTGCTCCTTAAGTACCAGCTCTCTAGTTTCCATTTAATGGACACATGCACTGTTCTAAGAGATAATCAGAGATGGCAGCAGTACCAATTTCTCCATATCAGGGTTTGAAAACAAGACTGATACCATCTTGGCATCTTACAGAGAGCTTACTGAAGTGAGAAGCATCCAGAATATGCCCATTACTCTGAGCCCCTTTCACCAAACAGCCCTTCTTGAGGATCCATGCAGGGCTCAGTCCCAAATAGCATTTACTCCATCAAAAGCAAGCAACTTCAAAGGTTATTCAGAAGCAGAATTTAATGTGCTTTCAACCACTGTTGACACAATCTGTCTCCTGAGTAGGTAATTCAGGAGTTAGCTGGCAGTTGTGTAAGCTTTGAGTCTTCACCTTCAGTTGCCTAAATCTTGCCTGACTCCAACTTCTTTCTGATTTTGGGCTTGACATCTCCTGTTCCACTTTCATATACCCTTTTATTTTTGTATCTTATATGCGCAATAGAAAATTCAAGCCAAAAAGTTACTTTATATTCAGATCTAAGTTCTCTTCAAGACTTTTCATGAGCTCCTGACTGTTCTGAAGATAGCTTTTTAACCTGCAATGTGCTTACTATTATTATTGTTGAAATATAGCTAATTTGAAAATAAAGGTGCAAAGGAAACAGAACTGGTTTTGTAAGAGGTATAACTTTACTTGGAGTTGAATTTAAATGATTTGATAAGTGTATTAAAATATCATTCATTTCCTTCGCTCAAGGGATACACATGTAGGTACTACCGAAAATTCAACAATTCACAGCAGACATCCGTATACATCTTAAAAAATTATTCTTGAGGATCAGTTGCTGGTTCTGAATGTATCCGGCATCATGGTCAGATGCATTATACAGTGTTTGAGTTCTCTATGCAAATAATCAAGGAATATGCATCTTCAAATACAGATGTAATAAGATTTCTCTAATACGTACAATGAAAGGGCATTCATCATCACCACTGCCCCACAGCCATTGGGCTCCTGAAACAGGACACCCCTAGCAGCACCCATGGAACTGATGCCTCACATCTCCCTGGCAGAGAAGATTTCATTTAAGAATTTTCTTCAGAACTCCTTGTACAACAAATAGCTTTTAGCATATACAGTTCGCAAGTTGCCAGTTTATCATGAATAGAGCTATTTGTAGTCTAGTCGTATCATAAAATCTTGTTTAAAAAAAAAAAAAAACAACACAAAGAGACTGCTCACTTTTCAGTTATGGAGCTTTTGAATTAATTTGAATCCAGATTGCCTCATGAGTATTGTTTGTTCCAATATGAAACAGTTTATAGTGATAAATTGCAGCAACATTACTTGAGAGCTGCCTGGTACAGTATACTGCAGCAGAAGTTGAGTCAGCTCTGATGCAGAGTATATGTACTGGAGCTAGAGCGCACGCAGATTTTGTTTGTACAACTACTAAGAAAGACAGTGAAAGCAGAGTATTTTATTGTACCTGCAGGTGTTGTGTAATGTCAGCACTTGCAAGGGTGGAACCGATCAAAGCAGGAATTGAAAATCTCATAATCCTGACTGAGCTCTCCTGTTCTCTTCAGCCAGGTATTCACTACTTCTCTACAGAGACTGACATGGGGTCACTCTAGCCATACTTCCAGTGTGAGCAATTTAACACATAAATTCTTCATCTAGTTCTAAATTTACTGTTGCAGCAGATGTTAGAGTCAGATCTCATTAGTATGATTTCATTAATCTACAGAATAGTGACAAAACATTTCAGCACCCTCTCAGTCATAACTGTAATTAAGGCTAGGCATAGTGTGCCACATGACATATCACCCCACACCCATATGCTTTTGTCTGAATAGCAAAGGGCCTGATTCAGAGTTGGAGAGCAAGCATTTGGAATACACACTGAAATCATCAGTTTAATTCCTGACCTTGCTGTTGGTCCTTACATAGCTCAGTCGTTTTCAAGAGTTTCTGAAGATAAACGAGGAAGAACACCAGTGACTTAGCTCAATGAACATACTGGTATCTACAGCCATATGACAAGTATTTAAGGACTCATCCTGTACTGTTAGACCTTGTCATAGGGCAGAAGAGTCACAGCTGGAACCTCACACTTAAGATTTTTTTGCATTTAATGAAAATGAATTTGATGAGGCACAAGGCCAAATTAATCTCTAGTGCCCTTCCATCAAATGCAACTGAGTTAAACAGGAATTAATTGAGGCCCATGCAATTACCTCTTAATTAACCCTGAAGGGTTGGGATTAACCCTGTTTCTCAAGGTTAAAGATGAGCATGTTTGTCATGGGAACTCACATACCGTCAGCAAAGTTAGTGCTGACTAAAATGTCTATGTCAAAACACTTGTGAGCAAGTGAAGCAGATCACTCTTGTCCCTCCTTGACCCCACCATTTTTCAGGGTTCTTTGGGTCACTTTTATTAGCAGGGGAAAGCAGTAGAGTCAGGAATGCCCTTCTTACTGCCTCATCTGTTAAAATAAGCCCAGAATGCATGCAGAGCAGGAAGGCAGGCAGCAGGAAACAGCACATTTGCTTCTACTTCCAAGCATCTTTTCAGCCACCTTCCCACACCAAAATCTTGCTATGTGCTTTTCTTAAGGTTGTGGTAATGTTTTTACTTCTGCAATCTGTTTTTCTGAGTATGTCTGCATTGCAGTCCACAGCTGTGAGCAGAAATGCTTGAATTAGAAGAGATAACAGCTGTGTTTTAGCTTCAGCAACAGTATTCAGCAGACTCTTGCCTACATCTCTACTTGCTAGTAACCATTACTTGGTGCTAAGATCAAAACTGCTCTAACTGCTGCCATGCAGCTCAGTCTTTGGTACTGAGACACTCTGTCTCCCTACCCCTTATACCCCTGCTCTGCTCTCCTGCCACCTACACAGAAATAATGAAATCATTCTTTCTGCCTTTTGGTTTGCATTCAGGGCCCCAGAAACAGCCTTCAATCTTACTAGGCCAGTCACTATTCTGCATTACATAGCCTGGACCTATGATAGCATCTGGCTTTCTCTTGGGCCACAGATAATGAAAATCAAAAGCATTCAATTGTCCAGCATTTGATCTGAATGAAAGCATTCGTCACAGCAAAAAGTTTATATAAAGCAACATTACTGGTCAGTTTTCAGCATGTCCCCTTCCACATATTGCCACAGCATGGTGTATTTATCATTTTTACATGCTTCATATTAAATACGATTAGAGAAATGGACTACAAACAACAATTAGTGAAACAAAAAGGAAGACCGTATGCAGTGAAGTAGATTGGTACTATATACAGCTCTGAAAACAAGCGAACAAAAAAAAAAATGCATTCTGTCTATGTGAAGAAGAAAAAGAACCTCTCATTCTGCCCTTCTGTGGGGACCTTATCATCTGACTTGCATCTTCAAACTAAAAAGAATCCTCTGGGACTCAGCTTAATCTTGTAGATGCAAAACCTGCTATGTCAAAACCAAATGAGTGTTCCTGCAAGAGCTTACTCAGCCACTGGCTTCTTAACTAAACACCACTCAGTTTGAAACTAGCAACAGAGACTGAAATAACCTGGTTTATTTTTGCAAGAACACCCAATGCGACTGTTGATGTTTCTGTAAAATAGAACCAGAGGAACAACTCTCCCTGATGCAGAACTGCTGCTTGTCTTTAAATTATAAAGATCCCAGGAAAATTAAATTTGTACTAAACCACACAAAAGCAGGCCAAGAAAAATATTGATAAAGATTTTACTCAACAGACAAGGGGAAGAAAGCAAGAAATGGACCAGCCCTTTCAGCCTGCCCTCACTCTACCACAGCTTTTATTTAAGTTATAGCAATAGCTATATCAACCAAACATATTTCCATCTTTTCCCAGGAGGACAAATAGTTACAGCCTGCCTGACTTTTATTAAATTGCAACCCTCATCACACAGGAGCACAGTTTAACTCAAAGGTATCCTACAACATCCCACAACAGTTGATGAAATTGCTCATTTTAGAGTTCTCACTAGCCCAGGTTCAACTCTTGTTTAAGAGTAACAATTTGAATTGTAATTGCCAGATAAATTAACACCTGTAGAAAATGAATATAACTAGACAAAACCCTTTAGTGCAGATGAAATGTTATCAGCAAGTAAAGGATACCAGGAATATATTATTGTGTTCACTCTGAATCACGCCAAACTCATTTCAGACTTCGGTGGAAATAGTTCTACATTATAGAAATCCACCACAAAATTATTAAAATGCATTATACATGAAGCCTAGAATGCACTAAGGAAGTTTTCCTCAACATTTCCAATCATCCATAGTAATTACTGATATGTGATAACTCCAAACCATACTGACAAGTGTTCTTTAAAAAAAACTTCAGTTATGAATGCCCATTACCTGGAAAAATATAAAGTACATTTTGCATTTACCTGCAGAAGCATCTTATCAACCATATCCATATAGAGAGTAAACAAATACCCTATTTTGCAAGCATGAATTTTACACTTTACACCCACAAACCAGTGGCACAAATTTGCTGACAAAACCAACAAAGACTATGTACCCATCAGAAGGGAGCAGAAAATGTGCATTGTCCTATTAGCACAATACCTTGTTAGTTGCAGTGTGTTATATTACAAATGTGTGGACACTAAAGCAGTTATATTATCTATTTTAGAATTTTTAAAAAGTGAAAAAGCCTCCCATCCACTGCCCCCCAGTGATGGGGGACATGCAATACACACACACAACTTTTCCATCCTTGATTCACTGGATCCTTCATTGCAGAAAGGTATAGTTAATTTGCTGAAATTACTTTTAGGAAGAAATGAATCAATTTCACCTCAGTGGGGAATTTAAAGATGTAGGTAAACTACAACAGTCATTGTGCTCTTGAAATACATTCATTATTAGGTTTATACATGCATGTTTAGGTGGTTAAATATTAAAAAAAAATAACCAGACAGAAAAAAAATCACACAAGATAAGACTTGTCCTTGCATGGACTGCACCGACAACAAGTTAAACATCTTTGCAACTGTTCCTATTTCTCCTCTGCCAATAAAGCTTCAGCTCATTCTAAGCTTACTACTTCAGTCTACAGGTCTCTGCTAATGCATCCAGTTCTTCCATAACCATAGAAGAAAAGAACTAAGCAATCAAATACATGAGCTACTGAGATGAATCAGCCTATCTAGTTTGGTAGCCCAAATCATTTGAGAAGTGCACTCTGTCAAAGAAAAAAAATCCTCATAGAGTGAAGGAAGGGGTGCTGTACATATAAGTCAAACCAAATAACTACATTTGGACCAGAAGTATATGGTCTTACCATACTGAAAGGGACAGACAGAGTGGGAAAAATACACTAAACACCAAAATAAAACAGACTAGAATTCACAAAAACAGTTTTCCTAAAATATTTTCCTGTGTATAAGCATCTAGATCAATCAATGAAATTTCTTCCACATGCATGCATCAGTTCATGATTTCATAATTTGTCCTATGTGTGGTTCAGAGAACAAATGACCACCCATCTCTTAGGATGGTGACGGGATAGAATGCTGCTTTTGGGATCTTTGGGAGAAGTAATGAGAGAAAGGGACAAGGAAGTATGGCATGGTTTTAGCTTATGCCATGGCTGATGGGACGCAGAGAATAACACACCAGCCTGGAGTCCTTACTCTGTAATGTATCATTACCAATTCTCATCTAATAGCTGTCTTCCAAAAACCCAAAGGAATCCACTTCAGGTTATCAAGTCTAGGTCATCTCAAAACAAGCAGGATTTATTTGCAAGTTATACTTTCACTGTAATAAATTGTTAACTACCTAATAGCTGCCATGACACTTTCAACACATGCAAATTTTGTCTTCCACTTGAGCCAGTCCTTTAAATGGCACTGTTCCCCATTAATCATTCAACAAACATGGCACATTAAATAGAAGCACCTAGAGCACAAATGCCAACAGAAAACTTATCACTGAACAAACCACACTGCATAAGCAGATATCATGCAGATATCATTGCAAAAATCAAACCAGAGACCTTAGGACCAATCCTCCATTGCCTTTCACCAATATAGGTAGAGGTGACTCTGAGAAATGCCATTACACTCCCTGGCACAAGCATTAGGGGGAGGCAGACTCATGCAGGAAACTGATGCTTTTTGTTTCACAGGACTGGTGCATGAGAAGAGTGATCTTTGCTCAAACTTCTCCTTTAATTTTTTGTTACTCTGCCGTGTTGTTTGGTCATTGTTCTCCTGTAACTGCCAGCAGGTGAAACAACATCATGCTGTGTCAGGGGCACTCAGTAAGGGCTGCATGCAATACTGGTTATAAAACAAAATTTAAGAAGTGCAGACTGAAAGGCAGGGAGGACAAACAGCACTGAAGCAAGAAACTAACTTAATCATGTAAAATTCATATTCACTTATTAAGCTAATCATTTTAGTCCTGTGGTAAAAACACACAGCCAGCATCACTCAAACTAAAATATGCAAATTATACAGCTCTGAAATAATAACAAGGATAAATTGCAAAAGGCATAAAATGCCATAACCAGAGGCTTTGGATAACACCTCATTGTAACTGTTACTAAGCACAACCTATTTGCAAGATGATTTGGGTAGCTCTTATGCTCAAACGTTAGTAAATACATGGACAATAAGAGAGCAAATTAGCTTTTAAAAACCCTTACAGTTTCAGTAAAATATTTTTCTAATAGAACTTCAAATATTTTGCATGGACCTTGCAACATTTCTGTCCAGCTTGAGAAGCAGATGTGCTGGGGAGTCAGGAGAGCACCCATCCAGTATTACTGTCCTGAAACCCTCCCACCAGCTCTGCTACCATAGAAGTGCAAGGGTCAGTCTATACTGCTGCTGCCCACAATTTGAAAGGAAATGGTGGCCCCAAGGACATTCCCAAGAAGCTTGGTCTTGTCCCTGCATGGGCCATCATAGAGAATACCTACCAGACAGGGATGACCACACACAATGATATAGGCAGAGGAACTACTACTTCTCCTCATCCTTATGGGGTACTCAGCACAAGGATAATGAACCAATCAGTTCTGGTCTGGAGAGAGACACCGTCATGCTTTCAGCAAAGCCTTCAGAAGGCAAAGTGAAATAGTCTAGTGTACCTACACAACATAGCAGCTGAGAAGAATACATCACAATTTGCTGTACTGACCATCAGACAATTCAATTATATCTAGAAGTGTGTTTCTAGAGGCCTTACGTCACTTTTAGTATGATCAGAATCAGACAGGAAAGAGTGCATAGCATCAAACCACTTAAAAATCCTGTGCTGTGCATGTATACTTCTGCACTTATGGTAGCAGCCTGCTTCCCTGCACCAAGGTAGGCAGACCTGTTGTGGCCTGGGGATGAAAAGGAAATCTGGCCCTTGCTTTTTCAAGAAATTAATTAGTGCAATTTTTCTCGTTTCTTATGTTGGCTGCTGAAAGTTAGTACAAACCGCCCAACTCAGTCAGATGCTACGGAGCCAGGTAATATTATAGGAGAACCTGATACTCAAATAAAAGTGGCTGTGGTAATTGAATTAAAAAGAATATAGCAGCAGCTGAAGAAAAGTCCAGTGTGATAGATGCTGGCCCTTTTATCCTCCGGCTTATAATGGCTGGAAACTAGGGTGGGCTGTCTGGATTTAAACATATGAAAGGATGTTAAATTTTTCCATCACTGCCTAAGAATATCCTCACAAGCTTACAGCGTCTATTAAGTGTAAGTGGAAAAGACTGGCTGTACATTCATTTAATGACTGCTTTGAGCTGCTGTGTGCTGGTGGTAACTGTGTAGATCACTACAGAAGAGAAACTGGAGACAGAAGGGGGGCCAGCTATGTAGGGCAACAGAGAAACAGAGGAAGAGGATGCACACAGGAGTCAGAGAGCAGGGAAGAGATGGGCAGTTTGACAGAGGGAGCAAAACAACTTGTTTGCATCAGAAGCTCACAAACAGCCAAGCCCTTTACTGTACATGCAGCTCATCAACATCAGATTACCTCTAATGTCTCTCACAATGAAACCACACAGAACCACTACCAATTCCAGACACTACTTGCCAAACTAGAGGCTGCAGAGCCTCCCTCCTCTGGGCTGCCTTCTCCCTCCCTTCTTCCATTTGAGGAAGATTCTGTGTAGTCATTTAATTCCAGCCTTGTCTGTTCCCAATTACATGTAGATTAAACTCAAGGTAGCAGTTATATTATATCTGCAAAGCCATTGCGTTTAATCTTGCCAGTGCTGTACTTAGTTTTGATATACTCTGACTGGCTTGTCTCTCAGCAGCAGGCTGAGGAATATTAAATGCTTTGTCACACTTAAGTCATAGAATGCAAATAAATAACATACATGAAAGTTTGAACAAGTAACTCTGACAATTAAAACCAGACATTTTTAAATCACATAGTTAAAACAGCGCAGGCAGAAACACATCAAAAAAGTGCTGTAATTAAGGGGAACTTCAAGTCCTTGGCTAACACACTTCAGAAATGTAAGACAATTCAGGCTTGTAGTGTTAGGAGACTGCAGTCCAAAGAGACAGCAGATCAATGAAAGCAATGCAACGGCAAAACCCATGCTGTAAACTTCCAAGCTTGTCACTCAAGTGCTATTGTAACTCTCCACAACTCTACGTGCTAACAAACAAGCACTGATGCAGTATAAAAAGGGTGAGAAACCTACACAACAAGCTATTGAGCGACCAATACCTGGCTAATAGTAAACAAACAGGTGACAAGCTGACCCTTCTTCATCTCTTACATAAGAAATAAGGGCTAAAACTTGTGCTCAAGAGCTGGACAGGACCTCCCGCATCTTACCTCCACAGACTTGAAAATCAACATGGAATTAAACTGTTCATTGGTCTTCCCTCTGCCAGAGGAGAGTCTCACATACTGTTTAGGAATTTCTGCTAAGTGCAATACGGGTTTTTTTTTTCTTCTTCAGCCAGTCTCTCCTGTGCTCTAGAAGAAAGATCAACATGTGATTCAATACAATTTCCTCCATTCATTAGGCCAGGTTTCAAGATGAATGATGAAATCTGCTGGAAAATATGACTTTATACCCTCTTCATCATCACTGCCCTGCAACACAGAGTTCTTCTTTTGCCAGTGTTATTCCCTGGCCTTCCCAACAGATCTTGCATCTGTATCCCATGATACATGCAAGGTGCAGCTGGCGTTAGTAGGTTTACCTACACGCTCTGAACACACATTAGGATAAACACAATTAATAGCAGACCGTGGCAAGCAGAGGTGATCGGGAAAATATTAACAAGATAAAGTGAACATGCTTATTGCATAGTTTCTCAGGATAGACAAAGCAATAAGTATATTCTGTTTCCTGTAGTCATTTCTTATAGACTTGTTTTATTACTCTTTTGTTGATTTTTTTTTTTAATGATTGTTGGTAACAACAGCTAGAAGAGCTAATTCCTTAAAATATAAAGGCTGACGTTGATTAACACTTTCCTAAATGTAAAGCCTATAAAAGAATTCTGGCAGCATCTGACCACTCTCTATGATACTGAATGGTTTTGGTTCTTTAGATTTAGCAAGTAGAACTAGAGAATAAAGCATGTTTATTGCCTATATTTAGATTACAACTTGCTTGGGATAGGTATTTGAGTTTTGTTCTGTGTGTGTCCATAGCGTAGCAGTAGAGGACTATGAAACACAGGTTTTGTTTGTTTGTTTTGGCATTGAGTATAAGCAATGAGGTAAGACAGAGGAAAATAACACTGGAAAACTTGCTGAGAGGATATACTTGATCTAACACTGAAGTCTCAGGAATAGCTTTCACTGTAAGATTGGCAAGTGTCCTGGAACAGCCAGACTCACACCCTGAAAGCTAGTTATGCTGAGGAAAAGAACTCATTTAATACTTCAGCCACTTCACCATCTCACGTAAACAGATCTCCTGCTTCCTTCAGGAGAGCGCCGACATTTGGGCCCCAAAGCTCTCTAAATTTTCCTTAAAACCATTATGTTTAACTTCTCCATTTAAGTACACTTTTTAGATCCACCTGACCTCTCCAAGGATTCCATTATCTATTAAGACTTTATTGGGATTTATCTGTTTCTTCTCTTTTCCTTCCTCAACATCACAGAAGACATATGGCATATGTATACATAATTTATATATAACTCTTCAGAATCTCACATAGGAAATAAGACTGGAAAGGACCACCCAGTCACAACATTAAACCCTTCACAACCATATATCAGACACTGTAGGGCGTGGAACCAACAAAGCATCCACTTCACACAGGCTCTCACAGAATGCAAGTAACCAACTGGAAAACAGACAAGAACCACAACTCTGCCACTCATGAGCTGTCACCTTAAAAGCCACCACAAGCAAAATACCCCACAGAAACCACCTACTCTTCTGCCATAGCACAGAACAAGCTTGGAACCAGCTCAAACACTGACATCCTCCCAGCTGCAGGGCTCTTATCCTAAGCCATACAGCCCATTAAGGGCAGCATACAGGACCTCTCCTATGAGGAAAGGTTGAGGGAACTGGGCTTGTTTAGCTTGGAGAAGAGAAGGCTCTGGGGGAGATGTCATTGTGGCCTTCCAATACTTGAAGTGAGCATATAAACAGGAGGGGAAACGGCTGTTTACCTAGGTGGATAGTGATAGGACAAGGGGGAATGGTTTTAAACTGAGAGGGGAAGTTTAGGTTAGATATTAGGAGGAAGCTTTTCACTCAGGGGGTGGTGACACACTGGAACAGGTTGCCCAAGGAGGTTGTGGATGCCCCATCCCTGGAGGCATTCAAGACCAGGCTGGGTGTGTGGCTCTGGGAAGCCTGGTCCATTGGATTGTGACCCTGCACATAGCAGGGGGGTTGAAACTAGATGATCATTATGGTCCTTTTCAACCCAGGCCATTCTATGATTCTATGACCTCTTCTGCCCATAGCAACTTTGCCCTGCAGCACAGTTTACCACTACTCCTAGACATTAGCTGCCTGCCTTTCCACATCTCCATTAGTTCAGTAGATCTCACTTGGTGAGAAGTTAAAATAATCCCATCTTCCTGGCTTCGAGCCTTTTCTTTTGTCTGTTCTCATTCAAGAAAATCAGCTGGTGAGTCCCTCGACTCCTCTTCTTGGCCTCAGCCAAGAAGCAAAACACCTCTGCCACTCCCTGTGACCTTCCACAGGACCTCCCACTGCCTTCTGCTTCCTCTTCCTTCATTGCTTCCAGATGTTGCCCTACCCTCTTAATTTGGTTCATCTGGGAAGAGTTGAACTTTCCTCACCTGGGTCTCCAGGGGCTACACACATATTCCATGCTCCAAACCCCTAAATCGTTTTCTGCCAACCTTGTGTTTTTATTATTTCATAATTTCACAATCAGCATCAGTACAGCAAGCAAAAGCCTGCATTCAGATGCCTGCATAGTAGAAAAAACTAGGCCTATGCTGCAAAAGCTCATAAAGGCAATGGTGGGGATTCTCTGGAGATTCTCATTACAATAGTACAAAATTACTTTTGTTTGCCAATTCTTTCCTGTTTTTTTCTTTTTCCCTTAAATATTTATATATGCTACAATAGTATTATTTTCAGTGTTGATTATCTGCCTTTTCCATGCAAGACTCTCAAACCCTTCATAAGCTAGTGGACCAAATTCATAGCTGGCATTATAGTTTCTTCCCTTTCTGGATCTCTAACAATGTACATCAGCTGACAGAATGGTTATACCTTTGATGCCTTTTTTAAAGTATTATAAACAGATAAACTCTCTGTACTTATTGCAGTAAAGCCTAAACTCCCTCTTCTCCTGAGATTTAACTTTATTAATAATGAGGAGAGAAAGGNTTTTTTTTTTTCATTTTTATTTACCCTAGATATCTTTGATATGTACCTTGGTCAAATGAAGTCAGAGCCTTAACTGAGTACCAGCTAGAATATATGTATTTATAGAACTATTCCCATCACTATTAAAATGATATGATATTAAAATAGTATTCCAGTACCTGAAGGGGGCCTACAGGAAAGCTGGGGAGGGACTTTTTATAAGGGCAGGTAGCAACAGGACGAGGGGAAATGGCTTTAAACTGAAAAAAGGTAGATTTAGACCACGTATCAGGAACAAATTCTTTACTGTGAGGGTGGTGAGACACTGGAACAGGTTGTCCAGTGAGGTTGTGTCAACTCAAATGCACGCCTCACTGCATCAGTTACAGCTAGAAAAAGAACAAACATTTCAGCAAGTGAAACAACCTGTAGTCTGGCTTTCAAGATGACCAGAAAGGTTTTGTTTCCTGTTTAACAAGAAAAGACCAAAATGCCTTCAAAACAAGTAAAAATCTCCAACATAAGAAACACCTTTTGATCTATATCTCTCCATCAGCATGTCATTGTGTGATAACATATAACAAAATCACATTTCAAAGTGCATCCCCTACCTCTTTCTCCACAATATTTTTCTCCCTGTAGCTGTGATTCTCCTAGTAACATTCAGATCAAAACTATTTTTTGAGCTCCAGATTCCTGCCAAAAAAGTAAAATTCAGTGGAATTATTTGTGTTCATGTGTTCAGTAAATGTGATGGAAAAAAAAAAAACAACCACAAAACTGCTCCAAAACAGAAACCAGCTGTATTGAAGCATATATAGCAGCATGTATAATTTTCCATAGCCTTGGGCAAGAAATCTATGCATAGAAAAAATCCTAAGGTGTCAGAGTAACCAGAAATGCATTAACAAGCAGATAATTAAGGACTGATTATGAAGATTTACCAGATGGATATTAAATAAAATTTTGGATTTTTATCTTTATATTTCCCAAATTACCTTTATTTAGCTGGACTCAACAATTTTACTCTCCCTGTTCCTAGTACAGGAACATCTTAACAGTTGATTGTGGAATTTCAGTCACATTTTCTTCCTATTTTGATTCAAAATACTTCATGCACTACCCTATTCAAATACTTATTCACTAAGCAGTCAAAAGGTTAAAAAGAAATCTTTAAATAAGCATGAGTATTTTTCATATAAATACAACTACAGAAAGAGTGGCCTCTTCAATAATATTCACATTGCAAGCAACCAGTTCCCTTTCAAAAAGTGAAAAAAAGAGAACGTCACATGCTGTCTTACATGTCCAGAAAAATTATGTTACTGAGACATTGTTTTTAGGAGTCTGGGCCTATAAATGTCCAGAAATTTACTCTCCAACATCCATTGCTGTTTTGACATCATTTACACACACTATTTTTTTTTCCACAACAGTATTCAGTATTCTCTATACCAATCTCAAATGATAACAGCTATTGGTCATTAATACTGTGGTTGAACTGTTGATCTGGATTCAAAATCTCCAGTTCTGAATTATCAATTCCCTGACCTCTGTAATCCCTCCAAGTGTCCATTCTCATGGTAACTGTAAATATTGTTGGATTATGAGGGATCTCTGACTAATGTGCAATTTGCAAAAAGAAAAAAAAACACAAAAAAAATTTTTCTATGATGGACTATACATAAAAACCCCCTTGAACTCACACAAGTGCTCTGAACATTATCTCAGTGACAATTTCTGTGCCACCAGTTTATTTATCTCTCAGGAATAATAAGATCTTCAGTAGCTCTACTTAGTCTTTGCCCTGTATCCCCAAAACAAAGATACAGATAAAAATGGTTTTGATATGTGAACAAAGAGAAAGAGAGGGAGAAAATTTTGTTGCTCTCCCTAAAGAAGTTGTCTGACAGGGAATGAAGAGAGATGTAATGTGCATATGCACTATTGTGGGAAAACCTATTTGGGTCTATTACAATAAAAAACAGATGAAGAACAGTCCATCTGTGCACAAATATGACCCCTGTGATGCTGCCAACATCAGAGTGATCTGCCAAATGATACCATCTGTACAAATGGAAATTCTTCTATGGGCAGATTGAGCTCACGTGCAGATTTAGTAAAACTCTTAAAGGAGTACTGTATCCAGAGGAACCGACCACTTCAAAGGCAGAGGAAACTTACTATCTTCAAATTCTTGTTCTGCTGCACAGCCCAGTGAGGCTCTGAAAGACATAGTCCTGCAGATTAGTGGAGAAAAGGAGGGTGTTTGTGAACTTTTCCACCTCTTGGGATCTCTGTGTTGGACAAGCGAGCCGTGCTCTCTCTCCCAGTCAGAAAAGACAAGTTCTTCTATTCTTCCACTCTAGGAGGATTCCTCCTTGTCACCTCAGTTAAGGCAACTGGAAGACCTTGGTTCAGAGCTTCAGTGTCAGCAAATCACAAGGCTGGCAATCCAGGATTCCTTGTTTTGAGTGGAGAAGTTCTTTCACAGTGCTCCTGAACTATGCAGAAGGTACTTGACCACCTAACACAACGTCCTACAAGTACCTTCTGTGATCCCACTTCTCTGTGGCCAGACGCGAAATCATAGCATAGATGGCTGAATCCACAGGGGTTTTGACCATTTCTTTGAGATCAACTGTCCTAGCAGGAGGACTGTGGGAACTCTGGTATCCTGGAGTACAGAGGGATTGTCTGAGTTCAGTGGCACTTTTGCAGTTCACATATCTAAAGCAGATTCCTGACAATTTTGAACTAATGCCAAGAAAACCACCAGAAGGATCACATGGCCCAGAAGAGAGGGAGTCAATCCCTGGAAATAGATTGTATTTGGTGTCAAGTCAATACTCCGGCATAGGTACAATCTTCTTTTAAAGGAGTTGCTTGGGAAATCAAGACGACATAGACTCTTTAGGGGCCCTACAAGTCACAGGCAGCTGCCTTGGGCTAGGATCTGCCCACAGACACCATGAGGTTGGAAACTAGTCTCTTCTAAAACATAAAAGTAGCTGTGGAAGTCACTTTACCTGCTGCTGAGTCCCCTTGCCAATTTCTCTGGGTTCACAATCACTTTTTAAAACACTCATCAGTCCCCCGCTGCTTTGAAAAAGACCAGCACAAAAAAGGAGAGTGTGAGTAATTGACTTCACAGGGAAACAAACTGACTATGCATAAAGCACTGCCAAGAAAACAAAAGCAAAAAAAAAAAAAAAAAAAAGATGAACACATTTTTCCTTTTATCCTCTTTCTCCGAGGCATTTTGGGTGCTACTTGTAACAGCTAGCAATAAGAAAATCAGAAATAAATTTTGCTGATAATATCCCCTTGCTGTTTTAACATGAATGTATCTTCTGATGTGAATTTATAAACATCTGTTGTAACGCTTATTGTGTGACAGTAACTGATAGGGGATTTTTCTTTATTTAGGGCATGTTGCAAGGCAGTAAAACCAGATACCCTGTGAGCAGTGAAACCGGACATCTGATCTTTTTGAGAAATATGCAGTCAAAGCCAAAATAGGTAAACTCCCTTGGTTCCTCCTTCAGCCCTGGCCAGGCTTTGAGTGGAATCCAAAAGGAGGATGACGCCAGATGTTTCTGCACCTTAAGCTATGTAAGTTATGTGAGTATATTCAACTATATGAAGACTGGACCACCTTGCAGTGACTTTGGAGATATAACCTATGAGTGGACACACTACATAGGACCTCTCATTTGCTGGGAAATGCTCTCCAAATCCTTGCTGGAACTGGGGCTCCAAGATAGTGGATGTGGATGATGGTAAAGTATTAGGGCAATTGGTGACGCATCTTTCTTAATCACTATAGTTAATCTTATGTAGTAACGATTAGGTGCATTACCTTGTTCTGTTTTATTCTTGCTGCACTATTTCACTTATTATTTAATTGCTTTAAACATAAGTAAAGATAAACTAACTTCTTTAACTTGGTGTCTGTGTTCTTTGTGCTGACCACTTCCATTGGCAAAACTGCTCATCATAGACCTGTAAGCACTTTCATTTGTTATTATTTTCACAGAAAATGTTTGGATACTTTAGAGAGAAGGAAGCTATGTTTATGCATTTTTTGTCTTGCTATCTTTCTAACATAGGGAAATATCTTCATATTTCTTATGTAGAAACAAAAAGTTTGTAACCTGTATTTTCAGGTCCTGAGATCAGGCCTTTTGTATCCACAGGTATCGACTGATTAATCTTCAGGTGCCAATCAGGATTTAGTCTGCAATGGTGGGCAATGAATTGATTAGCTTGAGGGATCAAAGTCCAGGAACAGAAACTGCAACGTTAAGACAACTGATAACAGAAACTGTAACGTTAAGGGACTTCAGGATCTCTCCTTGGGCATGATAGATGTAGGCATCCAGCACAGCAGGAGTGTTGTGGACAAGAAGATTTCTTTAACCCCATGCTTTTCCAGCCCCCACCTGCTGTATACAGCACAAAAGTATGTAACTCCCTCTCTCTGAAGAGCTTCAGCTCTTCACTATCAAAAATCAAACAGGTTATTTTTTTCCTCTTTGAGAACACAGCTACCATAACATGGTATACCATGACAGGGCTTCATTCTTTTACATAAACAGATCAGCTTCCAAAAATGCAGAAGAGCTACATAATTTGCCATATTCCTTAGCATAAAGGAATTCAAAGCTATGGATCTCCCAAGAATATGTTAAAGTTCCCAGAGAGAATGTTCTCTATCTCCAGCCCCAGAAAAAAAGAGACAGTAAAACAGCCTTGTTTTAGGGAGAAGTAGATACGACGTGGATAGATTAACCATTAAAGACTGTTTTACAGGAAATATAAGCAGCGTATGGAACACAGACTGGAGTTGCTCCCTGACAAGAATCACCCTGATTACAAGTTTATAACTTGTAATTAAAAAAATAAAAATAAAAATTCAGCCAGTTATTACACTTGATGAGAGCTGCCACTCTTCAAAATGTTCCTGCTGAATTTAGGTTGATTTTCTTTTGTCGAGAAAAGCATGACACCATTCAAAAATGTGGTTTTTTGGGNTTACTTGATCCAAATCCTTGCCTTGAGAAAGTTGATTCTACCACATTTATAATCATGTGAAATGAGTCCCTTGCATTAGCATACCTGCAGAATATCCTCAGTGCTTCCACAGAATAACTGATATCTGCCAGAAGGATGGAAAACTCTGTTAATATCTTTAAAATAGAACCACTGTTTTTGTCAGAAACATTTAATTATGAATTGCTGGAGATAGCCTTCTAATCTTAGAATGATCTGCAGAAGTGACTGACTGCTTTTTCAGTAAGATGCTGGAAGGAGAAGGGACTTGCTGTCTGATCCTAAGAGACCTTCTCTTTCTGAGGGAAGTGCGAGTGAGACAATACTAACACATCCGTGAAGATGAGGTAGCCCAGATTGGCTGTTGCTTTTTTTTTCAGTAGAAGTGTATGCCTTGACATTGCCTAATAACACCCCATCCAAGGCTGGTTTCTTCTTTCCAGTCATAGGGTATTTTGATTGCTAACATATATAGCAGAATTTAACCCTGAGCTCATATTCATCATTATGAGTTTTGCAGACATATTCACTAAATTCCTTTGCCTGTGTATGCATAATAAGAAAAAAACAAAACAAAACAAAAAAACTGACATATACAAATTTGTTGCTGGAGAGAATTTGATAGTAATTTGTTTTGTTTTTTTTTTACTTTTGTGTTACTCACATATTTCTTGTTAAATGTATCAAAAGGTCTGGAGGACCAACAGTGAGTTCTTTAGCACAAAAGTGATTTTCACAACTAATGACTTCTCTCTAAAACTGCCTGAATTTGGTGGAAGGCACAAGTGCTCAGAAGATGCTTTTTTGCTATTGGCATATATGTTTGCAACTCAGTTGATTATTGCTAAAAAATTCATAGAATCATATATAGAATCATAGAATCATAAAATCACCAAGGTTAGAAAAGATCTACAAGATCATCCAGTCCAATTGCCCAGGTGTACTGAGGACTCCACATCTGGACACAGTACTCCAGGTGAGGCCTCAACAGTGCAGATTAGAGGAGCAGGATCACCTCCTTCGACCTGCTGATCACACTTCTATATTTACATATATAATAATCAGCAGATAATTACTAGTCGGAAGTGAGATTTTGGAATTACACTACATAGTTCTACAAAAACATCACCTCTATACTTAGCAGCAGTTAAAAAAAGCGTATCAAATATTTAGCATTATTATAAAATAAAGAAGAAATAGAGAACATGATTATGCCGCAGTATATCCATGGTTTACCCGTATCTCAAATGTTGTGATCCTTTCTGCTCTGCCCTTCTCAAAAAATGATATAGAAGAACTGGAAAACATAAAAAAGACAATTAAAATAATAAAAATGATGACTGATACCAGTGTGAAGAGTAACAAATCCAGGATTCTTCACTCTGGAGAAGACAACTTACGTTTACAGAGATCTATGAAATCATGAGTGGCAGACAGATTGTTTACAGGCACTAATGGTTCATTCTCTCTTCCATTAGAAAGAAGAGGACTTTTTGAGAGGCTAGGAAGAGCCAAGTTCAAAACAAATGGTATGAAGATGTTTTTTTCAGAACCAGACCTTCCAAATTCTTTGTCAAAGAATACTGTAGACAGTAAAGTTTATTTATGTTACAGGAGAGAGAAAAAATCATGAAAGTGTTAAAAACCTCATGAAAGAGGATCATAACATGCTCACACTGAAATAGATGGAAGAAAAAATATATTTGTAGGAAGTATTATACATGGTCACTATGTATGCCTCCTTTCAGTAGGCCACTGTTTAATCTCACACAGGATGGACAGTGAGTGACTCATGGTCAAGGTGAGAGGAAGCTTAGAGAGTCCATATGACTACTTCATTATAAAATAACATAAAGTCATGCTAACTTTTCTTTGGTTTTCCAATCAAAATTCTAGTAATACTTGAGTAATCACCATCTTCAGACCACATCTTCAATATTTTGATGTTATAGCTTAGTTACCAAAGTCTGATACTTGCTATTCTATAATGGTCTTCTTCCTTTGAACTAGGATGGATTCTTATAGCTGTCACAGAAGGAAGATGGCAAAATTCAAGAATCATCTTTCATGCATATATTATTTGACTGGTCCCTATATGTAACTACTGTAGCCAAATAGTCTCCTCTGGATAGTAATTCAGCAGAATCTTAATTTGAGGGAACTAGACAACTCTTTAAGTAGCCTTTCCCTCTCACTATTGATTCTACTATGAATACAGATATGATTAAATTTCCTAACTAATTCATACAAATTGGATGCCTGTATCTAGCAGTTTGAATGCCCCATCCTCTCCATCTTCAACTTAAATTACCTTACTGGCCAGTATGCTAGAGATAAAACTATCCTGAAGGACTTGAAATTGAAATCTGAGTTAATTTTAAACCAGATAGTTTTGTATAAGCCATATGAAAAAATGATGCTTAAATGATCACTCAGGCAGGTCAGGAGTCACATTCAGTGCAGTGAATGTGAATATGCAGTGCATTTTAGAAACCTTCTTCATTCCACAGTGATATGCAAGAGCAAAACATACCACATAAAATATTATAAATTAATTTTCCAGACTCTTATAATTCTCTTTTACTGTGAGTCATTTGTCTTGCTCTTGTCTTCACGTCATTCTGGTGTATACAATTAAAAATGACCCAGTCTTCAAACAAACTGATGTGAGGTAGCATTTGGACCACACATACTTATGACACTGGTACCAAGCGAGGATCCAATCACAGCCTCCTGCTTTAAGTCTCGTTTCTACCTTCAGAATTGCCTTGTTTCATTGTTTTTAATCACCATCATGAGAAGGGTGGGATCCTGATGGTCCTCTGATTCCTGACCTAACTTATCAGCGTTTGATAGGATATTCTGTCTACTCTGTACAAAAACAATAAGCTACCAGAGAAAATCTATTCAAAATTTGCCACCTTGTGCAAAATTGCGTATCACGGAAATGCTAAGGATGGAACAGCCACCTCATATCCAATATATCAACCAATATATGCCTATGCATCCTTTGGACAATGGTCAAGGTTGAAAAAGTTGTCCTTCATTAGCAGGTACAAGCTCTGGAATGATGTAAGAAAAATGTTGGTATAATGAGCATTGAGAAAGCTTAAGGAAGGCTATGTTAAAGTACAGCAGAAGTCTATTTTTTTCTCCAAACTTTATTAAAAAAAAAATAGATAATTTGTTCACTCCTTCCAGGAGAAATATAGATGCCATTCAGTCAATTGCAAGAAAAGACACAGTATCAGTGAAATAATTCCAGTGAAAAGGAAGAGTTGAGTTAGGAATTAGTGTCTCTGTCCCCATTTCAAAGAAGAAAGCTCCAGAATTTACCTAGAGCAAGATTTTAAAGAACAAAAAAAAAAGAGCATTCTTTTCTTAAATGCATAATGGAAGGAGTGAAAAATTGTGTATCTATCCATTTTGAACAATAAAATATTATCTATTCTGATCAGAATAAGTGAAAGAAAAAGTGATTTGTTAAACCACAGGCAGCTCCTAGATAAGTGAATTCAAATCAGTTCTATTACTCTGAGCAAGAGCTAGCACTCGTCTAATGTTACAGGAATGATTAATTGAATAATGTATGTGGTCATACTAACAATATGTGTCAATACAGTAAATGAACATTATTCAATCAGTTCAAGTAAACTCCAGTGAAAATACTCTGGGAGATGAAGAACTCTTTGCCAGAATGCTATTTGCAGTAAATCATTCACAGACAATTTTTCTGTCCCTGTACAGGTGAATTCTTTCATACCAAACTTGAAATTAAAGAGAAAAAAATATCGAAGACTATAACATTCTCCTTTGTGATATAAATCAGAAATGATTTTGCAAATCGCAAGAATCACATGCTATCAAAATTTAAAATAATGTTGGAAGACATTTCTACTAACAAAAGAAATATGTATATATTTGAAAATTACATATAATGTTGCATGTCCTCACATTCTCCTTCATCCTGATAATTTGTATGCAAATAAGGAGTCTAAATGTATTTTAATTGCTATACTACCTTCAAAAATATAGATGGAATTTTAAGGATATATTTCCTACTGTGAAGGGAAAGAAATACTAATAGGAACCAAATAATTACTCCATTTGCATACTTATAAATCATTTGTAATAAAATGCTCTTATAAAGAAGGAACACTGAACTCTAGAGAGATTTACAAGCTGAGTAAGAGCAAATGGCATCAAGAAAAGGTGCAGTCATAGGTGAAAGACTTCCACTACATTACTTTTCAATATACCTTTACTACTTATGTCAGAGTAACAGGTCAAGGTTTTGAAATATTCAGCATATGCCATGTTTATTAAGTAGAAGAAAAAAAAAAAATGTAGACCAGGGGAAAAACAAATGCAAAAATACCTGAACTTCTTGAGCTCCAGAGGATTTTCTTGTGATTACTTTTTTTTTTTAAAGCTGCTGAACCAACGTTTTAATTTAGCAAAGATAAATATCATTTCCTGTGTATGACTTGGAATGTTAAATCTCAGTCCAGAGGGAATATTTACAACCTGTAAACAGACTCAGATAATGGAAATTCTGACAAATCTCACCATTATGATGCCACTTGCCTTTTTCTGTGAGGTTTTTTCTCTTCTTCCCTTACCTTTACTTCAAGGAACAAATATCCACTGCTGATTAAAATCCTTGTCCCAGGTGCTTATTAGAGAATCTCAGACATTTGTAACATAAAAACCAATTACATGTCTTCTTCTCACTTACTTTGACTTTGCTTTACTTTAGTGTGTATAAAGTCAGCTTCTTTATGTTCGCAATCCATTTTGGTGCCCTTTGCAAAGCAACACATATTGGCAATAATGAAGCACAAGACTGACTACATTACTTGAAAGTTGGTACCTCCACATTTCCTGGAGCAAGGTGCCTGCCCACATCCCCTTTGCAAGCCCTTGGGAACCTCCATAGTACATGTATTATATAAAACATCAGTCCCCTTCATGCTGAAACTTGTTTTCACAAACACTGCTTTAATTATACAGCGCTCTTCTGCTTGCTCTGGCTGGATTTTCTATCTTATACTGCTACCATAAAGGAGGAGGTCCCTCTTTAATATTGCCAGTTTGGACTAAAAAGCTGGAGGCCCGTGATGCGTTCTCTCAACTCATATTGTGAGTGCTCACCTGTGAGGCTGTTTTCAGGATGCTTTCAGACCTCACAGATTAGTGCTCTTGTGAGGCCTCCCAAGCACACTGCCCAGGATGACAGCTGTGGACAAAACAGACCGTGACTCAATGGATGTGCTAAATTCAGCCACTAGTGTGGCCTTGATACCTCCCACCACACTGAATGATTCCTTGACACAATTTTTGTCAGCAGCATTTCTTTTCCGTTGTTAAGGCTACCTCAGTCTTTTACAATGGGCTGGTACATACAGTTGATGGCAGACAACTTTGTTTTTTCCAGCCTCCTTGCTCACAGCCTTTGTCATTCCTGGACTTAGAATTAGGCTTGCAATGCATTATTATTCAATCTAGACTCACATTAATATCATTTAATCTTGCTGTATTCAAGGTCAAGTCATCAAATGAAGGGCCCTCCTGTCCCACCCCCTTTTTATTCCTTCACAGTTGAAACAGGCTTGCACATTTACCTGCCCCTTTTATTTCTTTTTTTTTTTTTCATTTTTTTTTACCCTAGATATCTTTGATATGTACCTTGGTCAAATGAAGTCAGAGCCTTAACTGAGTACCAGCTAGAATATATGTATTTATAGAACTATTCCCATCACTATTAAAATGATATGATATTAAAATAGTATTCCAGTACCTGAAGGGGGCCTACAGGAAAGCTGGGGAGGGACTTTTTATAAGGGCAGGTAGCAACAGGACGAGGGGAAATGGCTTTAAACTGAAAAAAGGTAGATTTAGACCACGTATCAGGAACAAATTCTTTACTGTGAGGGTGGTGAGACACTGGAACAGGTTGTCCAGTGAGGTTGTGTCAACTCAAATGCACGCCTCACTGCATCAGTTACAGCTAGAAAAAGAACAAACATTTCAGCAAGTGAAACAACCTGTAGTCTGGCTTTCAAGATGACCAGAAAGGTTTTGTTTCCTGTTTAACAAGAAAAGACCAAAATGCCTTCAAAACAAGTAAAAATCTCCAACATAAGAAACACCTTTTGATCTATATCTCTCCATCAGCATGTCATTGTGTGATAACATATAACAAAATCACATTTCAAAGTGCATCCCCTACCTCTTTCTCCACAATATTTTTCTCCCTGTAGCTGTGATTCTCCTAGTAACATTCAGATCAAAACTATTTTTTGAGCTCCAGATTCCTGCCAAAAAAGTAAAATTCAGTGGAATTATTTGTGTTCATGTGTTCAGTAAATGTGATGGAAAAAAAAAACAACCACAAAACTGCTCCAAAACAGAAACCAGCTGTATTGAAGCATATATAGCAGCATGTATAATTTTCCATAGCCTTGGGCAAGAAATCTATGCATAGAAAAAATCCTAAGGTGTCAGAGTAACCAGAAATGCATTAACAAGCAGATAATTAAGGACTGATTATGAAGATTTACCAGATGGATATTAAATAAAATTTTGGATTTTTATCTTTATATTTCCCAAATTACCTTTATTTAGCTGGACTCAACAATTTTACTCTCCCTGTTCCTAGTACAGGAACATCTTAACAGTTGATTGTGGAATTTCAGTCACATTTTCTTCCTATTTTGATTCAAAATACTTCATGCACTACCCTATTCAAATACTTATTCACTAAGCAGTCAAAAGGTTAAAAAGAAATCTTCAAATAAGCATGAGTATTTTTCATATAAATACAACTACAGAAAGAGTGGCCCCTTCAATAATATTCACATTGCAAGCAACCAGTTTCCTTTCAAAAAGTGAAAAAAGAGAATGTCACATGCTGTCTTACATGTCCAGAAAAATTATGTTACTGAGACATTGTTTTTAGGAGTCTGGGCCTATAAATGTCCAGAAATTTACTCTCCAACATCCATTGCTGTTTTGACATCATTTACACACACTATTTTTTTTTCCACAACAGTATTCAGTATTCTCTATACCAATCTCAAATGATAACAGCTATTGGTCATTAATACTGTGGTTGAACTGTTGATCTGGATTCAAAATCTCCAGTTCTGAATTATCAATTCCCTGACCTCTGTAATCCCTCCAAGTGTCCATTCTCATGGTAACTGTAAATATTGTTGGATTATGAGGGATCTCTGACTAATGTGCAATTTGCAAAAAGAAAAAAAAACACAAAAAAAATTTTTCTATGATGGACTATACATAAAAACCCCCTTGAACTCACACAAGTGCTCTGAACATTATCTCAGTGACAATTTCTGTGCCACCAGTTTATTAATCTCTCAGGAATAATAAGATCTTCAGTAGCTCTACTTAGTCTTTGCCCTGTATCCCCAAAACAAAGATACAGATAAAAATGGTTTTGATATGTGAACAAAGAGAAAGAGAGGGAGAAAATTTTGTTGCTCTCCCTAAAGAAGTTGTCTGACAGGGAATGAAGAGAGATGTAATGTGCATATGCACTATTGTGGGAAAACCTATTTGGGTCTATTACAATAAAAAACAGATGAAGAACAGTCCATCTGTGCACAAATATGACCCCTGTGATGCTGCCAACATCAGAGTGATCTGCCAAATGATACCATCTGTACAAATGGAAATTCTTCTATGGGCAGATTGAGCTCACGTGCAGATTTAGTAAAACTCTTAAAGGAGTACTGTATCCAGAGGAACCGACCACTTCAAAGGCAGAGGAAACTTACTATCTTCAAATTCTTGTTCTGCTGCACAGCCCAGTGAGGCTCTGAAAGACATAGTCCTGCAGATTAGTGGAGAAAAGGAGGGTGTTTGTGAACTTTTCCACCTCTTGGGATCTCTGTGTTGGACAAGCGAGCCGTGCTCTCTCTCCCAGCCAGAAAAGACAAGTTCTTCTATTCTTCCACTCTAGGAGGATTCCTCCTTGTCACCTCAGTTAAGGCAACTGGAAGACCTTGGTTCAGAGCTTCAGTGTCAGCAAATCACAAGGCTGGCAATCCAGGATTCCTTGTTTTGAGTGGAGAAGTTCTTTCACAGTGCTCCTGAACTATGCAGAAGGTACTTGACCACCTAACACAACGTCCTACAAGTACCTTCTGTGATCCCACTTCTCTGTGGCCAGACGCGAAATCATAGCATAGATGGCTGAATCCACAGGGGTTTTGACCATTTCTTTGAGATCAACTGTCCTAGCAGGAGGACTGTGGGAACTCTGGTATCCTGGAGTACAGAGGGATTGTCTGAGTTCAGTGGCACTTTTGCAGTTCACATATCTAAAGCAGATTCCTGACAATTTTGAACTAATGCCAAGAAAACCACCAGAAGGATCACATGGCCCAGAAGAGAGGGAGTCAATCCCTGGAAATAGATTGTATTTGGTGTCAAGTCAATACTCCGGCATAGGTACAATCTTCTTTTAAAGGAGTTGCTTGGGAAATCAAGACGACATAGACTCTTTAGGGGCCCTACAAGTCACAGGCAGCTGCCTTGGGCTAGGATCTGCCCACAGACACCATGAGGTTGGAAACTAGTCTCTTCTAAAACATAAAAGTAGCTGTGGAAGTCACTTTACCTGCTGCTGAGTCCCCTTGCCAATTTCTCTGGGTTCACAATCACTTTTTAAAACACTCATCAGTCCCCCGCTGCTTTGAAAAAGACCAGCACAAAAAAGGAGAGTGTGAGTAATTGACTTCACAGGGAAACAAACTGACTATGCATAAAGCACTGCCAAGAAAACAAAAGCAAATTAAAAAAAAAAAAAAAAAAAGATGAACACATTTTTCCTTTTATCCTCTTTCTCCGAGGCATTTTGGGTGCTACTTGTAACAGCTAGCAATAAGAAAATCAGAAATAAATTTTGCTGATAATATCCCCTTGCTGTTTTAACATGAATGTATCTTCTGATGTGAATTTATAAACATCTGTTGTAACGCTTATTGTGTGACAGTAACTGATAGGGGATTTTTCTTTATTTAGGGCATGTTGCAAGGCAGTAAAACCAGATACCCTGTGAGCAGTGAAACCGGACATCTGATCTTTTTGAGAAATATGCAGTCAAAGCCAAAATAGGTAAACTCCCTTGGTTCCTCCTTCAGCCCTGGCCAGGCTTTGAGTGGAATCCAAAAGGAGGATGACGCCAGATGTTTCTGCACCTTAAGCTATGTAAGTTATGTGAGTATATTCAACTATATGAAGACTGGACCACCTTGCAGTGACTTTGGAGATATAACCTATGAGTGGACACACTACATAGGACCTCTCATTTGCTGGGAAATGCTCTCCAAATCCTTGCTGGAACTGGGGCTCCAAGATAGTGGATGTGGATGATGGTAAAGTATTAGGGCAATTGGTGACGCATCTTTCTTAATCACTATAGTTAATCTTATGTAGTAACGATTAGGTGCATTACCTTGTTCTGTTTTATTCTTGCTGCACTATTTCACTTATTATTTAATTGCTTTAAACATAAGTAAAGATAAACTAACTTCTTTAACTTGGTGTCTGTGTTCTTTGTGCTGACCACTTCCATTGGCAAAACTGCTCATCATAGACCTGTAAGCACTTTCATTTGTTATTATTTTCACAGAAAATGTTTGGATACTTTAGAGAGAAGGAAGCTATGTTTATGCATTTTTTGTCTTGCTATCTTTCTAACATAGGGAAATATCTTCATATTTCTTATGTAGAAACAAAAAGTTTGTAACCTGTATTTTCAGGTCCTGAGATCAGGCCTTTTGTATCCACAGGTATCGACTGATTAATCTTCAGGTGCCAATCAGGATTTAGTCTGCAATGGTGGGCAATGAATTGATTAGCTTGAGGGATCAAAGTCCAGGAACAGAAACTGCAACGTTAAGACAACTGATAACAGAAACTGTAACGTTAAGGGACTTCAGGATCTCTCCTTGGGCATGATAGATGTAGGCATCCAGCACAGCAGGAGTGTTGTGGACAAGAAGATTTCTTTAACCCCATGCTTTTCCAGCCCCCACCTGCTGTATACAGCACAAAAGTATGTAACTCCCTCTCTCTGAAGAGCTTCAGCTCTTCACTATCAAAAATCAAACAGGTTATTTTTTTCCTCTTTGAGAACACAGCTACCATAACATGGTATACCATGACAGGGCTTCATTCTTTTACATAAACAGATCAGCTTCCAAAAATGCAGAAGAGCTACATAATTTGCCATATTCCTTAGCATAAAGGAATTCAAAGCTATGGATCTCCCAAGAATATGTTAAAGTTCCCAGAGAGAATGTTCTCTATCCCCAGCCCCAGAAAAAAAGAGACAGTAAAACAGCCTTGTTTTAGGGAGAAGTAGATACGACGTGGATAGATTAACCATTAAAGACTGTTTTACAGGAAATATAAGCAGCGTATGGAACACAGACTGGAGTTGCTCCCTGACAAGAATCACCCTGATTACAAGTTTATAACTTGTAATTAAAAAAATAAAAATAAAAATTCAGCCAGTTATTACACTTGATGAGAGCTGCCACTCTTCAAAATGTTCCTGCTGAATTTAGGTTGATTTTCTTTTGTCGAGAAAAGCATGACACCATTCAAAAATGTGGTTTTTTGGGGTTTTTTGTTTTGTTTTGTTGTAGGTTTTTTTTTTTTAATGCAGCTATGTAGTTGTGAGACGACTGATTGATACATGCTGTCAATGGACCAGTTTTCAAGGCGATGGTGACAGCTCTTCCAATAAGTAACTTTAAAACTAGGCTTTGAGGTGGAAAGAAATATGTATAAATATAGGTATAACAGAATGCCTTCTGTTCAAAATGATTTTTTTTTCTTCCAAGAAATGTTTTAGATGTTGACAACCAAGCTGTATCAGAAAACTAATCAGCACATCAACACCTCAGAGTCAAAACGAAATGCAGACTCCACTTAACTTGAATGGCAGTTTCATAGTGACACTTAAATCTTCTGTGAAAATTTTTATGGAACAGAACCAAAACCTGAAACATTTGGATTTTTTGCTTTGCCAGTCTTTCTGTGAGATACTAAGACATCAGTTTTAGGGTAGATCTGTGCTTGTGTGTGTGTATGTTATGCATTAGCTTACTCTTCAGATCTGTGAAGACTTTAGTTCAGGGAAGTGATTTGATTTGAGTTTGTTTGCTGAAGACCATCAGCCTGTTGTCTACATTTTGCAGGCATACCAATCACTCTGGAACATGTCTGAGTTTAACTACTAAAGAAATGGCACTATACGTGTAGGGAAGATCCAGTGCTTTCTTCTTCATGATTATGAGATCCTTTGAAAACAAGTATTCAAGAAATATCTGTCCACATATTTTCAGTATGGACTTCTTTTCTTCCAGTTTGCTACATCATTTTGTAATAATAGAATTCAGAATGCTGTGGTTAATCTGCCCTTACTAGAGTAACTATTTTCCTTTTGAAGAACTGTTTTGAACCAAGCAAATATATAATAAAATATTACTATGAGAATACTAGGCACATGTAAACTGCTTAGTCAAGTGTGATTTCAACCTTTTAGCTTATATACATAGCATATCTTATTCCATCCATCTCCACCCACTCTGTATTAAATACTTAAGAAAATGGAACTCAGGAGGTATGTGCTGTTCTCATTAAAGTCTGCTGCACAGAACAATGCATATCAAAGTGAAAATAATAAAAATGAAACTATTATTATTGAGAGTTAATTAGTTAGCTAATTTTAGAATTTCCCGCTGATAACATAACTTTTGATGCATTTCTCATGCAATGCATAAAACAAACAACAAAAGCAAGTGGTTTTGTTTTCCTCATTTAAGATGATTTAACTAAACATTTTCTACTTTTTCCCACTGAAAAGTAACTTCAACTAAGGCTGCATAGGTTGCATTATCAGCAAGATATTACCTTTCTCTAAGTAGCTGGCATGGTGGGGGATATTCCAAGGACAATTGTTCTTTTCTTTTTGAGATAGTTTATAAACTGTCAGGCGGCCATTTATTCCACCTAGGTGAAGGTCCTTCTTGAAGGATAATTGATTATGTCCATCTGATCATGATGTAGATCCAACATTATCAGGAGGACAGGCCTTTTTAGAGCCAGTGTAAATGTTCAGAGGTACACTTAAAGCCATAGCCCTTTCTCCCATTTCAGACACAGACTGTACATAATGATTCTTCCCAAGTAAGGTATAGATCTAACTGTGAGTTCAAGACTGCACTATGTCAGTCTGACAATGTTGTTTCTTCATGCCATCCTAAGAGATTAATTTTTTTTCAACTTCATAAACCAAAAACCTAGTTCTAACTTTTGCTTTAGTTGCATTTAAAATAATTACAGGAAAAGACATTTTAAACATAGGCCTCAAAACGTGAGAAGAGAGTTCATCTCAGCTGGCTTCACACCTCAAGTAGTTAAGGCTTTGAAGAGTGCTATCGTATACATTTTAGATCATTTTATCTTTTTCTTTTACACAAAAACAAAAGAATGTGCATGTATTGTGAACAATACTGTACTAGAGCGGTGAGACTACGACATTTAAAAGATTAATCAATCTACAGGAAAGAGATGGATAACCATTGATTACTATGCACACGTGTTCAAGATGATAGATGAGTGCCATCAGACCACTGATCTTTGTGAATTAGCCTGACTTTGGTCCACTGTCTTTGGGACTTCTACCATTAGTAGCTATTCTTAAGAAAAAAATAAATAAATAAAAAAGGTCTTACACTGCATTCCAAGCCATTTCTTTGAACAAAGTCTCACTGATAAGGTTATAGCCCATTCCAATCCTAGAGCCCTTCTGCAAATAGAAAAGAGACTACTGAATTTTTCTCTGTCCTACATAAAAACTCTATTGTTTTGGGTTTTTTTTGCATTTTTCTCTCAAGATCTATTTTCACTTTCCTTCTACCATAATTTTTCTCATTAAGGTGTAAACATACATTTCAAGAACAAGTTAAAAATGTAAGGAATCATTTCACAAAGACAGAAACATTTACCAAAGCCTTCTTCTGTCCTTAATTTTGATATTATACTTTACTTCTACAACTGAACCACATTAGAACAGCTTTAAACAATTACTTCCGGTATTCCTCAATAGAAGCAAGACTCAGAAAATCATATGGAAAACAGGTGTGAATTTTCTGCTGACCTTTGAGTCAACAGCTCCTCCCAATCTAGTGTCATCTGCAAACTTACTCAGTAAACCTTCAAGTCTTGTACCTAAGTAATCGATGAAAACATTAAAGAGGATTGTCCCTAAAATGGAGTCCTGGGGAACCCCACCAGTGACTGCCTACCAGCTTGATGTAAATTCATTCACTAGAACTCTTTGAGCCTGACCCATCAGCCACTTCCTCACCCATCACGTTATATTTTTGTCAGCTTATTTTGCTGAAATCTAAGACACATCAACTGACTTCACTTCGTCAGCTAGGTGGGTAAACCCATAAAATGAAACTAAGTTTGTTAAACAGGGCTTTCTCCTCATGAACCTGTGTTTGTTCATTGGCTGTGACCAATGACTGCAGTGTTTTTCAGTTGTTTTTTAATAGCTCCCAGAATAATCTCCATAATTTTTCTGCTTGAGATTTTAATGCTAATAATGAAAAGAGTTAAGTATGTAAGGTAGAAACAAGCTCATCAAAATATGAACTTTTCATTCTGTCTTCCTCCCTTGTCTAGAAAGCAGGACTGGTCTGACTGCAAGGGAAAGAATCATTTTAGGGTTGAGGCAGACCATACACAAACCTGTTGGTAGGCCCACTTACAGACAGGATCTCAAGACACAAGCAAATATTGGTGAGTCTATTGTATGCCTCTGTGCAACCAGTAAATAGTCTCACTTTTGGTATCTGGAAGAAGATCCCTGTTGCATATGGTGGATTAACATCTAAGACATCAAAGTCAACAGACAGCTCGGGCATTCTAATTATTGCTGCACACTGTACTAGTCCTAATGTTCTACAAATCAATCTCTGCTGTAAAAGACTACTTTTAATAAACAACTGTGCATCACAGCTCTCACTAAGCAGGGTCTAGTATGCTTACCTGGAAGAAAGAAAGCAAAAGGTATCAACTTTAGATAACGTTGTAGCTGATCAAGATAAGATTAGAGAAATTTATCAATTTCACCACACTCGAGATGTAAGTGAGATAATCACAAATATCTCAAATACATCTCATGGAAAGTTATGTAACTCATTAAAACTCATTCAATGTCCAAACAGATTTGGAAACAGATGACCAAAATTAGTTTTCATCCCATGGATAATTCAAATATTTCAATGTTTGTTTGAATTCAGAATTAAGATGGAAATTCTACTTTCAAAAGATTCATGAAGGCTTCAGTTTCATAGAAATGACTCAGAAATGTCAAAATTAAGTTTGACATTGCCAACTGAGTCACAATATTTTGACATTTGCAAATTTTTCCCATTTCACTCTATTGCATAAGAATTTTCTGAAAGAAGAGGTATATGTTCAGCACAGATCTGTGTTGTCCATCAGCACTACAAAACTTGAAACTCCCAAGGTCCATGCTCTCTCCACTGCAGTTGAGATCCCATCCAGTCAACAGGTATAATGATACCCAGTGCCCATCTGGCTTCCAGCATGCCCCTCCAGTTCAATCAAACAAAACATGTACTATCTTATTTAACAAGGGAAAATTTCCACTGTATGAAAACTTTGTCTGTCATAACAAAATAAAGAAGTCTACAAGAACTATGAGAGTTTCAAGAACATCAGCTAAAGTTTTTTTCTTCTACTGTTGTTATAAGAACATGGTTCTGATTCTTGCGTTGTTTAGCACCTCTTGCAATATTATAGGACAAAGTGACCATAAGTCCAACCCAGACCCTGTGATTGATCTCTTGTACTGAAACCAAACTACTTCATTTCTTTTTCTTTTCAGTGTACCTGTTCACACTTCAGTCTACTACCAGATGCTTATTTTTTGAAAGGATTGTCATATCTTTTAACAAGTCTTTCATTCTTTTAAAAAATATTTCCATTTAATCATTTCACTTGACCAATGTGATTTGTTCACAATATTAAGTTCATTCTGACTGAATTTGTGAAATTTTAACCAAAATGTATGTTTTTGATAGAAATCCTTAGCTTTCTCTGATCTCTTCTTGAGAGAATGATTTAACTTCCTTTGATTGTCTTTCACATATATCACATAAACATAGTTGTACTAAAGTTTGTCTGTTCTCCACACTACAGTCTTAGTAGTTTCAAGAGTGTTATAGAATTAAATAAGAGCCTTCTTCTGCTCCTTTTTTCCTCTTTTTTTTTTTCTAAGCAACACCTGTGAAATTGTTGTTTGAAGTATTAAAAAAAAAAAAGGCAACTATTGAGCAATATCCATCATTGGTAGGTACAACTTCACTTGAGATTCTTAATGTCATTATCAAGATGAACCTTACTATAGTTGTCCTTCCACCATGCTTCTCCTGGTCTACTCTTATGAAACACGTGAATGACATGTATTACTTTCAAACGCATGAAAACTCCAGCAGATAAAAAAATCAGATGAAAGGATCATTACGTCATTTGTATGCATAATTTCTTTGACCCCATCACATATTACTCAACAATTAATCCAGACAGCAACCTAGTTACAGGTCCTTTTCTCTCACATAAGAGAGGTATGAACAGTTCTTAAATTTTCTTCATTAATCAGAAAAAAATTAGCTCAAGTACCTTATACATGGACAGCATTGTCACAATATTTCGTACCAGCTATATGCACTTATTTCATTGAGTTGCTTGCACCGGGTATTTGAGTTTGAGGTTATGGGCATTAAATATACAATCAGCTCTCTGCTTTGCCTTCATCCTCACTTGAGTCATGTGCTTTTTTCATTTGTGCCTCCTTTCCACTGGGAAGTAGATTTCTGGCCTCAGAAATTGTCCCACATTTTCAAATTGTTGTGTGGAATAATTGATATTCTCTGTATCTGCTTCCTCAGCCAATATTTTCCCCAGAGTATCATTATTAAAGCTTTTGTAAGAAAAGAATTTTCAGACTTTAAGTTTGTGAGTAATTTCATACAGTTCTATTTTTCAGACTTGTTATTCATGGAGAATGTTACTATTCTTCTGGCTTTAAGCAAGAATACCTCCACTTCTACAAGACCTAACTTGTGTGATGTTGTGCACCAAAATATTTCTAGAAAGTAATTTTAAAGGAGCAGTGTCCCAGATGTCAACTTGAAAGCAGCTCTTGAAGCATTATGAAAGCACTTTGGAATCTCCAGATGAAAAGACCTAGGTAAGACCTAAGGGAATTCTGTGTATTTCTGGGAGGACATTTAATTTTCTAGACAATTTGACTTCTGTGTCCTTTGAGTTCCATCAGCAAGTGTAAGCATTTCCTTTCTTTCTTCTCTAAAAGAAAAGAAAGTCTGTGTACTCCCTTCGTTATGGCTAATCATGATATTCACTCTTCTCAGTTTTTGAAGGGTATAATTCATTGCTTTTCAGCTCCTTCTCCTTCCAGATTTATGTTTAAGGAATTTATTTGTAGCACATGAAGCAGATAGGATGTAATTATGGCTAAAAACAGGGTACACTGACTGGAAAAACTTTCCTACAGGCTCATAATTCTCATTTAGTATGGTTTCCAGAGGATAAGACAACCCTTAGAGTCTCATTTGTCTTGCTCTTCATTGTTATTTCCAGCAAAAAACAGTGAATTTTACTCCTTCTTAATTAATACAGGATCATTTTACAGAATATTTACCTTTCCAACTAAAAAAACTTGGAAACTAAAAGGAAAAACAAAGAAAATTCTCTCAGCTCCTCCCAGAGTTCCTCAGTCAGTCTAACTCCCTTAATGTGAACTTTTATAGCTTATAAAACTCATCCAGGAGGTAGTAAATGAGATGCTGTTTGAAATGCATTTTAATATTCTCCCACTCAGATTACTGCAAACAAACATCATCACAATTACAAGAGCAGCACTGTTAAGTGTATCTCTACACGTCTAAATAACCTAGCATGTCTGTACCTGGGAAGAGCCAAGTCTACAGAAGTACCAGCTCACACCTCTGTGTGTGGCTCCTCCAGAAGCCCTAGGAAACATCATTTGGGGTGGGTTATTTAAGCAGTACAGCATCCTCTTATCTTACAGTCTGAGGGCTGTCAGAACATTTTAGTTCCACGTGTTTGAAAAAAAAATAGAACATAGCAGTGAGAGCACTGAAGGAAACATCCATTGGTATTCTACAGAAAAAGTTACTCGGATGTTGTCAAGTCATCTATCTGTCCCATCTTCTTTAGTGCCACTCAAAAAGTGAAGTTTGCCTTTATGTGCAATGTCTGTGATGGGGTAAGTCCTAACTCATGTGGCTAAAGCACGTGCATGTCCTACGTAACTTTGAGAAAGGGAAAATACAAAAAAACAAGTTACTCTCCTGCCCTGCACATTGCTGCAACCTGTTTTCTTTGTCACATTTTCATTGTTTCCTGCCGTGATTGAGGCTATTTTTCATCCTAAGTTGCATTTTTTTTTCTCAAAAAATGTAAGTAGGAGACAGGAGTGCCTTTCTTCAGCCCTGAGGAGGGCAGTTTGCAAAGGATGCTCCACAAAAGCTCCTGTGCCAGACTATGCCCTCTGCTTCAGGAAATCTCACCCTTAACAATGTCCTCTGTATGCAACGCATAAGAAGTGGTAGCAGCCTCTTCTAACCATCCTAACAGTGAAGTCCAAATTTTTCAGTGAGCTTCAAAGTATTCACAGTCCTTCAAATTCTTCTGTGTTTAGACTGAACAAAGATGCCACTCCATTTCAGTAGCAGAAAAGAGAAGCTGAAATGGGGGCCCAGTAGAAATAACCAACACTGAAACATCTTTCAGCACATGACTGCTGAAAAGTTCATGCAGTAAGGTCCCAAGAGTTTTAACAACCCTTTCTTAGCAGAGCAGGCATGGGCTGCTTCCTCACTCCCAGAAGCCTACAGCACTTGACTCTCTACTCCTTTATGCACATAACATCTCAGGAAGGCTAATGAGCCCCTGCTGCTCCCAAGGCATTGCCCATTAATGAAGCTAATGGTTAATGCCTTGCTGCAGCTTCACCCCTCTCCTCTATAGAAACACCCCCCCAGGAGTGGGGTGCCCCATGGGGAGCTTCTCACAACATCACAGTTCCTATACCTAATTTGAAGAGAATTGAATTCATGCTCTGGTGTGGGTGAAGAGATCCTGTACTGCTCCAGATTTATTGTAGTAGCCTAAAAATGTCTCCCCAGGGAGATCTTGTACACAGAGTTTAAGCCAGCATTAAGCTTGTGACTGTGTGACTGAGGTGGAGAAACTGAAAATGGAGATGCTAGTTAAGGAAATGTATTAAAACTCCAGCAAAGTATAACTTTTACCTGAAACATACCCCTGTCATAGCCTCAGTCTTAGTAGCAATTAATCCATTTCACATACACCTTGAATTGCTGTAAGCTTTGGTAACTCGTTATAAAGCCATGCTCCGAATCTCAAAGGCATGCATAAAAATCCCTTTGTTTCAGAATTTTATTTTAGGCCTATGCTTGATGAGCCATTGATTAATTATTTCCCTGATCACCTCCTGAACAGTATTTGTTTATATCACCACAGTTCTCTATAAAACAAATAACTATTTCTGAATAACTAGTTCTGATTCTCCAAGTCTGTTGCAACAGCTTTTTTTTTTCTTCCACAGCTCATTCTACTTCCAGAAACAAGACATGACCATGGGCAAAAGGATGAAAACTGCAGAGAGGAGAGTGAAAGGCCTGGGGTCCAGAGAGTCTCTCCCCAAGGTACTGGTAGACCAGATAATTTCCACAGCTGTTCTTCATAGAGAAGTGAGAAAAGTGTTAGTGACCATGGGGATCCAAAGCTCTGTCAACGAATATTCATTTTCCTAAGACTTAAGCTAAGGACCAGTCAAGCTGCCCCTCAGAGCACTATCTTATGCCCAGGATCAGCAGCTATTTCAGGAGAATGTTACTCACTCCATTCCATCTCTTCCAAAGTTCTTAGTAGCAGACCTGGATCAAGATGTCCTGTCTTTTCTTTTTCAGTGAAAGCAGACACAGGGGGCTCCTGTGAAGCCAAGATCCTCGTAAATCCAGACACCTCTTGGTCCAGAGAATTAGGTATGAAATTTCCTTCCTGTGAGCGACCCCTGGAAAAAAATAAAAATATCCAGGACAAACAAAAGAGATTGAAGCACCTTTAATTATGTTTTTCTTGCCCTTCATAATCACCAGACAAAGCAGAGCTCTACATATGCATGATTAATGTGATAATTTACCACCTAATTTACAGCTAAGGCACAGCAAATAAAGTGGAGGCTTTGTTTGTTGAAGTAGACATGCATATACTTACCAACAAATAACACACCCAATCTGTAGTGAGAAGGCTCAATATGGATATGGCTCCGACTTGATCTTTTAAAATATTTATACATGTCCTGTAGTCACTCATGAACCTCTGCTATAGTTAATTGGAGGCACTTAGTCCTTATGCTGGCCTCTCATTGTGATAAATATTTAATCACAGAGGGAAGTGTGCGTTAGCAAGAGGAGACATCAGTTACTGACTCTTGAAAACAGCACAAAGGGCGCTGTTACTTAGAAGAAGCATTTTACTCTGTAGTCCAGAAGTCAAGAAAGGTCTATCTAATTATTTCTGCTGTGAAACAGCAGCCTCTCTCTGTGAATTTGACATTTACCTCCTCTTCCTCGCATAAAAATAAATTGAATTCAGAACTATAGCCTTTTCTGGCTATTTTGTCACTAGATTTTGTAGCAGATGCAGAGTGCTTGACTAAGTGGCCAGTGACATTTAACTTGGTTTCCAAGACTAAAGTGCAGGCAGCAATTTCATGCTTAGCAAGACTTAGTGCAGATCCTGGGACTATCAAAAAAAATCTAATACCATGCCATGTTTATACTGCCATCTAAAGCTGCCTATTGTAGGCAAAAGCTTTTAACAATCACCCAGTACGTACGAGAGTATGTTTGAAATAATTCAGAATAAGGCCTGACTGGCTCAAATAGCTAATGAGAAATGAATGACAAAAAGATGTCTACTTCTATGAGTTTGACAAATCTCTGTCAGCAGTGAGTAGTAATACTCTGCCAAGTTGTTAGCAAATTACGAAATAGATAAGTCTGTCTTGGAATACAGAGCAAATAGTATGATTCAAGAAAGAGGAATAATAGCTTGAAAAACAAATGCAAACTGGTAAATAAATTTATAATAGTTCAGTTGGAAGGAACCTACAAAGATAATCAAGTCCAACTGCCCAAACATCTCAAGGCTAACCAAAAATTAAGGCACACTAATGAAGACGTTGTTCTGACAATCACAGAGCATCATACACTTCACTAAGAAGCCTGTTCCAACGTCTGACCAACCTCACAGCACAGAAATGTTTCCCAGTGCCCAGTCTGACCCTCCCCTGGTAGAGCTCTGTGCCATTCCCATCCTGTTATCAGTGACAAGGAACAGAGCCCTGCACTTCTCTCTGCTCCCCCACCTCAGGGCAATGCAGAGATTAATGAGGTCACCTCTCAGACTACTCTTCTCCAGATTGGACAGCCCAAGTATCCTCAGCCTTTCCTCACAAGACATGCCTGCCAGCCCTTATACCACCTTTGCTGCCTCCTCTGGATGCTTTCAGTGACCTTAACACCCTTTTTGTATTGTGAAGCCCAGAACTGTGCACAATATTTAAGGTGAAGCTGTAACATCGCTAAACACAGCAGAATCACTCCTTCTGACCAGCTGTCTGAGCTGTGTTTAATGAACCCCAAAATGTGGTTCGCCCCTTGGCTGCCAGGCACATCAATGGCTTCTGCTGAGCTGCTGTCACCTGCACCCCCAGGTCCCTCTTTGCTGAGCTGCTCTCTAGACACTCGTCTAGAGTAATCATCACCAGTTGAGAGTGCACTCCACTCCTGCATCCATGTCATTGGTAAAAATGTTGGACAGTTCTGGACCTAACAATGAGCCCTGGCATACAACACTAGTGACCTTCTGCAAGCCAGCTGTAGCCCCATTCACTACGACCCTTTGAGCCCTACTACTCAGCCAGTTCACCACTCAATCTAGCATGAAACTGTTCATCTCACAGTTGGACAATTTCTCCAGAAGGATGCTGTGATGGACAGTGTCAAAGACCTTATTAGAATCCAGAAAGATTACATCCACTGTCCTCCCTTCACGCACCATGTGTATTACCTTATCCTAGAGAGAGATCAAATTACTAAGGCAGGACTTTCCCTTGATGAACCCATTTTGACTATGCCTGATAACATCTTTGTTCTTTAAATGCCTTTCCATATTCCCCAGGACAATCTTCTCCATAAATTTTCCAGAGACTGAAGTTATACTAGTATGTCTGTAGTTGCCTGAGTTGTCTCTACAACCTTTTTTGTAGCTGGGTATAACACTGACTGCCTTCCAGCCTGCAGGGACCTCTCTAGACTCTCAAGACCTTTGGTAAACTGCTGAGAGAGATCCAGCTACAACATCTGCAAGTTCCCTCAATATGCCTGGAGAATCCCATCAGGCCCCATGGACTTATGAATTTTATGCTGTTAGAACCAGTCCCTTACAATTTTTGTGACCACAGATGAAAAATCACTCCTACTCCTGTCAT
Source organism: Pavo muticus (assembly GCA_016647715.1). Taxonomy (NCBI): domain Eukaryota; kingdom Metazoa; phylum Chordata; class Aves; order Galliformes; family Phasianidae; genus Pavo; species Pavo muticus. The sequence goes on along the minus strand of JACDJE010000250.1, from coordinate 171,861 downwards.
GGTCTTCCAACTGTAAGGCCCAGACAGCCCAAGATCTGTCACTGCTTCTAAAGACTGAGGCAAAAAATGCCTAAATTCCTAGGTTTAGGATTAGAGACCGTTTGAGTTAGGGCTAGCATTAAGGGTCAGTGTTAGAGCTTGAGGCTACGTTTCCTGCACCAGGAAAGAGAAGTATCAGGACAAGGAAAGGGTAGCAGAATGTGATTATTTTGGATATCTGAACAAGTGTAGTGAGATATAATCCACATATTCTCCCTTGCGTCTGTGTGGAAATCTGTTTTGCTACCCTAATCTAATTGTTGAATGATTGACAGATGAACTTTTTATATAATACAAGAAAAATAGAAAATGTGTTTGTTTGAATCTTGGCTTTTTTTTTTCTTTCATAACTGAAATGCATATCTAGAATGCAAAGTTAGGTAAGACCCTTAAAGTACACTACTATTAAATCTCTTCTCCTTTTGATACCAAATTATATTACTATTCACTCCATTAGAGACTACCACAGACTATATTTCTCTAGCTTAGATTTTCAGATTGTGGCTTCCATTAGAGTTGATGACATAAGTTTTCTTAATTATACTGGAATAAATCAAAAGTAATAATGCAGCAATCTGAGGAATTACTCTGGGTATGCAACAACTTAATTGGAAACAGAATTTGAATAACTAATGCAATATTCTTCTCCTTTTTTTTTTCTACTTTTTAAGTATAGGTATGTTGAACTACATTAATTATATGTGAGGAATATTCCAGGAATATAAGCTCACCTGTAACTATTGTTTTTCCTTATTTTTATTTTTAGTTTTCGTCTGATAGACATTTGTATTTGTTGTCACAAATATAATTAAGGAGGGAAATAATGTGAAAGGTAAATGAGTGATAAAGGAATTTTAGGTTGATATTATAATGAAATTGATGTGAATGCTTTTGATCTACCTAATGACACCATTTTGTTTAATTTCAGCTCATGAAATATGTCTGGATGCTAAAGCCAAGACTGAAGAAAAGAGAGCACGTAAGGATAAAGATCTCTAAAAAAAAAGCATTATGAGAGAGCAGCAGATGTGTAAATATCAGTGTGGTGGGTTAGTTTCACTATGACTGGTTTTCTAGAAAATACTCAGGAGATGAATTTCAGGTAAATCCATACACACAGTTCATTCTACGAGTACTGAAACTGCCAATGACACACACATCCTTCTTCCTACAATTTAAATCTATTTTTTGCAGTCAACTTTTAATGAAAATTTAATTAAAAAAAAAAATCACTTTTGTGGAGGGAAAAATGATGAAGATGAGAAAGGTCACGCACAGGCATACAAAATTTCCATTTTCAGATACTGGTAAGATATGTGATAAGTTGCAGTTTGTGGTCTTCAGTAACAGAAGACAGAAGTTCTTCTGAATTTGTTGTATGCTGAAAGGCATTGAATAGAATGGATTGGGGAGATTGTTATCAGACATCTAGCAAAGAATCCACACTGTAATCTGGGCATGTATGTTATGTTGATTTTTCAGGTTTGCCACTTCCACAACAGAGTAGCAAAATACATTAAATTTGACAGATGCCAATCAACAGCTGGGCTGCCACATATACTTCCTTCCTTCATTCAAAGGCAGAATTTAATTTCCCCTCTCCTTGACTGCCAGCCAGGAAGTGAGAAACTGCAATTAATATTTTTGCCATTAGAATTATTTTTACAAAATTGTACATTTCTCTGGGAAAGAAAAACATATCAGCTGAAAATTTCCAGTTCAGGATATTCATACGAATGTATCTTTGACCATTGTGAGATGAGATTTCTTCACTGGCATTTCTCCATGTGTTCTCCAACTGCCCATACTGAGCTTGGAGAGGCAAGGCCAAGCCAGGATGGTTAAGCTGAATGAGAAGTCTAGGGTTTGGGACATAGTAACAATGTTAATTATTATCACATTCTATAATTGAAGAAAACACCCAAAAGTGTAGCACTTGTGGATGTTTCTTTTTTAAAATTTATGTAACAGAACTATTTATAACAATTATTTATTTATGTAACTTAAATTTTTCATAGAATCATAGAATCAAGGTTGGAAAAGATCTCTAAGATCATCCAACCCAAGAGTCCACCTATCACCAGTATTTCCCACTCAGTATGTCCCTCAGTACAACATCTAAACATTTCTTAAAACATCTCCAGGGACAGTGACTCCACCACCTCCAGGGGGAGCCCGTTCCAGCGCCTCACCATTCTCTCGGAGAAGAAATAGTTCTTAAGGTCCAACTTCAATCTCCCTCGGTGCAACTCGAGGCCATTCCCTCTAGTCCTATAGCTAGTTACATGGGAGAAGAGGCTGACTCCCACCTCGTCACAACCTCCCTTCGCGTAGCTATAGAGAGCTATAAGGTCTCCCCTGAGCCTCCTCTTCTGCAGACTGAACAATCCCAGCTCCCTCAGCCACTCCTCATAAGACTTGTGCTCCAGACCCCTCTCCAGCTTCACTGCCCTTCTCTGGACACTCTCCAGGGCCTTAATGTCTTTCTGGTAATGACGGGCCTAAAACTGAACACAGTACTAGAGGTGCAGCCTCTCCAGGGCTGAGTACAGACGGACGATCACTTCCCTGCTCCTGCTGGCAACACTATTTCTGATACAAGCCAAGATGCCACTGGCCTTCTTGGCCACCTGGGCACTCTGCTGGCTCATGTTCAGGTGAGCATCAACCAATACCCCCAGGTCTGTTTCCTCTACAGTCTTTCAGCCACTCTGTCCCAAGCCTGTAGCGTTGCCTGGGGTTGTTGTGGCCAAAGTGCAGGACCTAGGATTTGGACTTGCTGAACTTCATCCCATTGGCCTCAGACCAGCAATCCAGCCTGTCCAGATCCCTCTGTAGAGCTTTCCTTCTCCCAGGCAGATCGATACTTCCTCCCAACTTGGTGTCATCTGCAAACTTACTGAGGGTGCATTCAATGCCCTCAACCAGGTCATCAATAAAGATACTGAACAGGACAGGCCACAATTCCCCCCTGGGGAACACCACTTGTGATTGGTCGCCAGCTGGATGTGACTCCATTCACCACCACTCTCTTGACCCAGCCATCCAGCCAGTTCTTTACCCAGCAAAGAGTGTATCTGTCCAAGCCACAGGCTGCCAGCTTCTCCAGAAGAATACTGTGAGAGACAGTATCAAAGGCTTTGCTGAATTCTAGGCAGACTAAGTTAATAGCCTTTCCCTTATCCACCAGTCGGGTCATCCGATCATAGAAGGAGATCAGGTTGGTCTAGAAAGACCTGCCTTTCATGAACCCATGCTGGCTAGGCATGATTCACCAGTTGTCCCATGCATACTGTGTGATCTCCCTCAAGATGATCTGCTCCATAATGTGATTCTACTCTTCACGGGTTGTGGAGAAAGAAGAAAAAATGTTAGCAGAGGTTCCTATTAGTGTGACACCAGAGTGCTGAAGATGACACTCGGGAATTTGCCTCCCAATAGTCTGAAAGTATTTTTGCTCTCATAATTGTGACATTCACTTTGTCCAAACTGTTGAATCCCACATTTGGAAGGTATTGATCAAGACAAAAAGAAAACGGATGTATTTCTGTCACTAGTGACCACATATGCCTACTCAGGGTAAAAGAAAAAAGAGTTTTTCAGATGTTTCAGAAATGCATACAGGAAAAGAATTCTACAGGTATGTGAAAATTTTAATGTTTTTCCTGGAGACGAGGAGAAAAAGCTTCATTTTTTCGCATCATTTCTCCCAGGAACAAAGCAGAGATTCAATCAGCTTAACTCAATCATTAAGGAATGACTATATAATAATAAGGTTCCATCTCTTTGACAATGAATCCATTTTCAGACAGGCTATTAATTCAAAATGTGCTAAGTATTACTTTCTGTTATCAGTGCATTCTTTTAATACAGTATTATATTAGAGTTGCTACAAAATAGTAATGTATATGTTACTCAATATAAGAATGCATATAAAATAGAAAACAATTCAAAGGAATTCTTTTTAGCATGTTCCTAGCAGGAAACCTTAACATCAAAGGCAGATTAGACAAATTATGATTATTTAAATCACAATGAAAGGGAAAGAAGAGAAATTTCCAAGAAATGAAAGGAAGGTGGCTTCTGATAAGAAACAGATTTTTAGAAGAACTTCAGTTTGGTAGTTAGTTACGAAATACTGTTCTACTACAAGGAAAGCAAGTTATGCTTATGAGTGGTTGTGTAGTCTTCAGAGCATATCCTTGCAAGCACAGACTAAAAAGGATAATTTTATCAGTGAGAATTACAGCTACAAAAGAAAGTAGGAGAGGAGAGAAGAAAGAATATGACAGCTGTTAATAGGAAGCCTGCACAACCATGATACTAAGAACAGAAGAAGACAAAACAAAGAAGATGACAAAACAAAGAAGAGATGAGAGCAAACTGTGAAAGTAAGAGGCAGCAGAAAGAAATGCCATGTACTCAAGAGGGAGACTGTAAAAAAATCTTTGACAATCAAGAAAGCAGATCTCAGCTGCAGCCAAAGAATTTATTGAAATGAACCAGAGGTTGATGTTTACCCATGAGAGTGGGGACCTAGCAGGCTTACCACACCAGGTTTCACTGGAAAGGCAGCTGCCTATGGCAGATCTGCAGTGCCCACAGTCGCTACAAAATCAAAACCAAACCCCATTCCAAATGGTGTGTCAGAATCATGTAGCACAGCATAGCTAAGTTGTCTTTAGCAGTTCTTCACCGAAGAGAGAAGTTATCAGATCTTAGAGAAGTTATCATTGCTTTAATTATCACAGAAAGTTAGGCACAAAATCAGCAAGCAACTACCCCAAGTACCTGTGTTGAAACAGTTGCTTACTTGCCCTATCAACAGTCAGATATTTAAAAAATAATAATAACTCCCATAGCTTTGTGCTGTGGCAGTGGCCACTGCCCTGGAGAGCCTGTTCCAGTGCCTGACCACCCTCTGGTGCAGAACCTTTCCCTATCCCCCATCCTGACCCTCCACTGACTCAGCCCCATGCCATTTCCTTGGATCCTGTCCCTGCCACCAGAGAGCAGAGCTCAGCGCTGACCCTCCTCTCCCCTTGTGAGGAGTTGCAGGCCACCATGAGGCCTCCCCTCAGCCTCCTCTGCTCTGGGCAGAACAAGGCAAGGGACCTTAGCTTCTCCGAATATACCTTGCCCTCCAGACCATTCACCATAGTTGGAATTCCCCTTTGAATATTCCCTAATATTTTTACATCCTTCTTATATTGTGTGTTTGGTTATTTTTGAACAAATACCCTAGCTGGACTTTAACAGAAAGACAGACAGGTCTTTGCTCTTTTCTGATATCAGACACAATAGGAGGGCACAGTTTTGTTATTTTGTAAGCTTAATCACCTATTAAACTTTAGTTTACACTCAAATTATTGTTGTTACACAGAAAACAAAAGTTCAATCCTACCCAGACCAAATGTCTGACCCTCTCCCAAAAAAAGAGTTAATTCAGTGTCATCTGCAAACTTACTGTATCTTTGAGTCCTGCATACAAATCATTTGAGAAAACAAAGAGAAGTGCCCCTAAGATAGGTATTAGGGCTGTATTGGTTTTCTCTTCACTTTCTGAAGGTGATGAACCTTTTGGAACAAAAAGATTCTAGAGATCCTAGAGATCATAGTCAAGGAAAGAGATACAGTTTCCAAACAGTCCAAAGAGTTTTGGTTGGTCAATTTTATTTCTTGACTAAATTTGATTCAATAGTCTCTTTGATAGAATACTTCAAGTTTTGCAGGCCTTAAACAGGGACCTTTTGAAGATAAAATTTCAGTATTACCTTATACCTCGTGTTCTACCCTGAGCTACATTATCTTAGGGATAAATTGTTAAATAGTCTTAGTTTCTCATTATTACTTGTGACTGCTGATAATAAAAAGCCCACAGCCAAGTAAATAAAAGTATCCAGATGGAGGGAAAAAAATGGTAGAAGAAATGAATTTCATTTTCAGTTATCCCAAGGAGCTTTTGTCAATGTTAAGGAACAGAATGTTAATGAAAAATCTCGTCAGTGTCCTTTTAAATGTGCCGTTCTTATAGAAGACATGCAAAAATATCAGAAATTAAGTTCCTATAGATCTTGCATACTACATGGGCATTTGGAAGCTACACATGCTCCAGCTGCAGAGTACCTGGTAATACCTACAAGCCCAGAAAGTATCCATTAAAAGAGAGGTTTCTATCTGCCATGTATGGAAGAGAAGCACATTGAGTTGAGTATGTTTGGTTTGGGAAATCTGTTTTCGCCTGTTAAGTTGGAGCTTTCCTTACGTCCTAATAGAAAGATGAACCTAATGCATACTGCCTCATGTGGCTTTGTGTGTCCCAGGAATACTACAACTACAGTCTACAAATACAAGACTCCATCTGGCTGTTCAATTAGAGCCCAATGTGACAACTGATTGTTATGCAAAAGCAATTGATTAGATTTTTATGTCCCTCAACAAACTGACTCAATTGTAATGAGTATAATTTTTCTTTCTTTCTTTTATTTCTTTTCCTTTTGCTTTACTGCTTATAATTTATTTTGTTGTTTTCCAGTTCTGGCACCAAACTCTGCGGACTATCAAACAGCTTTGCCAAGAGGAAGCTACACCATTCTGGGAGCTTATGTATTGTGAAGGGCTTCTGGGTGGCTTGGCAGCAACTCTGCCAAAGCACAGTTGATTATGCTGTGTTCAGACAGAATTTTTGAGTAGTCTTGTTAACCTTCTCTCTAAAATAACTGGAAATTGAATATTAAAAAATGAATTTGAGTTACTAACTATTCATCTGTTCACAACTTGTAAGTTGTTCTACTCTTCCACTTTTAAAGCTTTCCTCTTAAAGTGAGATGAACTCTTATAAGAGTGAGTCTTCTCAATTTTGCATAGACTAGCAGGAAGGTCCAAGGGAAAGAGGATTTGTGAGTTTTGCAGAACTGCCACTCTTGGTATCTGAGCTGCCCCCAGTATCGAATTCTGGAATAACTGCTCTCCAGCGAATTTCTTCACACTTCTGTTGATGCTTGAGAGAAGAACTAGGGCCTCCGAGATGGATTTTTCCTGGCATTACTCAGACTCCTAGTGAGCTGAAGTGTAAATAAAGCTTCTTCTGTTCTGTGTGCCCTGTATTAGGTGGTAACTTCTTTATGTTTACAGAAAATGGAGACTGCTATACATGTTCTCCCAGCGTCCAGTGTGCATGTATAGGCAAAATGCATCAAGGCTATGCATTATCTGCTCAAGATATTAAAACTCATCTGCAAGGTAAGTAAGCATACAGATGTTCTATGGTATATAGATGTAAGGTAAATAAGTATACAGATATTCTACAGATGAGTTAGGCTGGTAAGCTTACCACGCTAGAAAGAATAGTTATATATAAAGGAAAGGCGCTCACTGGTGTTCTAGGTGTTCAAAAGAACTCCACAAAGTGCAATCTCCAGGAAGAGATCCTTCCTCAGTGGAAGTCAGCCCTTAAATGGGGTCTAGGAGAGGTGGAGCCTAGCTCCACCCCTTCTGGGCACACAGGTGAATTGCCTTCACCTGTGCTCCCATGGCTGACTCAGCGCTTGCCCCAGGTGGTTAATCAGAGGTTCAGGCTGTGATTCAACAGTTTCCATACACTCATCCCAAATATGAAAAGGAGAATCACAAAGAAGAAGGAAAGGAATATAAATGCTTATGAACTGTTAGAGACATTGCATTTTTCTAAACCTGACAAATTTGGTTCAGATTCAGAATTCCTCACAGTCTGCCTGATTCAGAGAGGTTTAAATCCATTAACACTAAAAAGCAACAAAGTACAGTGGGGTTCTGTCCTCCTTCATGTTGTATCTTCATCCTGTCAAACGTAAGTCAGGCCTATTTTAAATGAGTTTCTGAATGTAATTTCTTCATGCAGAGATATAGTAACATGTTTCTTTCCCCCGTATTAGGAAGCAAATACCTCCCTTGCTTGCAGCTCAATTATACTATTTGAGGAAAAATTAGCAAAAGCATTTTAGTCACAGCCTTATGTGTGTAAGTATGCACATCCTGCCAGCAATAGGAATACTTCTCAGCATGCTGAACAAGTCACCCTCTGCTGCTCTGTATGAGTCAAGGGCCCTGTATATCAGCAGTTACCAAAGGAGAAAGGCAGGGAGACATAGCTGGTTCTCCTCACACTGAAATTGAGACCTACTACTCCATACACTGATTTTGAATTCATGTTCTCAGAAGTCTCCAATCATGGTTTCGCTAATTGCTCTTCTCAAAAAGAGCAGAGTCAGGATGTTCCTCTTTTTTTCAAAGCTCTTTGACTGTCATCTTTACCTTGCTGACTTCTTTGCAATCAGCCTCACTGCCACTGCCAGCAGCGCTTGCAAAGCCCAGAAAGCAATGGCTCTTTTGCCTTCTCACTGAGCTCTCCTGAAATAGAGCTATACTTGCCAAGCCATGTGAATCTGTGAGTACACCTGATACAATTTCAGGTCAGCATAGACCTTTCTTTCCTAACTGGTGCTGAGAGTCAATGGCTTATTTGAACTCTTCATTCACAGACTCAGAAGTAATTCTTGCACCTGTCTAGACCACCAAAGCATCTAGGAAGGGGAGATGAAATTGAAGAAATTTTATATTTAACAAGATAGTATTTTTCTTCATTAAGCACTTCAGCAAATGAATGTGAAAATGAACGATTTATAAATTTCTCTGAGAGAAAGAATTCAAATTCTGTTATTTTTTTTTTACCCATATGGAAGGAGAAGGGCAGAGGATCTGAATTCAGGTAAGTGAGCCTATAGAGTATCAAGAGCCCAGAGAAACAAACTGGAAGAGTCAGTTTTGCAGGAGACTAAACCCCTCTCAACACTTAGCTCTTAACCTCTGAATGAGTGCTGTGTAACTGGGACATCACAGAGGGAAACATCATATGGAAGCTTTATATGGATGACTTGACCATAACCTTCTTTAAAAGCCAGAAAATTCTAAGAAGCTAATTGTCTAGAGAGCTGAACTCTCAGTTGTGCTAAAAAAGCATAGCATTCTTGCAACAGAGTGAAATGACTACCCTCATGCCTATCTTAGGCAGATATGCTCAGTATCAGTATGTTCTGCTAATTTTAAAGCGTATTTTCTTCTTGTAGATGAGGCTGATTTCTTAAGCCCCAAGTTCTCTTCTGTCCAACCTGCATTATTAGACTTTTTCAATCTGAGGGAGTCCCAGAGATTTCGGTGTAGCAGTGGTTTGTTTGAGCTGCACACCTTTTTTCAAGTTCATTTTGAGTCACACCATCAGCCTTAGTAACAAAATCAGTCTTGCTGGCTTTTATCCTCATAGTCCCGCAGTAAGTCCTCTCTAAGGGACTACAAGCTGGATCCCTTTCTTCTGAGGTTTCCAGAGCTTTAAAGCAAATCCATTTAAACTTACTCGGGAGTGTAATAAACAAACAAACAAATAATAGCAGTAGCTGAGAATCTAGTTTTGTCTTTTTAAACATGTGTAGCATGAATGTGTATTTTCTTATGAATACATATTTTTTCTCAGTAGCAATGGGTAAAAAGAAGTGAATTGTCTCTTCATTTGTGAGAGTCTGCGTATTCGGAGTACAGACACAGCAGAGTCCTTGTTTCAGCAAAGTCAAGAGGACATTTGTCATTGGCTTCCATCAATCCAGGAGGGATTTCACTCACAGTGACTAATGCTAGAGTTGTATAACTACTGTACTGCAAGAATAAATAGTCCAGCAATGAAATGGATACAGGTATCACCTACTTAGGAGACCTGACATAGGGTTATTGTTATTTGAAAGTGCAAATACACACTAAAATGTGTACCACATGTTGAAGTTTTCAGCAACAATATTCTTCAGGTTTAGTTTTACTGTCAAAGTATCAATTCCACCAAAGGGTGTGGGGGTAACAGTTCCAGCATTACAGCCTTCACAAATAGCAGCACCCTTCAATTCAGAGTGCTTTGCTGCAGTATACAGTTGAAATTAAATTTCTCCACCATATGAAAAATTGAAATACTTAAGTAATAACATTCAGCAACATCATCTGCCATCTGATAGTGCACAGAAACTGGGCAATTATGTTTCGCCTCGGGTGGCTAATAGGCCCATTTCAAATTTCAGGCATTATCAGATAATAACACTGCCTGCATCTGAGTATGTTATTATAATTATTAACCGTAAAGAAATGGGGGGAGGGGGATTGTTTTTAATTATTTAATTTTGAAGTGCAATAAGATAAGTTCATTGTTCCCTATGAGCTAACACTGAGAGACCAAGTGCTGGCATCACTGCAAATTTAACTCAGTTCAGACTGACTTGTTTTTAGATTCATAAAACCTTATCATTGCTATTTGGAATAAGTGGGTCTCAGAGCAGTGAGACTTGCCTAGAAACATTAGACAGAAATAAAAATGGTAATGGGACGAGACACTCAGAGTAATTTTCCACTAGAAGTCAGTTTACGCCTGATATCGTAGTTAAAAAGTGTGGTCAGCGTTCCTGTTTTAGAACGATTACTACATTTTTATTATCTAGCATTTAAACCCTTCTTGGGATGTGGATTTTCAGATCTAGAATGAAACAAAATCTGGAAGAAATCAGAAACATCCTTTGCGTTTATAAATGCCAAAATATAGGGCTACAAACATATATAAGATTAAAAAGTGGACTAATAGCCTGTGGGAAGAGGCCCTTACTCAAAGTTGCACTGCCAGCAGTTGATTCTATGGCCTCGGTGAAAATCTATAAAGGCAATATGCAGCTGATTTGACCAATATCACATCCTTCCTTTTCTGTACCCATGGCAGAAATGATGTAACACCTGGTTGTAACATAAAATTAGGCTTTCTAGCTTTATAAATGATTCAATGCATGGAAAGAATACTAAATATATTTCTTCCTACAGAAAGGAATGGAAAATTTAACAGAAAAATTATTAATTAAAATTAAACAGAACAGAAACTGTATACTTAGAAGTCTCCACATCTCTCCATTTACAGTTTCTGAGATGCTGGTATTTCTCAAAGCTCAAGGCTCAGAGAAGGCAAGGAAGGTTCTTTTAGTAATTGCTTTTTAAAAATTGTAATTTTCTGGCATTCTGTAGGAAGAGCTTCAAAAATAGTGCAGTGAGTTTACAGTTTTGACCCAAACACAAGACATAAAAAAAAACCTAATGATCTAAACCTTTTTCATTATTTCATGTGAGACTGCTCATTTAAAGTCTCAAAGGTCATTTAGCGCACAAAAGCACTATCATGCATGAGAATTGACTGCTGTGTAAAAATGGATTTAACGGAGTTGCACAAAATAAATATATAAATAAATAAAATAGGCAGTTAAAAACAGTATCTTTCTCATCACCTGGGGGCAAACAATTCTGCTTTTGAATAGCTGCTGTAGCCCACATCAAACCCCCACCCTCAGGCCTGCCCCAGTCTCACCATCCCCCCAGCCTCCGTATTAACCATTTCACAAGCTAACTGTACGCCTCTTCCACCATCATCGTGTCTGTGAATATTCTACAAATGACAGCATTTGTCTGTAAAATGCAGAAGAACTGAAGAATGTAGTTTTTATGAGTGTACACTGCTCTATAAATACTGCAGCTATCTAATGAAAGATATTTTACAACTACAAAAGCAAGAAAAGCCTTCTGCCCTTTGCAGTGCAAGATGGGAACTGTGATGGAGACTTATGTCACCAGGCAGCCAGGCACTGCTCCTCCAAATCCCTCCAAAGCAGAACTGTTCTCCCTCCCTAAAGACTGCTGCACTGGCTGAAATGCAGCGCTTCATGTTTTTCCACTAACTAATCTTAAGTACACATGTGGATTTAGTTGTAAGGGATAAGGCAAGTAGATTGTGAGGACTCCAACTCAGCTGCAGCTGGTCTGATGGAGAACAGGACCCCCTTTGGAACCTTCCCCCATGAGCTTTCACAAAACAGCCTTGTGACAACTCATAATGTCAGTGCCAGCACTCTGCAACTCCTCTCACCCTGTGCTCCAGGAAACACTGAGGTTGTCTCCAATGCTATGCTCCTGAGCTGCCTGAATTTGGCAGTCCAGCCAGTCCAATCTTTGCTGCCAGATGGTGTGCAAAGCGAGGAACTCAATAATGGAGAGGATTCCCCCATGCATCTACAGGAAACTAGTCACCCAGGAAAGGCTTTATTCAAGGTTATAAAAGTTGAGAACATCAGTAACAGATAGAGAGAGATCAGCAGAAAGACATAATTATAAACATAATTGTAAGGGTGCAGAGACTTTAGCCACCATGAGACAAGGACAGCTTGTCTTCCCTGGGCCTGCACGGAAAGGGCTTGTACAAAGCAGCCCTGTCCATGGCAGTCCTGATCTGAGAACCTGCCACAAATGGGGCTGTGTGTGGTGGACGATGGGTACCTAGCATGAGTACTCCACCTGTTTCACCAGCCCTGTGCCACCAGCTTGCACAGGAGCTGCAGCCTTATGCTGGTCTAGAGAGCAGGCTGAGCTTGTGAAATATGCATTTGGGATTAGGGGTTTACAACTTCAGTGTGTAGAATTTAACATTTTTTTTTAACTACCAGGGGATTCTTGCAAACATATTTTTCCAGGGCCTCACCAGGTAGTTTTTGAGTAGGATCTATGCAGTTATTTCATGCTCCAGCCTTCAGTTCCACACAAAAGGTACATGGAAGGGCTGTAGAAATTTTCCATTACTGCAAAGCACAGCAGGTCGGCAAACACTTTTTTTTTAAAGTACATTATTGGTAGGGTACTTGGCAAATTCTGAATGGCAGATTACTTGCTAGCTTGTAAACACTCCTTATACTGAATTTTAAGATATTCAACTTGATTTGCTCTGAGATGGAAGTAAACCTACAAGTTACATCTTTTTTTAAAAAAATGAAACAAAAGCAGAAATAAAACTATTTAGTGTAACCAATCTCTTCATTCATAGAAGAAATTTCCTCTCCTTCTTGCTCCCCTCCTCCCCAGTATTTTGAAATGGCACGGGCCCAAGATACAGCTATCCAGTTTTTTCAGTGACTAAACACACCCCGTTCCTGGAGGATCAACTTGAGCTGCTGCACAGCCAGGACCAATTCATGAAGCTGACATCCGAGCACCCTCTGAAGGCTGCAGTACCTGGGGTGCCTGAAATGCCATTATCTCTCCCTGCAAGTGGTGAATCTCAAGAGGTAAAATCACTTTTTCCCTGGCCTGTTTTCAGTGGCAACGCATCAGGTTTTAATTGCCTAAAAGGGTCTTAAATTTAAAATGCTTTTCCAGGTTCTTGGATAATTTAAATCCTCAACTAGTTCATTAAAAGGCCATTTGCGATGAGGCAGGCCGGTGCATCTCTCACTTAGCACACTCAGAATGGAAGTAAACAACACCCGCTCTGTGTGACACTGAGCACAAATGCTTCTGAGCATGCATGGTGGTGGCAGAGGGGCAGGTACAGGCATGTTGTGGCTAAAGGGCTCAATTCTTGCTTGAATAAATACATAAGGTGAAAAATCCTGGCTTTAGCAAAGTCAGTGGCAAAATTCCCATAGCTTTCAGTGGAATGAGATTTTTCTCTCACAGTAACTCAATTAGTTCCAGAGGGCTCCCACAGAGTGCAGACTTTAAGGGGGCAATGTAAATAGATCCATAAGGGTCCGATATAGCTCAACGGAAAACCATAAGCCCAATAGAGCAACAACATGCAGTAGATACATGCTTTGTCTAGACATCTTCCTCAGTGTTTTGTGTTTTCAGGGTGTGTTATGCTTGTAATTGGGTATTACTTTGAAATTATTAGATACAGTAGTGGAAAACTGATTTAAAAAAGCATGCAAGAGATCAGCGAAATCAGTTTTCTGATGGACATAAATGACCCTCTAATAAAAATGGAAAAGCTGTGTTCTCAAGAGATTTGGGACTGACTTGGAGAGGGAGAGGTAATTGACTAGCAGCAATAGCCCCTTGCACAAGTTCTGCTTTCCATATGAGATTTGTCTAAGAATATAATATTTAAAAATTTGGAAAATATTAATACTTTCCAAGGTTTGGGATATAGTAGTTAGGAAAATAACATTAGAAAAATCATCTTGCTTCTAATGACTATATATTTATATATATATGTACATGTGTGTAGGTGGTACTCACAGACAGCACTCTCTATTCAGATATACATATATATGCAGCAGTAATGAGATCCACAATGCAGCCACTCAAATCGTTCTGACATGAACACACATATGCTGCGCAGACTAACCTCCTGAATGTTGCAGACCCTGATTGCAGACATTTTGCCAGCCAGGACTGCTTGAAAAATTCCAATTTTTAATGTCAACCGTTTTATTAACAATTATCCTGGGCACTTACATAGCTAATTATGGGATAACCGACATTTTCTGGATGCTGAGAGGTTTCCCTTTACTGAAAGGCCATATATTTGTGGTATCACACATTCTTGCCTCAACTTTGGCACTGTACAGTGATGAAAAGTGTTGGTGTGCAGTTCAGCCTAATCTTGTGCTATTCAAATGTTAGATGTTGCTGATAGCTCTAATGATTTTTTGAAGTATTTGACTTTTGGCTCTTAGATAATTTCAAGGTGAAATCTGAACGCAAGCTGCAGCTTACCCTATTGTTATGGTGGTGAAGCATGACTGTTTATCTTCAAATGTCTAGGTTTTTATACTTCCTTGATTTATTTCTTTCCATCACAATTCAAATTAAGCAGTCTGTTTAGCTTCTGTTCACACATTTCCTGGGGAGACTGAAATAGGAAATGTCCTTTTAAATTCTTTTATTTTTTAAAGTCTATCTGCTTCCTTTCTCCCCTTCTTTTGAAAACTTTATCCAACTTACAAAGCATGTTCAGAAATAGTGGTCAATTCTTGCTTTCTTTTTTCTTGAACAAGTACAGTTTTTCTGTTTTCCTTTTCTTACTTTTAACTGTCACTGTGCTATACAAGAAAACAGCCAGAAAATGATCCATCTCTGCACTGGTTGCCTGTCACTAAACTTAAAATCTATTTGAACTGCAGTTTCTTTTTCTTGATGGCTCATCTTCATCTTTAATTAAAGAGAAAGTATGTGCATGATGCATAGCTAACTCTGCCTATCTTTATGTTTTGATCCCATTCATTCAGATATAAATATTTTTCCTTGTTCATTTAGACAGTAAATCAGTGCAATAAATCCAAAGGGCTACTGGAGTTTACATGTACTGAATTTATGTTTTTGTTTCTTTTAAAAACATGTCAAAACAAATGATATTAGGATAGTTAGGCCATAGGACTTCAGAAAAGAGAGCATAGTGAGGGGAGATCCATTGCAGGCAATTCAAGATGCTCTACAACACTATTTAACCATCTAAATTAGCGAAGGATCAAACTTAAAGGGTTAAATGCTAAGTGTGGGATTACTTGAAGCTGCCTGTACCTTCCTCCCAGTGAAGGCAATACGAATATACACAGAGGATTAACATCCTTAATACGGACTATATATATCCTCCTCTTTCATGCTGTGCTTCAGTCTATATTCTCAGTCAGTTCAATTTACCTTTGCATTCTTTCTTCATCCATGAACTGGACCATAATTTTCAGCCCTCTTTCTCCTCCAGATAATTACAGTCCTCTTGGAGACAATGTCTCTTCTGCTTTGGTTTTAAAATTTTCCGGTTAGATTTGTAATACAAGATGAAATTACATTTCCATACATTTCTCCTGCTAGCTCTCCCAGCTTTCATGCTTTGCAGCTTTATAAGCTGAACTCACAGCATTTCTTTTAAGCACGGTCCTTCTTATCTCTGTTCAACCCTGTCATGTTCAGCCCCTCAGGGTAGTTCACACTGGAACAGCAAAGAGAAAGGATCTAGGAAAAATGAACAGAAAATATTTTATACATTTGCATATTTTCTCTTTTAAAAAATATTGTCTTCAGATTGCTTAATGTCTTCTTCATATTGCAAGTGTCTTTTGTGTTGGAGTCATTTATGAAATCCCTGCTGAAGAATTCTATCTTGAAAATAGCCAGCTGGAGACTAGAATAGTTGGGAAATAATATCATTACAATGCAGTAATGTGTTAATAGTACCGTTACAGCTTTGTAATTCCTACTGTTCTCATATCCCTGGTCTGCTATATTCTGATTTTTCCTTGCACTAAAGGAATTGCTATAGCAACATACCTTCAAACATGTATGATTAATATTTTATATGCCCATGACTGACTAGATATTTGTTCTAGACATAGCATATTGAAAAACAAGATGGAATACCTGCCATGAATCCATACAACAGAAACAGATTTATACTGGGAGAAAAATAAATCATAAATTGAATAACAACAAGAGAAAATCCAATTTCATAGATTCAGAATACAGACAGGTTGATAAAATATGCTGCAATGCTTTGATCTCTCTGGTATATGAGTATCATTCTAAAGAACAGCAAATATCACAAGCCTTTTTAGTGTTATATAAAAAAAATATTATTTTTTCCACATAGGAAAATAGCTGCATCACTTACCATTTTTTTTCAGCTGAGAACAGATGCCTCTATTCTGCAGGAAAATTCTTCTTCAGACCTCAGAGAAGATAAAGATGTCTCATTCTGGGAACCCAAGTTGCAATCACATTTTCAAATCCAACCTTAAATGCACCATCAGGTCTACAATAGAGGAGGTGTGAGTATTTGTGCTACTGATTAATCTTAGCTTTGCTTGGTATCATTCCGTGTTTCTAGTAACTGACTATAGCTGCATGTCAGGGCAGGTAATAAGAAGCATACACTTAGGGTTTTTTGTGGGTTTTTTTTTTTTTTTTTGCCTCCAGAGCTAAATATACGCATTCACCATTGACCAAAGAGAATGATAGTTGTTGGTGGCCGATTAATCTTCTTGTCAGAAGTCCACCAGTTTGCATGATGGTTTTAATGGTAGAACTTCCTCATCTCTTAGGAAAAAAATCACCAGAGTCTCTCCCAGAGTAGTTAAAATTTTCATATTTTAAAATGTAGAGGCTGAAGCAGCACTTGAGAACAAAACTGCCTTGTCGGCTATGAATTGAAGTTGCTGCAACTCACAAACTCATGAAGAGGCCTACATGCCACATACATTCAGCTTAAGTCTTTAAAATAGTGTTGGGACTACGTGAACTCTTACCATGCAAAGCATAAATTACACCCTACAGATGACCAGTGGGGGGACAGGAACAGCAAGACTGAGCAGTGAAAACATAAAGTGCCTGTCGGCCTTTTGACTTTCTGGGGCATTTATTTACCAGCCCATACATTTCAGCTTGTTCCTGCTAAATGTGTGTTTTCCGCACATACAGAATGTATTTTTCATGTGCTGGAGAGAGAGTGTTTGTCACTCAAGTCATGCAAAACAGGGGGCAAAGTGTGCTTAGACTTCCAAATGCATGTCCTACTCATATCATGGAAAACACCAAACTTCTGGGAAAAGGCTGAAATCTGGTACTATTAAGTACAGAATATCAGGAACATCAGTGATATCAAAGAGACTACTTTGCATTTAACAGTTTTAGAGCTGGGAATATTTTTCTGCTTTCTTGATGTTACATGTGGTGCTTTTATACAGTCCTCTGTCCCATGCTAACCTGACAGTGTGTGCTTATGACTCTGCTCAGCCTGTACTAAATATGCATTCTAGACATTCACAGAGAGAAACATATCTCGGTCTGTCTTAAATGACATTTACAGTCACTTAGGTTTGCTACTTTCCTAAAAGATCAGTTTCTTTGAAAAGTAATGTCTTCCTGCTGATAATCTCTGAACCTGAATGTCAAGGTAAATCTGTCTTCAGAATCATATGCTCATCCAGATTATACAGACTCAAGCAGACTGCATCTCTGACCAATTAAATAGGAAGGTAGCTGCATGGGTGAGGATAACTGCATATTAACAACTGCTTGTCCCTTCAGCTGAACATCCACTTATTTCCAAGTGCTCAGATTTTAGATGCTCCATCCTGAGCATTTACTCAAACTTACTGTTCACCAGCCACCACAAACCCTCCAGCTCACTCCAATTCTTTTGAGAAGGAAAGGATTAAAAAAAAAAAGAAAGAAAGAAAAGGAGACATAATAACAAACCCCACCTATCACTCAAAGCAACAAAGCTATTCTGTCTGGCAGCTGTCATCCTAACTGGATGTGGTGTAATCCTTTGGCAGGATGGATAAAAGCCTGGCCCTAAACAAATGATAAACAGCAGTTATCAGCGATGTCAGACAGAGAAATAAACTGAAATATTGAGGTTTCTTTAATAGAAGAGGCAAAGTAGTTCTGAGCTATCACTGAAGTATTCATTAGGAGACACAGAACTTAATCTGAGAGTTTCTCACCACTGATCTTTACCTGTTTGCACTGTGGTTTGATGAAGCAAAGGTAGGAATGGAATAACACAGGCAGATGGAGAGTAAAGAAAACTTCGCTATCCGTTCTGTGATCCACCACTTCCTGCTGTTGCACATCTCACAGAATCCATCCTTGCTGCGAAGTCTGAGAGGCTGGGGAAATAGTTTCATCTTGTCACTTCAAGGTTATGTACTTTTAGAACCACATTAACAACAGACTTCTTTTCTGTTTTTTCCCTAGAAATAAATAATAGTTGGGCAGAGGGAGGCAGAACTACGGAACGTTGCTGATCTGCAAATCAGAGATTCAAGCCCTGCAGAACAGAGATGCTTTTCTTTGGCTTTATTTTATCATGTTTTTCTAAAATATTCTAAGCCAAATGCCCATTCTATCCCCATTTGTCTGACTGCTATCTATATGCTGTCTACACATAATTATCAAGGGGATTATCATAGTTCTCTATCATATTTCCCCATGAAGAAGCTGCATTTTTGAATACATATGCCTTTTCCAGCATCCCCCTGTCCCTGTGTGAAAGAATGTAGGTACATACAATGGTCCCTATTGAGACAATGGTTTAAGTGAGTTTAAATGTGTTTTCCTAGGCTGTTTATATATGGAGATTCCTTTAAATCTTAATTATTTGTGTTAGTTTAATAAGTGACTCAGAGCTTGTAAAAATTTAAACTCACCTACCTAAACTGAATAATTCATTTGGGTTAGTTACTAGAGGTACAGGTTTGGTGAGAAAAATCTTACTCCTGAAAAATAAATTTGATTTATGAGACCAAGTTCAAATCTGAAAAACAGTGCATTCGCTGAACATTCTGATTTTATAGGTGTAAGCACAGAGAGCCTCTTAATTACCTCACTCCAACACTCACAGCAGGAACATGCAGCTCCCATCAATTGCAAATTGTCCCCTAGTGATTCTGCCCCCGATAATTAAAAATATGCCTCCGACTGCAAAAATATGCTGTAAAATCTGGAGCTTGGTACGGCTACCAAGCATCCAACTTCCAGCTTCTCTGTGTTATTTTACCCAAGTGTCAAATGTGCTCTCAAGAGAGCAGAAGCTTACTGAGATGTCTCTGGTGCAGAAGCAAAATGTATCTGGATTAGACCATCAGGATAGGACCGGGGAGCCTCTAAAGTAACAAAAAATAGCAAATGTGAACTGACTTCAGACTATGTTTCCAAGGTATTGTATCAGCAGGTTTATTATAGCAGGAAGGTACAGTTAAAAAAGAAATATATATTTTTTTCATCCTTTCTCAGCATGTTCTATACTAAATGGGAAAGGACTGAACATTAATAATTCACAAGGTTGAGATAAATGGTACATTCTGGACCATATAAGATGATAGTTAAATACAACAAGTTGAAGTCACTGGTGTAATGCAACCTTGCACTTCTTCACATACTGGGACAGCCTAAATTTTGCTTTCCTAAATTGACAGTCCAAAAACTCTAGAGAACATGAAGAGACAACTTATTTCTCACTCAAAGGCAGATGCACTGCACCTTTGAATGCAAAGGAAAGATGGTTTTGCACCTTCTTTAGTAAAATGATTATTCAGATCCATAAACACATATGATGGTGGTAGACCAATGGGCATGCATCTGCCAGAGGGAAGGGCAGATAAGAACATCTTTCATTTTGAAAAATTGGAGAAAATGTCACATATGCTGCTTTGTAGCATTTGCTCTTTATGGCTTAGAAAAAGAGAAGCAGCCCAGAGAAAAATATATGCAATCTAACTGAGTCTTGAAACATTTGAAAACTGTGAGATAGAGCAATTCGGATAGATCACAACCAAAGGTGCAGACATAGGATATGACACTTACTAAATATGCTCGGATGTCTGGTAACTGTTTCTGAAGCTTTGAAAAACTTTCCTCTGTGGGAAAGCCATTTGTGGGTCGTCCGTAGTTGCTCTCTGAGAAATTCTTTGTAAATTATGGAAGTTAAGGACTTCCCTGAGCCTGACTGATGAAGAACCAAAAGGTGTATCTGCTGGCAGGGCCAAATCTCAGACCTTTATCAGTTTCAGTGTAAACAGGAACTTCTGTCAGAACAGTTGGACACCATAGAAAGTTTCTGGCAGGCTTCTGAAAGCCAAAAATCAGCAAGGAAATGCTGCAGTCTTCTTGAATTCTGAGTACAGATGACATTTGCATGCACACATTGTGGTCATGCTAGAAATTTTAGGAACTGTCTTGGGAAAAAGATGAGAAGGGAGTGCCTTAGTGTATGCAATTAAAAGTGCTTAAAACCTTATGTTTGGGTGTATAAGAGCAACAGAGTAGGGGAAATGTTATGAGGAACACAAATCAAAATTCTAATTAGTTTTGTTTAAAATGTATTGAGTGTACTGAAAATACAATTTACAATGTTTCAATTTACAATATTTATTTGCTTTGCTAAGGAATTCTGGTGCTTTAAACACTATCTGGAAACTATTGCCACCTGCTTTTCTGAGTTACACCCCAACCCCATCAGGTGTGAAGGTTTTGAGAATCTTTTGCTGAGCCAGGACTGTGAAGCGTACCTCAGCTATGAGTTAAAAGTGAGGCTAGGAAGATTTAAGGGACTTAAGAAGCTGTGCAAAACACTGTCCACAACACTAGATTAGCATAGCTTAGTTTAGCAAAAGAAAACAGATATTTAAACAGGAAATAACTGAAACTTGCTAGCCTAAGTCTCGGTTGGCATCCTTAACATTTCCTTGTGGATATGCAACATCAGTTCAGGTTCAGCATTAATGCAAAAGACCTGCTGATTTCCCCTCCCAGCCCTCCTTAAATAACCTTCCATGATCATTACAGAAATCATCAGTACTTCTGGTCTTTCTGATGTCCTTTGCCCTTATCATGACTGTGAGAGAGCTTAGTGCCAGCTGCAGCCTTGGAGATTGCACTGCGCACTTCCACCACCGTATTATTGGTGAATACACTAAATAAAAGTGCTTTTAGCACTGATCTCAAGGGAACAAGCTGCTGGCTCCTCTCCATAAAAAATAAAAAAAAATAAAATAAAAAAAAATGACACCTTTAAGGCCTGCTATTTACTTTCTGCAGGTTTTACTCCATCAAAGACCCTTTCCTCCAAACCTGTGAAACCTGTGGCAACTTAGTCTGGTTGTTCCACATATTCCAACAGCTTTTGGAAGCACCAAGTTATGTTTTCAACTTACGTCCTCCCACTTTATTTATGCACTTTTCTAAAAGTCCATGTTCACCATGCTTTTACTCTATCTGAATATTTGTAGGAAATACATATATTAACCAAAATAAACCTCAGAAGCAGTATATCCTTGCATTAAAAATTGAATTAGCATCATGATATGAGATCATGAATCCAATCAAGCCTGTGCAGCCTTGTGCAGGCTCCAGTATTTTTGTAAGAGGCTTGTAGACTTTTTTTTTCAATTTTAACCCAAATACAGTTCTGTTAGGCTTTTTTTCAACTCCATTGTTTTTCCTTCACCTGGCAATATTTCTCTGCCTTGTGTATTTCTTACCTTTTCCAGTTTTTCCCATTGAAAAGCAGTACAAATACTAAATTACAGTACTTCAGTAAAATACTTCTCTCTGTTACTAGAAGTAACCTAGCCTCCATATTTATTTGAAAATCAAAGTGCTGGAAGAAAACCTCATTAATCACTGAGAAAATACTATACTTAGAACGGCACTAAGAACAAATCTAAGTGCTAAGAAAAATCCCTACAATTTTGAGTTGTTCAAATACACCAAATTAAGGTAAAGAACCTAGGATGTTCTAAATTTCCAGAGGAACAGATCTAACACTGGACAAACATTCATGCATACACACTTACTCAGGTTATAGTGAAGTTATGTGAATCAGTACTGTAATGGCTTGGCCTTGCTACCGTGTCTGGTGAAAATAATGATGCAGTAACCAACTGTCTTTTGGGGGTTTACATCACTGTATTTATCAGTCTTGACATTTCAACCCCACTCCCCAGTGCAGTAGAATGGTTATTAAGAGCACAGCGCAAATAGTCTGTATTCCCAGTAGCGCATTTTAATCAGAAAGATAAACAGTAACTGCAGACTGACAGAAAGGGGCTCTGTGTGAAGGAAATATCACAAAGTTGCATGGGAGAGTTTTGTTCCTGCCTGCTGCTGGGCAGACTCTCTGTTGCAAAAGCAAAGAAGACCATCACTTGCCACCAGATGGGATTGCCATCTGAAGTCATGCACAGAGGTACATGGGACGCACACCTCTTTCTCGCTTTTTCATCACCTAGATTTAAAAAAAATCATATGGATTTAAAAAAAAAAAAAAAAAGATTGTTGCTTTTCAGCTATGAGGAACCAATGTCTATGGTACTCTTGGGGTTTTGTTCCCTTAATTATCTCAGTAAACAGTAGTGGAAACATATCTTCCATTCCTGTTCCTCATCTGGTGTAGTTTTTAAATCTCTTAGTTTATTTTGTAAGCCAAAAAAATGAAGGGTAGTCATCATTCCATACTAATTTATTGCTCCCAAGGAAAAGCCAGCCAGTGTGTGAAAACCTACTGCTGCTGACTCCCACATTGCTCTGGAGGTATGAGTGAGCTGGGATCACATCCCACTCTGTCAGTGCTTCTTCTCTGTCCTGTCCTGGTGGCTGCCTCTTGCCTTCTCCCTGCCCCCTGTGCCTGCATGCCCAGCAACCAGCTTCCCCTCTGAACAGTTCAAAGTCATGGCCTTGGTCAGGGCCAGAGAGGTGCTGAGGAGCCTTCACTCTATATGCAGGCTGGAGGAATGCTAGAGTAAGGGGTCTGGGAGCACAGAATCATCCTCAGTCTCTTTGGCTGAATTGCAACCTCTACCTCCCACACTCAGAGCCACAGTAACTTCCATGTAATTCATCATGGGGGAGGAAGAGACAGTTATAGGGGATGCAGTTCAGCCAAAACCTATATAAATGCCCCTGTTTTCAAACAGGAAAGATGGTGGCGGAGCCATAGGAGTTGGTTGCAAGCATCTACAAGTGGAGCAAAAAGCTCAAGTGTTGTGTTCTGAGCACTCCTCTAGGCCAGTTTTTCCCTGTGTGCTCTCCCATTGCACTAGTGCAAGGACTTCAGCCTCTCGTACTACTGAAACCCTTCAGACTATGCATGAGTTCCTGGTGGAAGCCCTGCAAATAAGCTCATAGCCACACAAGCAGCAGGGTGTTGGATAATTCATGCCATGAAATTTAAGTTGGCAAACAGAAGCAAACAAAGTAGCAGTGGTTCAAGGAATTACATCTTTTTGTCCAATATTTTGCGGTGTCTGGGACATTGGAAACATTATGAATTGGTTTCTCAGCTACTGCAGTTCATAGTCTGGTCCCTTAACTTCAACCACCCTTATCAACCTCTTTGCTCACATTGACTCTAGAGCCAATTACTTTAACGAGTATGGAGAAGGGGGAACTAAGAAGTTACACCATGACTCCTAGCCTGAGGGATGAATCTCTTTCTCTCTTCTTTGACATGTACCTCAGAATTACTCAGCTTAGCTGACTGAAAAGAAGTTGTCTTTGCCAGGAGTTTTGTCCTCTATTGTTTCAAATTTGTTTCCCACTGAAATAAGATCCTTATTTATTGTTGCTGAAAATCTCACATTTCTATGTGCAGCTCAGCATCAGAGGGAATCTGCCTCAGGACTGGGACTCTGCTAGTGATTCAGCCTATATTATCCTATAAGTAGATAAATGCTTCCTACTGCTGAAATTCTCAAGACATCTCTGTGCTGCGGCTTCTGCTGTAGTCTCACAGTTCTGGATGCTGTGAGGTATATACCAATAGAAATAACAGCCTAAAAAAAGCTGCATGTTACCTAACAGCAGTAGAAAACCTAACAAAATGTACCTATGAAGTAGCAGTGTCACTCTCACTGCTTAATTGGAGAATACGAAGAGATTGCTTTAGCCTAAGCCCTTTCAGTGTCCAGTAAAAATGAAAAACAATGTTGTAATAAATCAGCTTGAACACCATTCCCCAGGTATTCAGTGACATTGTGATGAATTTCTCCATTCACATGCAATCTACTTCTCTCTTTGCCAAAGTTTCTCCGTTGTATTTTCAGGCCCAAAGTCATGGTCATGAGTAGTTGATTAATCTAACTGGGAATAGTTAAGATAACCTGGGGATATTATTTAGCTGTACAGAACCAGACTTTAAAAATGAAGTACTGCCTAAAGTTGCCATAGGTCAATCATTACTCAGGTGGAAGATTTGACTCAGAATTAAGGGGACTTCTAACTCTTCCTGGTGTAATTTCACAGCAACCCTAAAATAAGCCCTCTGAGTAACACCACAATTACAGCATGCACTGTTTGCATTTGACTGGTGTATAATAACGTTTAAACTTGAAAAAGCTGTACTTTTAAAGTCTGTCATGGTATCTTAACAAAAAATTCCCTATCAGAACATTTTTGCCCGTATACTATATAAATCATGTATAATATGAGTATGTAGTATAAATATTTATACCACATTACTTAACCTCAATCCATCATATATATTCAGCTTTACATATGTAAGTTTTGTGAGAGAAGAATAGTTTCTAGGGTAATTTTTCAGTAGCCTGCCTCTGTTACAGAGTGTTTCTTTGCCCTCTTCTTCCTCTCCACCCCAAAGGGAAAGAAATCATGGTCAAGCATGGAATTAATTATTCCAAGCCCTAGTTTATTATTAAAAGTCTAGTTTGTTGATAACAACACACTGATCTTTTCTAAGTTACAAACAAAACAGCATCACTGATTTCAACACCACAAGACATTATCCAATCTCTGTTGGAGGTATTCCCAGGAGTTTCCAAATCTTCAGTAGTTTTTGATGGTATCTTTTGCATTCTATTTTGTCTCCTTATGTATTGATTACTGCACCCCCAAATTAGATCTCTGTTATACTTTTAATATATGTTAATGTGGTTTTAAAATTTATTAGTTGCATTTAAATTTCTTTTTTCTTACGGTTTCATTAAACAAATCGATAGAACTCATTTCCAGTCACTGTTAGGGAATGAGTGTAGTGCTGGTTTGGGGTTAGAATAACCCAAGACATGAATTGAAATGTATGATGCCAATTGTTGTGTGGTATTGTACACCGTAATTGCTATGGATAGTATGTCATATCAGTGGTATTACAGAAGAGCAACCCAAACTAATGAAGAATGAATCTTATAGGGAACCAAACTGCAGTGATGATGGAACCAGAACTGGCTTCAGCATGCAACAATCCACTGCCACAAATGATCCACATGATCATTTCCGTCCTGAAGAATGACTCTGATAGCTGGACCTGAAGGTCATGGATGAAAAGAATTAAGTGAAATTTTTAAAGGGTTGGCCCACAGACTAAGGGAATTATACCTGTGCATATATACCAAAGGACAGGAAGGGCGGTGTTGATTAATGAGGATGTATTGGAAAGAATGGGACCAGGACATCACGTATAGAATTAAGAGTGGATATTGTCTTGGTTTTGGCTGTGATGAAGTTAATTTTCTTCCTAGCAGCTAGTATAGTACTATGTTTTGGATTTAGGATGAAAATAATCTTGATAACACATCTATGTTTAGTTGTGACTGGGCAGCGCTTGCCCTAAGTCAAGGACTTTTGGCTTTTCACACTGCCCTGCCAGTGAGGAGGCTAGGGAGGCACAAGGAGCTGGGAAGGGACAGAACCAGGACAGCTGACCTAAACTGGCTGAAGGGAAATTCCATACCATTTGATGTCATGTGGAACTTTAAAACTGAGGGAAGTGGTTGCGGGGGG